>VWZP01007621.1:1772391-1917288 GCA_013396995.1 Dicaeum eximium | reverse complement strand
TTTCGAACTGAAACCGGCACAATTCCTCACAGCCTGCCTGTCTTTGCTTCCTCCCTCTTGTGGGGTTACTTTTTGCATCTGAGTTTGTCAAGGAGCTCCTTGTTAATTCACACAGGCCTTCTAAGGCTTTTGCCTGACTTCCACTTTGCTGGAATGCATCATTCCTGAGCTTGGGGTAGGTGATCCTCAGTTACTGACCAGCTCTCTTGTGCCCTTGTTCCCTTCAGGGCTCTATCCCATGGAACATTACCAAGCAGATCCCTGATGAGGCCAAAGTCTGCTCCTCTGAAGTCCAGGGTAGTGAGTTTGCTGTGTGCCCTCCTTGCCACCCCACGGATCTCAAATTCCTGTAGTAAGAAAGCTGAACCCCTGGCTGTGGCACCTGTAAGCATTTGTTAATCAGCCAGGTCTGACTGGCCCTTTCAAACCCCTTCCTTGTGACTAAGAGGACTGATGAAAGAAATACCAGCTCTGCAAAGTTCCTTACTGTTACTCCCAGGGCTCTGTAATCCTTCCTGATCCTCCTCAGTCTGCTCCTGCCTGCACCACTGGTGCCCACACAAAACAACAGCAGCAGATAATGCCTTGTGGACTATACAGGGCTTGGCAGTTTCTTGGTGACATCCCTGATAGCAGCCCCCAGTAAGCAGCACACCTCTCCAGAGAGCACATCAGGCCAGGAAATGGGTGCTCCTGCACCTCCCAGAAGGGAGTTACCTACTGCCACAACCCATCACCTTTTCTTATTTACACTGGTTTCTGTACAGGGAGCAAATTTATGTTTCATTGCATCACACAATGCTGGACCAAAGAATTAATAATGTTGTGTTTGATCCAGAGCTGGTAGCCAAAAGGAAGACTTGCTTATGTTATGCTCTTAAGTTAACCTCATGATGTTTAAATTGTTTAAATTATTTAAATTTTTAACATAATTTAAGCTAAACATTTAAATTATTCAATTATTAAAATTAATAAACACTGACCCTGCTGGAGTCAGAATTATTACTCTCTTCATGAGGATTTGCTATCAGTGTTTTCTTGATTACTGATGGGTGCCTGCAACAACCAAAATATCACAGATAAAGTAGTTATTTCTGCATGTAAAGAAGTTAACAATTCCAGTGCCTTATACAATACCATGCAACAATGTTCTAATATTTGGCTTTTCAGGTTACCACTGAATTCAGAGAGATCAGAAAATTACAGATATTACCATTATTTTTTGCTTCTCAATTGACATGTACTTCAAGTTCCTAGAAGGAACACTAATTAAGTGTTGGAGGTTTATCTACCAGATGTCTCAGTATTCATTAACCTCACAAATAACCACTGCAATATTCAGAGCTGAGTAAATACAGGATACATACACAAAAAATTCACTAGGTTTACCTCTCTGCTTTTATCAGTATGGATCTGCTTTAAAGACTACCCTGAACTGATCAGCCATGTTATCAGGATTATTTGCTCTCTGGAAATGTTAGAGATCAATGAGGACTGAAATCCCCTTACAGCAGGCACCGTGCCTTCCTTCCTTTAATACCCAATCTCTGCAGCAGTGCTTCCAGACTTCAAAGACAAGCTCAGCTAATTCTTCTTGTAAAATAGGCCAAAGTCTACCCAGAGAGTGCAAAAACGTGTAAAATTGGATACAAACTGACAAGGCCTTCAGATGTAATGTACATAGTGAAAGAACTCTGAAAACCTGAAATATGTGTCTGAGGTTGGAGCCTGTAAAATCGCTGTGGTTTTGCCAACATAATACTCTCCTACAGACTTGAAAACACATAAGAAACTTAAACATTATAGAACAAAGATGGATAAAATGAACAAAAAAAAATCCAGATTTTACACACTTTATGGTGAGTTATATTTTTAGGATCAATCCAAATGATACATTTCATAGATTATTATCATAGAATGAAAGGGTTCTTATTCAATTCAAGCAATTCATTAGCCAAGATGGGTTGGCCCTGGCTAGCTGCCAAACACTCACTCACTCACTCACTCACTCACTCACTCACTCACTCACTCACTCACTCACTCACCTCCTCTCTCCCCTAGGACGGTGAGAAAGTAGGAGGAAGGTGAGAAAGTAGGAGGAAGGTGAGAAGACTCACAGACTGAGTTGATAACAGTTTAACAGAGAAAACAAAGGTTGCACATGCAAGAAAAACAAAGTAATGAATTCATTACTTCCCACAGGCTAGCAGAAATCCAGCCTCTTCCTGGGCAGCAGGGGCCCTGCACACACAATAGTTACTTGGCAAGACAAATGCCGTAACTTCCCCTTCCTCTTCTTTCTGCCAGTTATTATTTCTGGGCACAATGACATAGGATATGGGATATCCCTCTGGTCAGTGGGGACCAGCTGTCCCAGATGTGTCCCCCTGTAATATTTTGCCCTTCTCACTAGGGGTAAGCAAGGGGGGAGAAAACCTTGATGCTGTGCAAGCACTGTTCAACAAAAGCCAAAACAGTGATGTGTTACCAACACTGTTTCAGCCACAAATCCAAAGCACAGCACCACACGGGCTGCTGTGATGAAAATTAACTCAGTCCCAAGCAGAGCCAAAGGGAAATTAGAATTTGTCTAAGTGGCAGGGTAGTAAATACATAATAAAGACTAATTAAAGCATAACTGAGTTGATGAATTGTGGATGGAAGAAGCATGTAGAAGAGTCACCAACTACCAGCAAATAGGGACTTGACCAAGGATCCCATTGTCCTTAAAACCATAAAATCAGAGAAAGGGTTGTGTTGTTAGGGACCTTAAAATCATCCAGTTCCAACCCCCCCTGCCATAGGCAAGGACACCTTCCACTAGACCAGGTCTCTGAGAGTCCAACTCCATCCAACTTGGCCTCAAACGTTTTTCAAGGGTTTCAGTGATCCCACACAAATGACGATGAGGAGAAAGCAAAATGTTTCATGAAGGTGGAGGATCTCATCCTCATGCAATGTTACAGAACCAGCATGACACCCATCCCGTGGGGAGAAAAGAAGGGGATGTAATGAAAGAAGCATAAGTAGAAGTCTAAAACATTTTCTTGAAAACACTGCAGTGTGAACAGTACGTGCAAATTCTTTCTTCTGATGAAAAGGGGTTATCAAGACAGCAAGACAGGCAAGTAATTTCACAGTTTTTCCAGTTTTGAGCAGTTTCCATACATTGAGGCACAGTCCTTACTTTTTGCACTGTTTTATGAGAGAAAGTGGTAATTTTCTTTACATTAGCATTTCCCACAAACCAAACCACAAGTGAGCTCACTCACTCGCGTCTGCAAATGGATTTGCGTTTTCAAACCTGGTGTTCTACACCAAAAAAAAGTTTTGAAACTCTGCTTTGGCCTGGAATCCACTCAACTGTCACCGAGGACAAAAATTTTTCCAGTAAAAAAAAAGGACAAAAAATAATTTTTTTCTTTGACACTCTGTACCTCAGATCATTCTCTTCAAGAACTTGGCTCACCCTGTTGTCAATACACATTGTTCAGTCACTGTTTTGGATTTCTTGCTATGCACAAGAAGTTTTCACACTATCTTTCGTAAACTCTTCCAAGAATTAATCTGGCAGGGTGCTGACCATTCTGGCCTGATCCAGAAAAACACTTAAGGCTGTCTTTAAGCACCCGAGTAGTTCTAACCAGACTGAGCTCATAATACTATTGTTTTACAAGATGGTGAAATATCTGTTTACTCATTAAAGTCTGAATATTAAGATTCAAGATTGCTTGTTCTATCCATTACAGATGTTTTCTCCTCATAAATGACAATCAAAATTTCATTTGTTTGATGTTTATATCTTTGTTCAGTTTTCTACTCTATTGAATAACTCTCGGTGAAAAATTCCAGGCTCTTCTTGAACAATTTATTGTTCTTTTCTTTTTCTTCATTATTATTAATGGGAAATTCCAAACTTTGCAGATAAGATTTATATACACTTTCAAATAGGTCAGAAAAAGAGAATATCAGAAAAGTTTAAAAAGCCTGTTTTGCAATTTATGGCTTTATTGAAAAAAACAAAACAAAACAAAACAAAACAAAAACCCCAAACCAAAAAACAACCCCAAAAGCTGCAATTGCTTTAAAAAGTATAAAATTGCCAAAACCTCTGTGACTGATGCACCACAAAGAAATTTTTCTTGCAAACATTTATGTGCCAAATTAATTTTAAGCACATGAGTAGTTTGTACACCTCACTGTACACTTCCATTAATGACCTAAATAATAGGAGATAGAACATGATTATTAAGCATTCAGATGACACTGTGAGAGGAGAAATAACAATGTCCTGTTGCAAAAAGAGTTAGGCTTTATATTTGCTACACAATATTAGATTTACTTCCATTTTCAAAGGGATTTTTCTTTAGTTTAACTCTTTTTTTTGTCTTTTGGTAATCATTCTCTTAATACAGATAGAAAAAACAACAACCCTTTTCCAAGCAATCTATTTGGATTCTCCTGTAATTGATCACCTTCTCATCTTATTACCATGACTGTTCCAGATTGTGCTTATTTTTCCTAAACACATGTAACTTGAAACACTGTTTCGAGCAAGTCAAGCATTTGCCTTCTTCTATGAGTTTCTGATTCTTCCTACCCTGGGGATGCTTACCATCTTTGTGTCAGTGGATTTTAGTGGAAATATCCATATATTTCTTCTGCACTCATGAATATGTTTTGCTTTGAAGAGTCCATTTACCCAAGGGAAAATTCTATCAATTTTTTCCCTGGATCTTCAGTTTTATTTTTGTCTCTGGAAGGAACTGAGGGTATTGGCTTCCAGGTAAAAAACACTGTGACTTTGGTCATGTAATACTGGTAGATATCACCTCTCTTTATAATGCATTAAAAATGCAGCTTACTTGCATGGCCTGACCTTAGAGCACACAGATTAAAACCCTAAGGTCTATTAATAGTGTGGTGTTCTCAGTGATACTTTTTGTTCTAGGATCTTTCATCTTTTTTTACTCATTTTTGAGACAAGGTATGACTTTTTGTAAGACTGCTTACAATTTTTCTAAAGTTTTTGTCTATGCCTTTTTGAAAGGATGACTGTATTTGATCAGAACTACAATAATTTTTAACAAACTTATTACATAAGTGTGCTGTACACTTTACAGTACCAAAAGCTTCCAATATTTCCTAGTTCAAAGAGTTCAAATGGGAAGGACAAATTAAATAGACACAGCCAAATGAAAAAGACAGAGCCAGACTCCTCACATCGTTACCAGGTGACAGGATGAGATGCATTGAAACACAAAAAAAATCCATTGCAAAAGAAGAAAACTTTTTTTTTTTTTAATTTTTTTTACTGTGAGCATAATCAAACACTGGAAAGAAAGCTTGCAGAGGCTCCATCCTGGGAGATGCTCAAAATCCAACTGGACACAAGGCTCTGTGCAAGTGGCTCTAACTCACCCTACTTTGAGCAGGTGGATTGGACTAAGGAACCTCCAGAGATTTTTATCAACCTCAGCTGCACTGTGAGTGGATGACTATGAAACCTGACTGTCACTGAACATTTTATAAGTTTCTTGGATGCAAACTTGCTGAGTTTTTTTCTTCCATGGGAAAGCTCTTTTTCTCTGCAGATTTCAAATCCTTGTGTGTGTTTTTCAAGGACAAAATCCATTTCTTTGGTCTGTCTCCCAATATGGCAGATGTAGTTTGCTTTTCTCAACCTAAGATATAAAGAATTGCTATCTCTTTGACTTTGTAAACATTTTCTGGCATTCTAGCAGAGTTGGGGTATGGAGCTTGAAGAAGCAAGATGCTAGCTCTGTACCTGGGCAGAAATAGACCAAATCCTTCTGAACAATGGAGTCATTTTAATAAATAATATAAGCTTTCTGATATTGGAGCCAAGAGTCTTGATTCACCCAGACAGGACTCCAACAGCAACCACTGGTGACCCTGAGACGTGGGGCAACATGTGACTGACACTGCTGACATTGAAATTCCCATCTAGGATGTGGATAGCTGTCTTTCAAAAGCTACAGCAGTAGAACGTTTGGACATCTTAAAAACCGAAGTCATTCTAACAAGAAAGATTGATAATGAAACCCAAAAGCAAAGAGGAAAGAGCACTTTGCTGGGATAATAGATGCTGATACTGGGATTGTTGCTTGTCTTAGTCACTGGACAATGTAAAACCAGTTTCCATATTGTTAGCAGTGAAAATTGAGTAAACTTCAAAATCAGGGTTCCTGGTGCTTCCTCTCCTTCCAGACACCATTAATGTCTCATTCGTAGATACACAATATTTTAACTTCAACAAGAGAGGTAAGGTATTAGGCATCTTTCTGCTTTTTTCTGGCTTCAGCTGACAGACAGTTTCATAGTTAGCAAACTTCCTTAGACCATGAGATAACTTTTCAGTCCCAATCTTATTTGTTAGGTACATATCTTAACTATGAAACTGTGAAACTTCTATACAAAAGACATTGCTGCTGCTCCATGGGTTGATGCATAGGGGCTTAAGATATTAAAATCTAATTGTGTGCCGACTAAGGAAGTCTTTATTCATCCATGACTACATGTTTAATATCATAGCCAAGTGCTCTTGAACTTTGTTCTGATAAGCAGAAAAGCTTATAAATCAGTTAAAGTCGGGGTTTTTTTTTAAACTGTTCTTTATTAAGTGTATATAATCCAGCAAAGAAATTAAGAGTTCAAACACCAGTCATAGGTAAATGAGATATAGGAGGCATGTGTATACATAATTATAGTTTGTGTCCTGTAAATATAATCTTTCTTATGGAACAATGAAAACAAACATAGAATCAAAACCACAAAAATAGGAAAGAAAGGGTAGAGAGGAAAAGATAACATGAAGGATTAATGTAATCTGTAGTATATTAATCTGCTATCTGATACTCAACCTAAGAATGTGCTTTGTAACACTGAGCTATGACTCGACTGCTCTGATTGGAATAAAGGAGTCAATCAGTCAGTTTGTGATGAAAAAGTAGAGATCTTATCTATTCAATTTATTTATACTAGGCAGGTCTTCTGTAAAAAACTTTTAAGTTCTGGTAGAAAATGTGAACATTGCATCATAAACCAGTTCTAATAATATTAAAGGATATTATTTTGGTCATATTTGCAGAGTGCACTTAATATAATTTACAAAAAGGAAAGTAAAATAAAAAGAATATTCAATTTCCCAATTTCTATTTTGCAGGCATCACTAGTATTCTTCTAGCATAACATTCTTCAGAAAATATCTACCTTTCCCTGTTGTTAACTCTTCTTTATGCAATATTTGTCAATACATGTCTGGCTGAAGTCTCAAGACCCTGAGTATCTGTTTCCAAAAGGGCTGTGCTGTACTGGTCTGCCAGCTTGTTTGGAAACCACTGAAGAATCTCTAATAAGGTACTGTACAATGATGTCAAAACCCTCAACCTGAAGGTGTTATGTCACCTTTGAAAATAGGACTAAACTCACTTGGCTGGTGTCACTAGAGCTTCTAATTGCATTTTTTTTTTTACATTGCAAAACTGTAGTGCAAGTAGAGAATTCTGTGGCTGAGAGCCCTGCTATTCTCCTGGAGAAACAGTGGAATTTCATAGCTTCCAGTGTAACAGTCTAATGTCACAATCTAAATGGTATCATCCCGACATATTCTCCTGAGGATCCCAATACATTTCCCTTCGTGCAGGACTCTTCACCAGCACCACCTCCCCAGCCAGGCAAGGAGCTCCCACAGATCCTCCATCACATCTGCATCAGAAGCCGTTGTCTCAAAAGCTCAGGGGCACCTCAGGTGGCAGCAGAGACTTAAGTGTGGACAACTGGATCAAGGCCATTCAGTTTGTTCACTTATCTAGGTAATTCATAGATTGCTGTACTGTAGATGGCCCAATTTAGATGCCTGCATCTGAATCTGAATCTAAATCTCAAACTTGGCATCTAATATTAAGCATAAATTTTGACTTTTGACTTTTGACTTGGCATCTAATATTAAGCATAAATTTCCATAACTGGAAAAAAAGTATTTTTCAAGTCAGTACATTGACCAGAATTCTATTACAGAAAGCTTAAAGGAAGTCGGGTAAAATCCCTAATTTTTAACTATATACATAGAACTAGACATTTAGAAGCTTTGCAAATTCCAGTGCTATGCATATATCTATGCATTTCAGTATATTAAGTGACCATTAAATGACCTGATATGTGAGCATTTGCAAGCACAGGACCTCAAAAAATCTTATGCATTCTTCTGAATAAATGAATTTTACAGTAAAGTAAATACATTGGCCACAGTAGATGGTTTTGGTGAAATACTTCAGAATTTATAAGCAAGAATACTGACATGATGATTGCACTGTACCATTACAATATTGCAATTACATGCAAAACAGGGTTTGTGGATCTCAGTCATTATATTAAATTGTCACATTTACCCTTAGATTGATTTAACATGTTTATAAAAATTTACTAACACTTTCTTGTAGTACATTAAATTATCCCAGAAAAGACACATTCATATTTTGATGCATCAAATTTATTTTGAAAAATTGAGTTCACATTTTAAGAAAATATTTCATTTTCTTATCACATTTTTGAGAAGTACATTGCAATAAGAAGAACACTGGGCTTCTTCTTCACATGTCAATGGCTAGTGACACTTTTAGTTTTCAAAGCAGAAAAGCTCTAATTAAAAAACAATTGTGCAGTTATAAGTGACAGATAAAAGCTTGCAGGAAAAATGAAAAGGCAGCCCACTGGGTTTCTTGGATTTTTCTTAGCAGATTTCTTTGAGGATTTTTCATTTTGGAAGTTCATCACTTAATCTGTTTTTTCATCATACATACTTTAAAGAAAATCACCATGATTTTCAACAGTCTATTTATTGTGCTACACATCACAATTGGTAATTTAGAAAAATTAACAGTTTTTCTAGAACGCATTATCAAAGAACATGTATAACTCTTATGTACCAGAAAGATTTTTTCTCCTACAAAATCCACTGATGCACATCCAAGAAACCCCTGGACAGAGCCTGCTGAAGATCTTTTGCACTTAATGTATAAGAGTACTCAATTCAAATAATGTGTGCAACGCTGAATCTAAGAGGTATTAATGCCAGAAACAACAACTGCACCGTATCAAGCCCAGGAAAAAGTAATGGGACTAGAAAGGGAGATTTTCCAAAAATCAGAGGTTTTATTTCATCTGTAATATCGTTGATAAATGGAAACGCTACCATGCAAAATCTCAGCACTTTTTTGGCTGGAAAGGCACTCATGCTAATATAATGAGTCTGGATTACAGAGGTTTGCCAAGCTTAGATCATGTATAGATTAGTAATGATGCCTTTTAATGTCTTAATGACCTCTTAATGAAACACATTTATAATGCTACAATTTGGTGAGGACTCACTAAACATTTTTCATATCAGAACATGATGTTCAAAGCTAAGTTCTTAATAATAATTAACACATGTATTGTGCTTTTACTCTTCAAAGTGCTTTAAGAACATTAATAATTAGTTAAAAACCTGTGTGCTGGATGTATGTTATCTGTTTAGGCTCGAAGAGGCCCACAACAATCAAACCGGAGCTAGCCAGTAAAGTCCAAGCAGAAAATAGTCCCTTCTTCTGTGTTCTAAAGAATTTTAGATCAAGGCAGGAAAGACCTGTCACAAGATAAATTAAATGCAGGTGGTGGCCACTTCATACAAATAGTATTAGACAAATAATATAAACATAGACTATACTTTTAAAAAATATACCCAGAATATTAAAGCTTAATTAATTTTTTTCCGAAAAGCAGAGAAAGAAAAGGCAACCTCTGAAACAAAAAACTCCCCCAAACCATCTGAAACCTCATTTTGCTAATTTATGTTCTCAGCATCCAAAGTGAGCAATTTTAGCATAAACAATGGGAGGCTTGTGGTACTGATTCAAAACTTGCTGCTACCCACTAACTGTGAGCTACAACAAACCCCATGTAAATCACACCCGTTTGCTCCTGCGACTGACACGTGGCAGGGCAGGGGTTAACTGACCAAAGGAGGTCAGTTAAATTAGCAGCTGGCTACTTTGCAGGGGCTCATCATCTGCCAGACCAGTACAAATAGGAGAAGAAATCAGAGGTAGTTATAGCCAAGCAAGGCTCATCTTGAGTACCCAAAGAACGCGGTTGCTTGAGAACGGAGGCCTCCCTTCTCAGACCCACAGTAATATGTCCCCCAAACCAGAGAAAACTTTATTCTGAGAACTTTCCTTCAGTGCCAGAGGAAAATAATTGTTTCACACCATTGCACTGCTTCAGATGGAACAATTAACTACTGTATAACAATGTGAATTCAGAGACTTTGCTTTTTATCTATGAATATTATCGAACTTTGATTTTAACAAATAATTCAAATACATCTGAAAGCTCATGCAAGAAGCCAGCTAGACATGACAATCTCATTCTAGTTAGGCTAGATTTTAAATTGGTTTAATACATAATACAACTGATGTGTTTCATTTCTAAGGAGAGACAACAGCAATTCCTACATTCACAGGGATATTGTGAAGATAAACATATAAAAGATTCATCAGCAATGGCAATATGTGCTTAAAATAAATCTGCAGCTAGATTTAGTCAGTTGGAGTTGGGAAAGATTTGGCTGTCTGCACAGTTCCGATCTCCGTTTAAAGGAGAAAAAAAATTTTTATATTTAGTTGAATTTGAATTTCAGCAGTCAAAAAAAGTGTTACTTTTTATCCTTTCTAACTTCCTTTGCCATTTTTTAGCAATGTAAGACTTAAAATAAAGAGATACTCCAAGCTTATTTAATTTGAAGCACTATGAAAAAAATTCCAGTACTAAACCCAGTATGTTTTAGCAAAACATACATTTCTTTATTTTATTTGAGAAAGGAAGAAATTAAGAATAGAGGAGAATTTGGTGATTAAAAGAATGGCATGAGATATTAAAATAATAAAGAACTGATTGTAACAAAGGAAACACCTTTAGCAAAGGGCAGAAGCTGGAAGTCTGATTATTTACATATTGCACTCACTTGGATTTCTTCCAGCCATATGCTGGAATTTCACTTTACCTTATGTTAATTTTTTGGCAAATGGCAGTGTGATGCTGTGAGGTCTTCAGAAATATGACCTAGAAAAAGCCGATAGCAAATTCTTGAACACACTTGTTGTACTTAAATTATACAGACAGCACAAGAAAGGAAGGGGAGGAGGTTCGAAAATGCTATGGGATCTCCAGCTGCTGACTTCTGAGTCTGAAGAAAAGTGACCAATTTCCATTCTTTTTCTTGGAAGGCGTAGCGAGGCCAAGTTTTATGGAGCAAGCCTTGCCCTACCATAGCCACCTCCCTCCTGCCTGCTGAAGAGTGAGTCTCCCCAGTAAAGCAATTCCAATAGACCTCTGAAATCTAAGGCAGGAAATTCCTTTCAGCACCGCTTTCAGCAATGAAAAGGACTGTCAAAACACCTTCTCAGAGGATTACAAGGCTCCTGCCCAGGAACTAGTGGAGAAAGTTCAGCACTTACATGAGTACAATGCCCCCAGCTCGAGTTAATGTGTAACAAGAGCAGCTTTAATGCACATTTATACTAAGGCCAGTTAACACTTTCAAACTCAGTGCAAGAATGTCACTTTTGTAACACAGACTGCTAAGAACTGCTAAAAATACAACAAATGCATTCTTCTCTAAGTGTATGTGCTTCCCAGTTTGCAAATGGAATTGTTCTCTTAATTAAATATTCTGTCTTTTATTTCATATCTGGGTAATACATAATTTTATTAAAGACCTTTTTATAGTCTTCCCATCAACCCACTGCATATACAATCACGTTCCACATGTACAGGTATCTGTATGCATACATGTTTCTTCTGCTCTCTCTCAGGCACAGTAACTATGAATTTATTGGTAAGATTGGAAATGTTGCTAATTTCAGTCATTTAAAATACAATTGGTAAGGTGGTACTTCTCACTAGAATTCACTCAGCGATGGCTGACTGCCAGGACACATTGGGTTGCACAAACACCTGCAAGTCCCAGCCAAGATGTCCTAGTGGATGTCACTGTGTCCTGAGGTGTTCCGACACCAGCTGCCAGACCAGAAAGTGCCTGATAGCTCCTGTCTCTCCTGTAGGCCCCTACATATAAGGCACACAAGAACATGTCAAATAGCACTAGATTGCTACGTGTAGGCAGCTGAATCCAGTTCCCAATGATTTTCTAAGTAGAGTGAACAGCAAAACGCCACAACAGTGAAACAGCTGAGCTCAGTAGCTCCAGTAACAGCTTCACCCCACCTCTGTGATATTCAAAAATAATTGTATTGAAAATAGAAACTACTTGAAATGTTACCCCCCCCCCCCCCCTCAAAAGAAACCCCAAGAAAACCAAAACCCCAAAATAATAGGTTCCTATAGACTATAATGGAAAATAGCCATAGAACATTATGGAGTATTTCTCAAATGGAATTGCCTGGGTTTATTATTTAAACGTACCTTGTAAGTTAACAGGAGTTTGTTGTCAGTCATAGAATCACTGAATCCTAGAGTAGTAGTGGTCCTTTAAAGGTCATCTAGTCCAACCCCTTTGCAATGTGCAGGGACACCTTCAACTAGATCAGGTTGCTCAGAACCCCATGCAACCCAGCTTGTTTCCAGAGATGTTTCCAGGGATTGGGCATCCAGCACCTCTTTCAGCAACCTGCTCAAGTGTTTCACCAAGCTCATAAATAATTTCATCCTTAAATGTAATCTGTCCTATTATATTTGTCATGTCTAATATTTGTAAGCCACAGTATAATATTTGTGTCATTGATATATTTTTATATTTTTAAACAGGTAGGTATTTCAGAGCAACAGACAAAGACCACAACCTCTGGCCTCCTCCTCACCCTTTCCCCCAATTATCTAATAATTGTGCCTGCCTTGGACCTGGATAATAAAACCAGTAGAAACTGGAGAAGTGTGTCTTTCTATAATCCAGAAGAAAATCTGCCATCTTTCAGAAGCCTGCAGAGAAAAAAGTGTAGTAATGTTACGGAAAGAAAGATGGAGACTCTCTGCACAGTCTGTGCCCAAGCAGGATTCTGGAGAGAGGTACACAGGAAAAGCTTCTTCTCTACCACTACCTGATTGAAAATATAATAAGCCAGAATAAGGTTCCCTTCTTCTGTGCAGGGGAAAGTGATGTGAAGTCAGAAACAAGCACGAGATGAAAAGGCAGAAGAATTTAGAGAGAATAATGGATGAGCCATTATAGGCGTTTTCATGGAAAATGTAAGAAAATCTGATATGCAGCAAACTAGGAAACTGCCAGAAATCATGGCAAAATATCAACAACTGCTGGGTTCAAAGGGCTGTAATCAGTGGCCCCAAGTTCAGGTGAAGGCCACTGACCAACAGCACAGCCAGGGGTCGATAGCAGGACCAGTACAGTCTAACCTCTGCCTTCATGACCTGGACAAGGGGCCAGACCCTCAGCAAAACTGGGAGGAGTGGGGGGAAGGTGCTGCCATGCAGAGTAACCTCGGTGGGCTGCAGAGATGGCCATAGAGGAACATCACACAGTTCCACAAAGGAAAGTATGAAGCTCTGCACCAGGAAAAGGAATAACCCCACACAGCCAAGCAGGCTGGGAACAAAAACAGCTCTGCAGAAAGGACCTGGGGGTCCTGGTGGACAACAGCTTTACTGCAATCCACTTGCAACAAGGAAGGCCAACAGCAGCCTGGGGCTGTGGCAGGAGGAGCATTGCCAGGAGGCAATGACAGCAGTGATCCTTGTCTTCCACTCAGCAGTGGTGAGGCCTCATCTGGAGTGCTGTGTCCAGTCATGGATCCCAGTGCAAGAGAGACATGGGCTTACATGGGCAAGTCTAGCAAAGGGCCATAAAGATGATTGAGGAACAGAAGCAAGAGAAGGCTTTGAGAGCTAGGACTGTTCAACCTGGAGAAATCTCAGGGAGCTCCTATCAATGTTTAGGGGAGTAAAGATCCCTGATGTAGGGAAGTAAAGAAGTGGGAGCCAGTGACATGACAAGAAGAAATAGGCACAAACAGAAATACAGAAAATAAAATTAAAAATTAAAATACCTCAAACCATCTTTCTTATGGTGAGACTGGTCACTGGAAGAGGTTGCCCAGAAAACTTGCAGAGTCTTTATCACTGGGGAGGTTCAAACTAAAATGGTCACAGAGCTCTGAGCAACCTGCTGCAGCTGACTGTGCTTTGAGCAGGGGAATTGATCTAGAAAATCTCCAGAGTCCCTTCCTATGTTCTACTTCCTGTGAGTCTGTGTATCTGTAAGCGTAGTTTAAAAGGGCAGATAAAAAAGCAGAAAAAAACCATTTTGGTTTGTCTTTCCTACGCTTAACTTTTAGAGTAAAATTATAACTACATAGTTACACTTGTCCATGTACACCATTCACCATTTGTGCTACACTCAGGAGCAGATGGGTTGACCTCTCTTTCATTTGATGTCTAAACCTCATGTTTGTTTTGGAACTACATCTCTTTCCAAAATTAAACACGGGAATAGAAAATCAAAGTCCCCTACTCTGCCCTCTAAAGTACTATAACAATATAATGGTGGTGGGGAAAGAAGAACAAGGGGGTTCTAAAATGTTAAAACTTTCTTTCATGTAACACTGATATAAATTAAATGAAAATTATAATACATAATTAAATTAAAATTCAGTCACAGATTTTACTTCACCAACAATACAGTTTTAGAGTATAAAGAATATTGCATTAGCATCAAAGATACAGACAAAACGCATGTGACATTTCAGGGGATTTAATGTAGCTAAACTTATGCAAAAGCTGTTGTAAAAAAGAACAATTTGATACATTTAAAATGGCTGAAGCAGAAATAATTTTCATTTACTATCTGCACTGGGACTAAAACCAAAACATTACCACAACAGAATTTTTGCTGCATATTGACCTCAAGGGCAAAGTAGTTGGTCTCATCACTAACAAGAAGGAAATAGTGTAGAAAGGTGTTTGGAAAGCTCACCACTTTCTAGTGGTTTGTATTTAACTGCATATGGGTCTATGCTTAAAGGGAGACCATATACAAGTAATCATAAATAACAGTTCAGAATAAAATTCAATATTCTGCAAAGGCTAAGCTAAGCAAAAATGTGATTCATTTGCTGAGGCAAAAGGCAGGGCTAGAACTGACTTTTTACAAGAGACTAAGTTCTGTACCTGAGCTGAAGCCTGCACCCTCTGAAACACCAGAAAATCTCTGATGAAGATTCTTAGCCAAACATGGCTGTGATTCATGACTAACAGTTCTCATGGTCAGTTTTAGATAGCAACAGTGGAAGGCAAGAGAAAAAAGAAACCACAAATTATTTGACTAGTTCTCAAATGTACTTATAAATGGAATTTATTTTCTTGAAATTCAATGTTTTATTTCATTTACAGTTTACAACTATTAAATATGAGGCAGTTGCTGTGTGAGTTGTTCCAGTACACACAGCTGCATTAACAGCTAGCTACAAACACATTTTACACTAGTGGGTAGTTTTAAGAACCAAATGTCTCCTCAGGAAGTTTTACCAGCAACTTTTTTTCATGTGCTTATGCAGTTTCAGTGAATTTGGTATGTTACTTTCCACATACGTGCACTTTTTTTCTGTCTCTGCTGCCTTAAAACTAATTTCTACTCATCTGGGGGGCAACACTAACAAAGACACTTCCATCTGTTCCTCAACAGGATTTGCTATCCTGTAACTGTTGACATGTAAAGGGCATTTTCTATTTTGATTGGATATTAATTGTGCTTTCTTTGGATTAAGCATTTTAAACTGAACTATGAAATAGCCTTAAATATATAGGTCATAGCAATTATTGTGTTATTTATATTACTAAACAAGTCTGCAACAGATGGCCTCCAGGGCTCTGGCCAGAAGAACCGAACTCCTGCAGATTTATTTGGTGCTTAGAGATACTACCAACTGACTTCTCAAACCTGCTTGAGTGCCATTGTGCCTCTCATTTGATGCCAGCAAAAACATTCCAGGCTTATTTGTTTCAGCACCAATAATGCTCAAGGCCTTCCTGGTACCTGGCTATATAAAATGTTCCTACTTGGCCCATGGGTCAGAAGCCATGCCCCTGCAGTTCAATGAAGTAGCACCAGAGACCCTCAGTCATCCAAGGGGTGCAGCCTGGCCACACCTACACTTGTTAGTCCTTGGCTCAGTTCTCCTTTTGGAGCTGGGTGGTACCACTGTGGCCATTAGACAAAATTGTTATATTGTGTAAGGGTTTTTTCATTTGTAAGTGCCTGAAAAATACAAAGACTGTACTGCAGCCCTCCAGGGTGACTTCTCCATTTCACAAAACGTGGGCTGGATGCAGTGTGATGGGTGAGAGTGCAAAGGCTGCTAGGACAGCTCTGGAAGACCAGACGAGGTGAAGAATATCATGTTTGGTGGAGGCGTTTTCATCCTGACTTCTGATCACGGCTTCTGGTGCAAGTCCATGCCCTGGAATGCACCCAGGACTGTTCATCAGAGTGTTCACAGGCCCAGAACAGGGCAATGCCTCACCAATCTGAACAACCAGCAGTTCAGCACTATAGGACACTCACTGGTCCTGTTTCATGCAGCAGTAAAAACTAACCACGGAAGTAATGCCAAACACTCATTAAAATCCGACCTTATAAAGCACTACCCCAAGCTTCCATAACATAAATTTTATTTTTTCCCTATGCCTGAATTAAACGAGCCCTTAAATGTATTTATTGTATTCCATCCTGACCTACCAAATTTTTTTATGCACATGAGCCACTTTAAGATCACTGTTTTCCAGGATGCTATTTGTTTAAGCAAGCCTATGCATGTCCAGAAACTCTGAGACCTTTGCTCTATGTTAGATCATTCACACGCTCAAAGTTTTGTGTTTGCTGTACTGTGGCTTTATCTATTTTAAAGAAGAAGCACATGAGAGCAATATTATATATGTGTGTCTATATATATAGATATATTTATTTATATGATACATAATATATACAACCTCCAAACAACTTCCGATTCCAAAACCTTTCAGTTGCCTTTTTTAGTCTTATAATACAGGAATACCTACTAAAATGTTATTGCTGCCATTTATAATAGGAACATAACTCAAAGGCACAAGGTCTGCATATACTCACACAATAGGGCACAATGAGACAATCAACACTATGTCATGTTCTTTTTTTTCCAAGGAGATGTGGAATAATGACATTTTCCTACCTAAAGTTTCCCTTTGCCCACAGACCAGGGCAAAGTGCCTCTTCTACAAAGTGAAAAAGCTTTTTGTGACTTCACTACAGTAACTTACCAACTCCAGTTCATATCAAATGAAATACATGCATTCATTATTTTAATATCACACATGAGCTAATCTGCCACTGACAAACGGATTTTATAAACAGTTTATGAAAATGTACTGTGACCAACAGTACATCAAGCACCTAGGTGGTTCTTTTATATATTCAGCGTACCTTAGACAAATGGAGCTCTGGAATAAGAAATGACCTGAAGGATTTGATGTGAATCTCAGAAAAAAAAGCAATGTTAGTTGCAAATAGGAACATGAAAACTGTATCAGATCAGGCCAAAAGTCCATTCTGTCTTTGACAGCCTCCAACAGTTGTGCCAAGGAAAGGGCAAGCACACTGGGCTACTTCCCTGGTACAAGCTCTGGCAGAGTGGCAGCTCTCAGGGCTACCTGAGCCTTTACGGAGCATTCTCATGTTTAGCAGTCCCTGATAGATTTTCTTTCCATAAATCTGCCTTATCTTTTTGCAAATTCCTGTGAAATGTTAAGAATATGTGATATTTCCAATGAAGTTTAAGACTACTTAAAATACTTTTTGTTTTGAAACTGCTGCCTATTAGCTTAATTTGTTTTCCAAAAGTTTTGCATTAGAAATTACAATGAGGAATTACTTCTTTCAAAAAGGAATTACAATTACTGTCCATCCAACTTGGTTTCACAAACCATTGTCATTATTTCCCCAAACTACTTTTCTCATTAGCTTGTCTTTTGACTTCCATTTTACTTCTGCTTACTATGTGGAGGAATTTCAGATATGTGAAAAATTTTGTCACATTTTCTGTATCTTTTGTAGATTTACTGTACCCTTTCTGAGAGATAGGAACTGCAGTCCCATCCAAGTGGAGATCACGTCACCATCACACAGATGGGCATTCACTTCTCAATGGCTACTAAATATTACTCGATTTTGGAAGCACAAGGCTTTATATTCCATCTAACTACTCAGCTTTATCTCACGTGTCCACATGTCCATCATTTTATTGCTCAGTAGGAATCAAGAGGTCCTGCAACCTGAAAATTTTTCATAAATCTAAATAACTCAGTGTGAAGAATAGATTTTACTACTCTACTGTCCACCCCTTTTTCCAGACTATTTATGCCTGTGTTGAACAGTACCGACCTTCAGACAAACTCCTTTTAAGTCCTACCTGTTACATAACCCATTGAAAAAGATGATAATCAATTCCTAACCTTTCTTTTCTACCCTATGGTTCTACCAAGTATCCACCCATCTGAAGGTTGTAATCTTTATCTCATTGAGCTTGTTCACTGGGGCACATCACCAATTCACAGACTGGGGTGAAGTACTCCAATTTTTGTTTTGAGTTTGTGCAAAGTAGGGACCTTGGTGCTAAGACACAAAAGACAGGCTCCCCAGTCATCAAAACTTTACACTATTTATATTTTTTGGCCAACAGTGCCATCAGTATTACACAATTTTTTCATTAATTAGCACTCACACCCCTTACATGCTAGTTACAACTCTAGTTTCTCATGATAATTAGTCCACATGCACAGTTCTTTCCTCCATTTGAGCTGGGGGTCTGTTTAGAGTAGGTGGTCAATGAGTTGATAGTCATGATCTCCTACTGCTGAACTTACCTTTCCCTCAGTTACTAATCAGTTCTGCTGACTTCACTCCTGGTGGCTGTCATCCAGACAGCTCATTCATCTTGGGATTGTCTTCCCTTTTCCTTAAAACAACAGATTAGCCAAGCATGCAACATTCACAACTCAATTGCTTAATCATAACTGTCTGGTTGTAGCTACTGATTAACAACTGAAATAAATGGCTGTTTGAGTCAAATCCTGAGGGGCTCAAATCTTGAGCGGCTCAATAAAACTCCCGGTCAAGGGAGGTGATTGTCTCGCTCTGCTCTGCACTGGTATGGCCTCACCTTGAGTCCTGTGTGCAGTTTTGGATACCACAACATAAAAAAGATATAAAGAAATAAAGAAGTGTTCAAAAGAGAGCTTCAACTATAGTGAAGATTTAGAGGGAAAGCCATATGAGAGCAACTGAGGTCACTGGGCTGGTTCAGCATGGAGAAAAGACTGAGGGGAGACATTGTAGTCTTCAACATCATCACAAGGGGAAGCTAAAGGGCAGGCCTTAGCCTGAATAAACCTTTCTTTCTCTTGTGACCAGTGACAGAACCCGAGGGAATGGCAGGAAGCTGTGTCATGGGAGGTATAGGCTGGATGTTAGGAAAAGTATCTTCACCCAGAGGATAATAGGGCACTGGAACAGACTCTCCAGGGCAGCGCTTACAGCACCAAGCCTGACACAGTTCAAGAAGCATTTGGACAATGCTCTAACGCACATGGTGGGATTCTTGGAGCGTCCTGTCCAGGGCCAGGACCTGGACACGATGATACAGTGTCAACTCAGGATATTCTATGATTCCAACTCAGGATATTCTATGATTCTACGAGTCTGTGTCCACTGCCTGGCTTGCCCTGGCAGATGTGGTCACTTGGCTCCTCCAAAGAGTCACACAGATTCTGAGGCACCATGTCCCCCCACAGAAAATAAAGCTGATGGTTCTTAAGTGAATCGTATCTATTCCTATTCCACTTCCCCTTGTGTTTGTTATTCTTCCCACTGATTTGATCAAAATGCATAGCAACCTCAGGGACTCCTTTTGAAGCTGCTCAGGTTTTGGCTAGGGCAGTACTCCGCAGTCCTCCAGCACCTCCTATAGCATGTGATTACATAGTCCAGCTGCTTCACGCCCGAATCCCTGTGTAACTCCTGAATAAACATGATCCAATCTTGCCAATTTCCTACTGTTCAATTTATTTCTTTTTACCTGCTACCCTTGTTTCAACTGGAAACATCTCTTCCAACATTTTTATCCAAAAAGCAGCATTTTAGCATGAAAATCTTGCTGAGCTCCTCTCTGATAAGCATGGGGTTTTGTTTATTCATTACATCTTCCCTGTGAGTTCCTTTCACACCTTACCTAGCAGCCATGCAGACTCTGTGTCAGGTTCCTGGTGCTTAGGGAAAAAATTTACTGCTACTTTTTTTTATCTTCACGGAATCACAGAATCAATTAGGTTGAAAAGACCTCTGAGATCACTGAGTCCAACCTATGACCTAACAGCAGCATGTCAACCACACCATGGCACAGAGTGCCATGTCCAGTCTTTCCTTAAATGCCTCCAGGGACAGTGACTCCACCACCTCCCTGAGCTGCCCATTCCAAGGTCTAACTGTCTTTTCTGTGAAGAATTTCTTCCAAATGTCCAACCTAAACTTCCTCTGGCACAGCTTAAGACTATGTCCTCCTGTCCTGTTGCTAGTTGCATGGTGTTCTTTTGCAAGTTGATCCCTTTTTTTTTCTTCTTTTTTTTTTTTACTTTTGGAGTGGGGAGGAATGTGTGTGCTTTAATGTATTGCTACAGTCCAGGTCCTCTGGTCCAGTTTCCTCATTTAGCTGCAGCTAAGGGAAACATCCTTGGGGATGCCAGATGACAGCCAGCTCACTATGAGCCAGGAACAGGCCCAGGTGGCCAAGAAGGCCAATGGCATCTTGGCCCATATCCAGAACAATGCTGTCAGCCAGACTAGGCTCTGGGGAGGCTGCACCTCCAGTAGTGTGCTCAGTTTTGGGCCCCTGATTTTAAAAAGATCATTGACGCAACGGGGTGTTTTCAGTGAACAGCAACAACAAGGCTCATGAAAGGTCCAAAAAATATTATGAGGAACAGTTGAGGGAACTCAGGGCGAGCCTCTTTGCTCTCTAAAACCACCTGACATGAGGTGATAGTGAGGAAGGGGGTGGTCTCTTCTACCATGCCTACAATGACAGGACCAGAGGAGATGGCTTTAAACAGGCTGGGAAGATTCAGATTAGACACTAGGAAAAAAAAAAATCACTGTTAGACTGGTCAGGCATTGGATTAGGGAGGTGGTGGAGTCACCATCATTGGGGGAGTTTAAGAAGTGTCTGGATCTGGTGCCAGGTTGATGTGGTTTAGTGGTTTTGGGGTTGCAGCGGCAGCGCTGATGGTTGGACCGCATGATTCAACCTTGGCGATTCCACAATTCTAGCCTTCAAACATGTTGAACGATAAGCCTGCACTTTGCTACCACTTTCTCTACCATTTTTTAGGCACCCCAGCTCGTTTTGCTCTTTCAAAACTACCTACTCCTTTTCTCCTTTGCCAGAATTCCCAAAGAAACCGTGGCCTCTGAGAAAGAGTGAATGACAGGCAGAAGGAAACCCCCAGGACGCGCGTCCCGGGATGACCTCCCCTCTTCTCCTGCCATTCCCAAGCGGGTGGCGGGCGCCCGACGCCGAACGAGCAGGGCTGGGTACGAAGGGCTGGGTAGCAAGGGCTGGGTTGGAAGCCCGGTCCCCTCCCTCAGGGGGGTCGCATCCACCACCCTCCCGGCGCGGGCGGCGGGCTCTGGGCGGCGGGGGGCGGTTCGGGCCCGCCCTCAGCGCGCCCCGCGGCCCCGGCGGAAGGAGCGGCCCGGCCCCTCCTCGCCGGCTGCTTCCGCCCGGTGTCGGCAGAGACAGCGCCGGCCGCCGCTGTGCCTGGAGCCGGGAGCCTGCGAACGGGGAAGGTAAGTGCCGCAGCGGCCCTGCCCTGCCCTCCCCTGCCTCCCCTATCCCTGTGCCGGATCCGAGAGCCGCCCCGAGCCCGCGGGCGGCCACCCCCCGCCGCCGTGCGGGGCTGACTCGGAGCCTCGCCCAGCAGGGAGGTGCCGCCAGCCCGGCTGTGTCGGTGTCAGGTCTGTGAGAGACCCGATCCGGCCAATAGCGCTGGTCATCTCTAGGCTTGCGGGTGGGGATGGACTGACACATCCCATGCGGAAAGAAGCGCTTCGTACGTGTTCCCTTGACTTGTTTTGTCATGGAGGAGACTTCATGGAACGAGTCCTAAGTGGTGTCTCCTTTTCCAGAAAATAATTGAGGTGATGCTATTCGTAGTGTTTTTATTTCTGTGTTAGCGCTTGTTCCTGTGAAGCATTTCCCGGAGCTGAGTGATGCTTGTTATCTTGGTGTTGTGTTATAAAACAAGAAACGAAGGAAAAGTCTGTGACCTGAAGGGCCTATAAATAGAGAAAGAGGAAAATAAGATTATGAATTCTTAAAAGCTAGAAGTGAGATGAGATTTTTTAAATGGAAAGAGGCGTATTTTAGTAGAGGAGGTACTGGTTTGGAAAAGCAGGGAGCCCTGCAGGCTCACACCTCTCTCAGGGACCTGCTGTCTGTCAGGTTTGCTGTCCCTGCTGGTCCCAGGGCATCATCGCTGTCAGCACCCACCTTCGTGCCTGTATTTACTACACAGGAGAAGAGATGACTCTGCCAGATGGGGTGAGCAGCAGGTTCAGGGAGCAAGTAAATGCTGGAACAGAAATGTGTGGTGAAAGAAATTAGGATAATGATGGAAGGGTTTTTTGGGGCATGACAGTTGTTAAGGGCTTTCTTAGTGGTAAGTTTTTTGTTGCCTTGCAAAAATGAAACAGCTTATTTTCTTGCAGCTTAACTGTAATAATAAAGCCTTGAATGGCTTGAATGATGCAGACTCTTATTTTTTTAGGTGTTATATACTCCTGGCCCT
Organism: Dicaeum eximium; assembly: GCA_013396995.1. Classification (NCBI taxonomy): domain Eukaryota; kingdom Metazoa; phylum Chordata; class Aves; order Passeriformes; family Dicaeidae; genus Dicaeum; species Dicaeum eximium. Next base: position 1,894,386 of record VWZP01007621.1, on the reverse strand, counting down.
CTGGGACCTTATGATGCCCAGTTAGGATCTGAGAGTCCACCCACATGGGCCTGTGTGAGAATCTGGACATGAATCTGTATTCTGTGTGTCTCAGAGACTAGAACCCTTCAATTACTAATTGTGATTATTGCAGCTTCCTATTTTCTTGTGACACCTCCTTATGATGTCAATGAGGAAAGTGGTCACACGTTTACAGACCTAGGTAAGCAACAACACTAAGAGTTTATACTTTCCATCATGGAATTACTACAAGGATTATATCAAAGCAGTCAAAGTCAGTGTCTTTTTTATGAATCTTGGACAGTACCCTAAGCAGATGACTGTGAAAAAGGCAAGTATGTATGATTCTTCTTTACCTAGTTCCACTCTGTGAGTATCCACTCAGCTTGCAACAAAGTGCAGTCCAGGAACTTTCTGGAACAGATGTGCTGACATCTTAAAGATCCACTGTGGATTTCTACATCAACTCATCCTTGCCTTTGGCCCATAGGTAGCTCTAGTTTTCCAAACATCCAGCCTCAAGTAGTTCTGTGGGTCAAAAATCCACTAACTCATTAATGTCTGGTGGTTTTTCAGCACTTCCTGCTACTTCTACACAGTATTACCTGTTTTGTTTGATTCATAAGGACAATTTCAATAAATTGTGTATGGGTGATGGTAAAACAAAATTTCCAGCATGACTGCCAAGCTAATGAACTTATTTGACAAGATTTACTCTAAAGCTTCCTTTAATTGTACTGTTTTCAGTGCTGTTTTTAATTGATAACTTTAATTTCTTTTAAAAGAAACTTTATTTTTCCATTCTTGTGGTATAGTATAATAAGGACACCTTGTCTGGAAAAGGGGGTGGTCCCGATTTTGGATGATGTCTAGGTTATTTTTATTGAGTATTAGAATCAGAATTTCAAGCTTTAATTTTAGAGCATGCTATGTATGCATTTATATAGAAAAAATGTTTGCAGGATATGAAGGACAGGTAATTTTCACTTGCTTAAATCAGGCATGCTCTTAATAGCAATGTGAGTGTGTTTTTTCTGCTCCTGACAAACCACTGGGTAGACAGTAAATTCCCAGTGAAATGTTTGACAACATTGGATTCCAGCTTACATGGAATATTACAGTGGATGTTGAATGATGACATTTAGATGTCTTGTTATACTGGGGTTAGTAAAGGTTATACTGGGGGAATTAGGTTATACTGGGGGAAGTAAATTATTCTGGTAAAAGAATATTCATAATAGGAAAAAAAACATGTAATATGAAATGTCTTAGTTTAAAGAACAATTCAGCATGAACAAATCAAAGTTTTCACACTGAATACAAGGTGGAATGAATGAGAACTGCTTGTTTAGCTCGCTGGGTTGCACAACCATCTCATGTAGTGTGACAGTGCCTTGTTACCATGTGTTAGGTAATCCTGATGTGCCAGAGCAGTGTCTAACCAGCGATGCTGCAACTTCAGGTTTGGCAGGGTTTCTTTCATCATTATCCTTGTTTCTTTCTTCAGTATCTTTGCTTCCTCCTGCTGCTACCATGCCGTTCACTTGGATCTTTCTGTTTTCCATCTCATCTCTGGCTTCTGTTTAGATTCAGTTCCCATTGTCCTTTGTTTAGACCAATTCTTTATCCAAGTCTTTAGTTTAAAAAAAAACCAAAGCACTTGTGATACAAACTTTTTGCAGAAGTCTGACTCCTCAAATTTTACCTCCTGAAAGAAATTGTAGCACCTATTGGGAATGAGTATCAGATGATAACTGGATTCTTTTTTGAACCTGTGATGAGCACAGGCTTTGTGCCTGTATGTATTCGTTCACAGTCATGAGTTATCAGGATTTAGTGGCGTTATCTGGATGGAAGGAGCTGGGCCCTCCTGCAAAATATTGTAATAGAGTAACTTTGGGGTGGTAACCTGGTGTGGTGAGGAAGAAGCTGCAGTGCAGTTTTCCCAGCATGGTGAATTGTCCTTGGATTCTCTTGTGGCTAGAGCTGTAGGTGTGTATGTCAGAGCACTGGCATGTGCAGGCCTTCCTGCAGCACTGGTTCTGGAGAAACCCTCTGCCTCCTGCACCACTGTGTCCAGCCTGGCTGTTCAGTTCCCTGTCCTGTCCTCCTGATGAGCAGAACCAGTGCTTCCTACTGGGAAGGACTCAGACTCCAGGCCTCTCAGCAGTAGTACACACAATTGTATTGCTGTAGTGACTAGGAAAGGGATCCAATGCTACCTGGTGTTGTTCATGTCTCCTGTTCATTGATTCTCCTTTTTGACTTCTTTGGCCTTTGCACAGAGCACCATACAGCCTGTTTCAGTTTGTTTTCATGTCTCTGCTTGCAGTGCCTTCCTGACCTGTTTAGGTGAGTGGATGAGTATCAGAATATGCAGCTGATGCAGGAAACATGAGGAGGTGGTAAGCAGCAGGCTTGGGTTGAGGGGTTACTGGAGAATGCAGCTGTGACTAGTAAGTTGGTCTGCTGTGAGTAGATGGGATTTTGACTAATTCTTTTATGTCCTCAGTAGAAAGCAAGAAAACCAGCAGCAGCTGGAGAGCTAAGCTGAAGGTGGGATAAACAGTTGATGTAATAACATAGGCAAGTTGAAATAATAAATTGAGAAGAAAAAGGTGTTTTGAATTTGGAGCATATTTCAGGTTAAAGGAGAATAACTAACATGGAAATATGGAAGAAACAAAGAAATAAGGGATAGTTCTGTGGGGAGATTTATGCTGAACTGTGGAGGAAAGGATGGGGGAAGCCAAATCAAGGGCAGTGTGATGCTAATTGTACTTGTGAACTTTTTTTTTTTTTTAAATTTGCTATCTCCTTCTTGCTAGTATTCATTATGCTCTTTGAACTTTGCATTACTTGACGAGACAAAAGAAGGAATTGTGCTCTCCATGAAGTAGTGAATCTTGTTCTTATAGGTGGTGGAAGAGGAGTTATTGAACATAAGGTATAATAGATTTTTTTTTTTCTGCTTTTGCCTGTTATTTTTGCTGCTGAAAGATGGACATTTCTTCAAATGCTTAACTTCTGTGAGCTGTGGTTTAGGTTGCTGTTACTTTAAATTGTTGCATTTTTATGTTTCATTGAATGTTGGGCAGATTACCTGTATTACTTAAACAGCTGTCCAGCAGAAACGTGGGACCTGTAGTTCTTTTGAAGTAGAAAAAATAAGAGTATAGAACATATGGTTGAAGAGGCAAATAGTTTTTTGGGTTTTTTTTTCTTTTGAGAAGTTCTCATTTTCCCTAGGGATAGTAGGAACCACATGGTAAAGAAGCATCGTCTTTGTTTAGTGAGCAAGTGTTTTTTTCACAAGCAGGCTTATTTGCATGTATCTCTTTCCTTTCTCTCAATGCTATTTTCAGTTTCTTCTTGTCCGTGTGTCCTTGATAACCTGTTCTCTCACTTCTTTTTTTTCAGTATATTTTGATATTTGTCTCTATGCTTTGAAGCAATACCTTGTGAAAGGCCGTGTCTTCTCCCCCATAATTCACATAACTGTTCACTTTTGAACATGCTTTGGTTTGTGTGGTGATTTGTGCTCAAGTTTTGAGACCAGAGATGCTTCTTCTCTCTGTATCCAAACATAAGCATGATGGGTTCTTGCTCATGAGGTGTAACATTCCCATCTCTAACTTCAGTCAAGCTTTAACCCAGTCTGTAATTGTGGTGTTACATTTCAGGTATGCCCAGTGCTTCCCAAAATACTGATGTTCAACATAATTCAAATAAACAAATTGCATACTTTGCAAACTTTACTATATTTGTGACAGTTTTCTCATGCTGTCCATTCCAAAGTGATTTATTCTCCCTTAGACTTTCTAATGCAATGGGCATCTGGGAAAGTTTATTTACAGGATTCTCTTGACATGAGTCTGCTGTGTCTTTGAAATTTGTTGGTCTGAAGAGACCTGGCTTAGTTTTTTTCCCTGGAAATCTTTCTTACCATGTAGACATTGTACTTGAGCAGTGGCTTTTTATGTTCTTTCACATAGATACTCTATTTGACTGAGGTTTTGCTAACATTGCAGTTTATTCTCAGAATATAAAGTATGTTTATTATACCTACATGTTATTCATACCTACCACCTTCTGTTTATTCCCCTGAAAGATTTCAGTTTTAAAAGCCCCATTTTTTCTCTGGATCCAGTATTTTAATGCAGTATTTGTAAGGAAAGCAGCAGCTTTCTTGCTCATTTCATTTTAGGTCATGCACATTCTTAGCTTTAGCGTCAGGCCTGGGTATTGACTGGGAAATTGGAGATTTGCTGGGAGAATAGCTGCCACTTTCTTGTAATCTGTGGAATTCCCAACCTTAATTATGCTTATGAAAATACTTTAAGAAAAAACTTGTACTTGTTTGGGATCACTTTCATGTTGGTAGCTTTCAACAGTTCACAAACAGTTCACTTTTGAAAAAGTGAAAGTTACCATCTTGGTGTGATTAAATAGAATGACAGGACATGATACGTAGGACCTTTTCCACTGTATCCTGAAATGTGTTTGATAAAACATACTCCACTTTTAGAACGTCATGTCTTTATTCTTTTGAGTACATTTGTAGTGGCTGGTATTGTGTGAAGCCTCAGGGACCCTTGGCCACTCCAGGGTAACTTCTCAGGGTTTCCTTTACGTTTGCTCTGACTCTGGTGCTCTGTGTTTCTAACCAAGTGTTAAACTGTGACAAGAAATGGAGGAGCTTTGATCTAGCTGGTGACAAAGGACATGGACTCTGCTCTCGGAGCACTGGGCAAGCATAACTGAGGTTTTGTGACTTTTGTTAAACTGGAGGTCTGTGATTGCCAAAGGAGAAGGAGACCAGGCATCAAACTTAGAGCGCTGCTGCCAGAGCTGCAGTGAAATGTATCTGCTTGCCCACTGTTGATGCTTTCAGAGGTGTCACTGCTTTCATTAAGGTTGCCAGTGTGCTTCATCCCCACAGAAGTCTTTAATTTGCTTTTTCACCTTCTTGAAAGTAGTGAGGAAGTCAAGGCCAAGAGTACTGTAGTAGTTCTATTATGATAATTAATAGAAGTTTGTTTTTGGTTTTTTTTTTTTTTAAGTTGTTAGTACATGCTGAACTTCTCAAAGCTAAAACTCACAGTGTTGGTTAAAAGTTATGGTGGGCTTTCCTAATCCATTCCCCCAGGGTTTTGATCATCTTATCTGTTGTATAATTTTGTGCCAGACCAATGTATTATTGTGGGATCTGAAAATGTTTTCTAATTTCTTGATTCCCTAGTTTCAAAACTCTTTCAAATTATTCATTTCAGAGCAAAGCACCTTTTTGGAATAAGATTGGTAGGCAGTCCATCTGTTCCTGATTTGAGTCCTCAAATGGATCTTTCCAAGCTAAATTTTTTTTATTTGTGAGTCCTGTCCTTCTTTGATGAATAGCTGTCTCAATAATTGCTTTTGTAATGTTTGGCAGTGACATGTATCCCGTGTCTGGTACAAAATGGATACCCAGAAGCTATTTCCCTGCATCCCTACCACTGGGACTGTGCACACTTTCTTGGTCATTGCTACAAGATTATTAATGGTAATATGATGTCAGAAGGTCTTGCAAGTAGATCCAGTACTTAAAACCGGGTTTCTCCCTCCTTAGGTCTTTGCACAGTCCCCCATGTGTTGTCTCTGAACAAGGTTTGGACTTGAGAAGTGATGCCAGTTTTCATTCTGCACTTCAACTTTTCAGCATTACAGCCCTAAATATGAATAAGCTGAACCCCATTTCCACATGTGTCACTGATATTTTATACAGTCATCAGTGAAATTCTCCTGGCAGTTTTACTCCTTGAGGGAGGGGCATGGGGGGAATGAACAGGAACAAAACAAATGGAAGGCATCGTATTGCTAGCTCATCAAGTGATCACTAAAAACAAGGCCTCCTAATTACTTCACTGGTTTTAGAGGAAAGCAGTGATTTTGTATAACTGCATTGCTTTGTTTGATGTGTCCATAGTGTTAATTTTTTAGCTTTGTTCATTTTTACAAATAATGCCTAACAGTTTTTATTTACTAATTTAGAGCTAGTTTGAAAAGGACTCATATATGACTTTGACAGAGAATTGTACTGGAAAGTGCAGTGAAGAAATGTTTCATTTTTATGTGCTACTGGCTGCTGCTGCTGCTTTTTGTACACAGAACTGGTCAAGATTTGTGACTGATGTCACAACAGCTTGCACAGTCTTTGGCCTGTGTTTATTGTTTTCCCTGAGAAAATCTGGCATCCATTGTTTGTTGTTTGTCCAGATAAATCTTTGATGAGATCTGGGCATCGTGTGTCATGTCGTACCTCATCTCTCACATCATGAAATCCCCACTTGCCTTGTTCCTCGTTGCAGTTTTCTTACCAGCTCGGTCAGTCTGTCCCTTTCTAGTTCTAGCTCTGAGAATGTAGGTTCCAGACGTCAGGTCTGGATGATTCTCCTGTGGGAATAATGTAGAAATTGTCAGAGCCTTAGTGTAGAAGGCAGCTGAAGGAATCCTGCTATTTTTTCAGTTACTCTTTTGCAATCTAGTGTTGAATCCAGTCACATAAAATCACCTATTAGGGCAGGGTTTCTATAATATTTAAGTGGTACAGCTAATCAGTAGAATACATCTAGTTCAGTTTCCTGTATTTTGAGGGACTGGTCTAGTTTAGATTCCTTTTCTCTGACTTAAATACTTCATTATTGTCGTGTACTGTGTTCATGAAACTCTGCATTTACTAAGGTATTACAAAACTTGTTTGAGATCCTTGTTGTACCTCCTGCTTTATTTTTTTCTGCTGTTTTAGGGCCATAAGAATTGTAAACTGTTGATTTGTGCAAAGCTCTGGAGAAAACTTAGTCCGTCTTTTTGTTGAGATCAAAATTACCATTTTGTCCAGCTGAGTCTTAAAACCTCCAAGAGATGTTCTGCTGCCTTCCTAGTGATCATCCTTTGCCCTCTTAGCAACTAGTTTTTTATGGGCCTTGGAGTGTCAAGACAAAACTTGTGGCTGTTGCCTCCTGTTTTACCATCTTCCATTGCAAAGAAAGGTTTGGCTATGCTGCTTTTTCAAGTCTTCTTCAAATTGCTCTAGGTTGCTGTTTGATTAGAGCATGGGAAACTGAAAAAGCACAGTTCATAAAGCTTTTCCTCTAGCCTAGTTATTTACTTGACCCTCTCAAGCTTCCTTGTGTTCTTGATGTGATGGGGTTGAACAGAGCTGGGCTCAGTGTTGCAGGTATGTTTCTGATGAAAATCCTGAGTTTTATAGGCTCCACTATTGACCCAATATTACTTGACAGCTGGCAGACAGTAGTTGATTGTCTTTTAAGCTTGTTCAGTTACTTTTCAAACGATGCAAGTCAGTTTATTGAGCCTGTATTTCCTTGGCCTAGAAAGGAGAATGCAGTGGGAGACAGTGCCAAAATTCTTAATAAGGCAGTGTGCATTACATTTACATATTTTCTTTCATTCTTGTAGCCAGGTATTTTATAATTGAAGGCAGTTGCATTGCTTGAGCACGATTTGCTTTTGGCAGACTGGTCTCTTACTCTGATTAACATCTTTTCCTTTATGTGATTAGAGGAACTTATACAATACATGCTCCTGTGATTTTTCCTGTGGAGTCAGCTTAGCCACATCTGCCTATAGTGCCTTTGGTGCTCTTTTTTGCCTTTTCTGCTGGAAAATAGCTATGATTTTAAATACCTTTTTATCCTTCACCATCAAGACTTCCTTTGATCTACAGTGGTTTTTGATAAACAGCATCCTTGCAATTGGCACTTTATGGTGTATCTAGTCCAGTCTCATGAATCTAGACGGATCCAGCTTTGTAGGTTATCCCTAAGATGTAGTCCAGGTCCTTTCTCAAAAAGGTGAAAGCAGGTCAGGTTGCTGAAAGCATTGTCCAGTTGGAGATTGTCCTGCCTTTCAGGGCAACTTTCATTGTTTGATAGTCCTAACTGTGCATTTGGGGAAACCTTTGTTATTGGAATTTCCTTCACTGCAACTTTTGACTGTTTTTCCTTGTCCTTTGGACATACATCACATGCTTCAGCATCCATATAATCTAATTTGCTTTCTCCTATATATTGATGTCTTGCTTGTCAGAGGAGTCCAAAACTGGATACAGTTTTCCAGATGCAGTATTCCCAATGCCAAGCAGCAGAAGATAAACACATTCTAAGATTGCAGGCTATTCCTTCTACAGCCTTGTGTACACTTAAGCTTGATAGTTACAGGAGCTCATTACTGACTCATTTTCAGCTTGCTAATCATTTGTGTCTGTTTTGGAAAGCCACTTCCTAGCTTTTGAGCCCCCAGCCTGTGTTTCTCCATTGGATTGCTGAACTCTTGGTGTAGGACTTTCTCTATTTGCCCTTGGCTTTCGTGTAGTTCCCACCTTTCCAGGCTGTTGGGGTCCATTTGGATAGCAGCCCTGCCTTCCAGTGTTTCAGCTGATTTGTCTTCCTCCCCCTGACATTTTGCAGGACCCTTCTGAGAGTAGCTCCTGTCCTCTGTGCAGGTGTTCAGTGGAGACATTGAACGTGATTGCCCAATACTGATCCTTGAAAGACGTCGCTGGTACATTAATGGTTGTTCCATGTTCTTGGGTACAACGTTGAACAGGATTTTTTTTTTATAATTTTCTGTGAACTGAGATAAGGTTGACTGGCCTTGGCTTCCCCTGGACACTCTAACATGGGCATGGTGGTTGCCTTTTTTTGCAGTTTTCAGACACATTTCCCAATCATAGAATTGTTAAGGTTGAAAAAGAACTCTAAGATCGAGTCTGACTTTAACCCAGCACTTCCATGTTCATCACTAAACCATGTCCCCGAGGGCCACATGTACACATTTTTTGAACACTTCCAGGAATTCCATCACTCTCCTGGGTAGCCTTTTCCAATGTCACTATGACTTACCAGAAAGGATAGAGAGTGGTCTCCCAGTAGCATTGGCTATGGACACCCTGGGGTGTGTCTCTTATGATTTTGTGGAACCTTGTATGTCAAATCTGCTGCAGTGGTCCATTCTCCTTTATTTTGGTATCACCATTGTTTTATGCAGCTGAACTTTGCCCTTATGGTTACCATTGCATCTTTCACCACAGCATCATGCTTCAGAATAGGTACACTAACCTGTTTGTCCTGTCTTGTGATCGAATAGCTTATATGCCAGATATCAATTTACTTACTCTGATTACATTATGTGCTGCTAGTCTGAGTTTGTGATAACTCTTTTATTGAACACTCTTTATGTGTAGATCAAATTTTGTTATTTCCAAGTTATCTTTGAAACAAAATGTTAAGTCCAAGTAATAGTGTAGGATGGAGCAGTTAAAATATGCTATCATGAAAGAGGTATAAATAATTAGTGATCTGATGTTTGCCAAGTTCACTTAGCTTTACTGTCAGCATTTTGCTGTGGGGTCAGTCAAACCAAAGATGAAAAGAATTGGTCCTGTAGCAGAGATAATCTGCCCTTTGTGGATAACTCTGTTCCCAGGTATTCCTGTCTGAAAAAATGACTGGAGGTGGCTAAATTCATGTGTTGGTTTGCAGGTGCAAGTGTCTTCATATGTTCTTCATATGTCTTTGTATGTTTTTACTATAGGCTTTGCTTACCAGGAGGGGATTTTTCTAACAAGAAGCTGATCCCACGATTATACCCCTAGTCAGTTCATGTACTGACACCTCAGGCTTTGTATGCTGTAACAGTAGTTTGTTTTCTGGTAGGCACCTACATTAAGGGTGTGTTAATCACAGAGCTAAAGCCTTGTGAATTGAAACCTGTATTTCGATATTCTAACAGAAATTTTGATACTAGATTCAGCACTCTTGACAGAAGCAGAATTTTTTGTAATACTTTTCCTGCATGTGGTTAGAGAATTTATGTGCAGGGATTAAAGAGAAGGAAGAAAATACTGCTTGGGATGTAATAAGGTCTGATTTCCTAGATAGTTGCATCTCTTTCAGTCTTGTTACTTGTCTCCATGATAACTCATGAAACTCCCACCAGTCAAGTTTGTCCTTCTGTCTCCTCAACATTCTTGGAGCTGCTGTGGCACAAACTGTGCTGTCTCTGTGGGCTGACAGAGCCAGTAGGAACCTCGTCTCTCGAAACCTCTGCCTGTTAAACCTGCTTGGAAGCTGACAGACCATCTTATGATATTTCCAGGAGAAATGCAGGCAATTTGTGCCAAAGATAGATGCCTGTAATAGAAATATTGTTCTTCAAAGCTTCATTTAGGAAGAAGGAAGGAGATCCAGAGGTATTTTTGGCTATTACTGATTTCATCTTGAAAAGGTCTGAATAGTATTCTGGGAGAATATCCACTATCTTTTCCCTGTTTTTCTCTTCTGTCCATTTTTATTACCAAAGGTCATAAAGTCGCAAATTAAAAACCTAACAATAAATAAATAAAAATCCCTCAGATATTACATAGAGCTAGTACAAAGAAGCCATTTGGGATTGTCTCAGACAGGCAGTTTCTCAGATAACCATTTCTTCTCTAGTGTGCAGTCTTCCTTTCAGGTACTGTAACACTGTGTGTTTTTGAAATTAGAATTTAAATTAAAGCCTGGACCAAAGCTGCAACAAGTCTGTGTGAACCTGAAAATCCTCCCACGCCAGTCCAAAATGTATTGCTGAGTTTTCTGTTCTCATTGCTTAACTTCTGACCTTAACGTTGCAAATACTTCTTTTTAATGAAGAACTGTCAATGGGATTTCCATTTAGATTTGCTGTGTGAAATCGATTCCGAATGAAAATACACAACAGATTTTATTGGTTCGTGATCAGAAACTTTGTCCTAAACCTACTTTCCTACTTGTCCTACTTTCTTGGGTAAGAACTAGTTAACTTCTGCTTTTTGGATTGTAAACACCTCAGAAAAGGGGTGACAACTTATGTTTACTGTGGTTGTTGATGTAACTGGATTTCTTTGTTGGAACTGCTCTTGGCTTCTTTCAGCTTAATTAATGAAGAAGTAAAAGCAGGGATAATGCATTAAAAATGTGCATCTTCATAGTTTGGCAAAATTCACTTCACTTACATTTCAGTCACTACAAGTTAGATAATAACATGGGAAACAATGAAGTAGTAAAGGTGTCTGCATTATCATTAAAAGAACTTTCTGGGGGTGCTGGGGTGAAATGGGAAGATGGGAGTACAAGGTTTCATCCAGAGAATTGTGCTGTAATTGACAGTGTTAAAGAACACTTCTCTCTTCCCTCTAGAAGTGTTTTCCATTTGTACTAGATTCAGTTTTTTTCAAGGTGGTACTTGTTAGTTCAAAACAAAACATTTTCTGTCTTTTCTGCCTTGGTTGTTCTTTACCTTAAACCTTTCAAAGCCCCAGATTAAAACCGGGGAAAGTAAGGACATGTTGTTTTTTCAAGTGTACTTTTCTAATGTTGTTAAGTATCGTTACCTAAAATTTCAGTCAGATCTGTTCCTTTTAAGTTGTGTAGCACTGAGGATCTTTCAGTGACTATTAGGGAGGGTAGTGTCCCCCACCTAATAGTGCAGCAGACCTTGTAGATCTTTCAGATCTTTCAGATCTTTGGTTTACATGTCTGAAATTGCGCAAACTGACTAGGAAATAGAATTTGTGTCCTTGTACTCAAAAATGAATGGTCCTTTTTTTACTAAGCAAAAATAGTTGAAAGGCCTAATGTTATTTTTAACTATGCTTTTGATGGTTAAAGGTCATGGTGTTATGCTGCAATATCCAGTTTTATTACAAGGCACACAGAACTTGCAAAGACATTCGTGCACTAGTTCTGTTTGTTTGGTACTTTTTCATTTGTTAGCCTTCAAACAGGTTTCAGATTAATCTTTTCAGTGGACAATATGAACAAGAAATTTAAAATTATTTGCCTTTAAGGTAGAATAGAGCATATTGTCCAGTTCATCATTGTGTATTTCTGTGATAGAAACTGAAAGATGCTTTCTCTCATATGGTACTAACATGTATCAACTTCTGCAGCCCCTTCAAACATCAAATGCTGCACTGAGCCTCAGATTACTGGATATGACAGCTGTTGTGGGTGGAATGGTTTGGCTGGGGTTTTTTGCAATTGTTCTGGGGGAAGGCATAATAGCAAAGAGACAACTCTGTAAGTATTGACCTGTTATAACAGTATTTTTTTTCTGCTTAACAGCAAACATGGGGTCCGGGTCAGAAGAGCCAGTCCCCTTACATGAAGAATTTATCTACTGTTGTGGAGCTGCTACCCATGTCTTAAAGTGTGGGCCCTGGAAAGACCTCTCAAAAGATGAAAGTAAAAATCTACCCAGGCTCTTGTTCATGATTATTCCTGGTAAGGGTCTTCTTTTTGTTGAAGTCTAGAAGTTTGTTGATTGAAAGAGTCCAGTTTTTGGACTTTTGTTGATTGAAAATGTCCAGTTTCATTTTCAAAAATCTCACTACATAAGTGGTAGATTTTGGCTCTTGCACATGGCCAAAAAATCAATAATAATGCAGTGATGAAATTTCTTTGTTACATTCAGTTGCTACTGCTACCTTTATTTTTAACAGTGACAGAAGGCAGTACTTAGAAATTAGGATGTCTTACTAATTTTGTTTGTGGTGGTGGTTTACTGAGAGTGTTATGGGTTTTTGTTTGTTTTCATTGCTCTTCCATTTATCTTTTGTACCTTGAAGTGTTACTGCTATGTCAGCTTTGTGCCAAATGACAGATGAAAGTTACAGTATTTGAGGAAAAAATCTAGATCCAGTTGTTTCTTTAAGTTGTTTTTTTTAATAGTAAAAGTTTTATAACTTAGATTTTTGCACATGAATTTTTATGCTGACCCTCTGGAACTCAGTGAGTATTGTACAGTTCTTCATTATATTTAAATGTGGCTGTCTTAAAATGAGAGCTCTGAACTTGCATTTGGCATATTTTAAAATTAATGGAGAAGTCCTAATTTTGTTGAAATCTACCAATGAACTCTAGAAGTTCTGTCTTTTGCAAAAGTAGAGCTTGAACCCACTCAAGCACAGATACTGTCTTTCACCACCTTACAGTTTACAGATTTCTAATGCTTTCTATACTTTATTTGAATGTACTGGACACTGTTGTTATTTCTCCCAGAATGGGGAGTGCAAATAATGACTTTTCTGAGTATCTACAGCTTAGGTTCACTGTTAGTGTACCTAGTTGCTGTTTATGGGACTGTGTGTGACTTGGTCTATACTTAGTGCTGAAAGAGAGCACAGGTGCAATTTTTCAGTGGCGTTTTTTCAATGTTTTGGAGGTCCATGGAATGTTTTATGTTAGTTTCCTTGGGCACAATGGTTTTATGCCTTTGCCTCCAGGAGTTGAGTAGTAACTTTTTAAGCCAGTGATAGTGATGTTTAAATTATTTTCTTAGCTGAAAAGAAGAAACCTTCTATGAGTACATCTTGTTCCTGTTTTGAGGGGAATAAGCTTTTAAACCAAATACACTATGCAGTATCTCTTTAGTACCTCTCTGGAGGTACAAGCCTGATTTCATGCTTTTCAAGTGCTGCTTTCTCTCAGTTAAGGCATTTGTGAAAGGTTTAATTCAACAGCTAAGTTTAGAGTTCCTTTTTCCCACAAGTTCTGGAGCTTTCACCTGTCTTCAGGCTGATACCTGCTGTTTGGGGTGATAGTAGAAGTGTAACAAAGATAAATCTGTAAAGCTAGATTATATCAGTAGAAAGATATGTAGGGGAAGAGCACAGAACTCAAACATTAGCATCCAAGGCATGGTACCTCTACAAGCATGTAAGTTACTCTGTTCAAAATGTACCAAGTCACAGACATTGCATGGTCTCCATATTCATCATAGGAAACTTGTAATGCAAGGAAATGTAGTGGCAGGGCTGCATGGAGCTGATTTCCTGCAGAACAGTTCTGTGAAGACTCCTTAATAACATCTTAACTAGATAGGTGTTCAGAAATGGACATCAGTGAAATATTCAGTGTGCTTCTGTCATGGTCTTCTGGCTTTTGCAAGCACCTGATTTATGGTTTTGCTCTTACTTCAGAATTATGTTGGTAACAAGCTGGAAGTTCTTTCACTGTGAAAATGATTTAAAACCTCAGCAACCACGTATAATGCTATCTTCACTTTAGGTGCCCAAATTCAGTAGTGAGTTAAGTTACCAAAGCTTCTTGCTGTGGCTGGCAAGGAGAGCTTGGTGGGCCCTGGCATACCAAAGTGCAGTTTTGCTTCTCAAAAAACAAATGGAGGGGATTTTTGCTACTGTTACAAGCCTCATTTTTAGCATTCAAGGAAAGGTTTACCTGCCAGTGCAGTAAACACAGCCTGAGGAGAGATCCAGACATTTGGGTCATCTGGCAATGTGTTCATGTACCTAAACACTCAGGATTAGACAGCATTCCCCTTGTACCTTTGTAACTTCCCAAGTATGAAATGGAGTCCAGCAGTTTTTACACTTGAAAGGCATGTATCCATGGTTGAGATTCTTCATGGAATGAGGGAAAGAGGGTCAAAAGGACAGCTTGGTACACAAGTCAAGGAAAGCAATATCCAAACAAGGGCAGCTCTGGCTTTAAAAAAGAGACCATGCACAGCCAAATGTTGAGTGATCTGAAGGTGTTTAGTCCTGCTGCATGTGTTACTCTGTTCTGTGTATTAAACTGCTCTGGTACATACTTTTCCAGTCCTAATGAAATTCGGGCATATGATTTTGTTAACACATAGTCAAACCAAACAGAGTTGTGGGTGGGTATTGAGACAGATGACAAAATTCTCAGCTTCTTCTGGAATTGAATTGTTGCAGGAGATTTGAGAATAAATCCTGTATATTTATTTTCATTTTGTGTTTTAATCACGTTACTTCAGAACAGGGAGACTTTCTCTTAGGTGCAACTTAGCTTTCTCCCTCTCCCCACTTTTTAAAAAAATAACTCCACAACATTCTTCTACTCTGAAATCAGTGACTTAAAATGAGGCAGGATTCTGCCTCCTGAGAACTGATAGCTCACTGTGCTTGAAGCAGTTGAAAAACAGAACATGCAGCAGGGTTTAATCTCTTTTAACTGCAACAAGCTAATGGTTTTTTTTTGTTAGTGGCAGTGTGTGTGAACTTACACTTTTAATAAAGCTTTACTGTATTAATTGAAATGTTTAATACGCACTTTTTTGTTTCATAGCATTTTTTCTTGTGTCCACAAAACCTCTGATTAGGAGAAATAATGTGTTTACTAAAGTAATTACTGTGTAGAAGGTCCAATTTTTCCTCAGTCAGAATATATGCATATACTTGTTTGACTTTCTTAATATGAATTCTTTTCTATTAAAATTGATGAGATTTACTCATGAGAATAACATTAAATGTGTACAGTTGAAGGATCAGGTACATGATTTTCTGGAAATGTAGGTGTTACGGCAAGGACAGAAATTACTGTTTTTCCCCTTGTGTTCTAAAGGACTATTTTCACTTTTACAGTGTTTGTTTAGTGTAAAATTAGCAGTGAAATACAAAATCTGCAACAGCAATATTTAACCTTGCTTGTGTTCATTTAAAACCATAATCCACAAAGTGTCATGGAATTTCTTTTTCTGTTTTAATAGTATCTATTTGTGCCAGTGTATTTATGAAACATTTGGTCTTGTAAATAAATACTCTATAAATTCTAAAACCACTGTGCTGTTTAGCTCATGACATTTTGCTTTTCATCAAAGTTTTTCTTGCATTTCATTGCAAGAGTACGTTGGGATATCTTTGTTCCAGGCTTCCTAATTTGTGTTACCATTTACCATTGTAAACAAGGCAATTTTGCAATTTACAATCTTGTACTCAGGAAGCATATATAATGTAAATAACTTTTTTTTTGTGGTAAATCATGTTACGCAATTTTCATTAATTAATACACAGAAATAATTTCAGAATCTGGTTCCCTGGCCTGCATGCAGAGTACTCCCTATGCTTTGCCAAGTTTCTTGATCTGCCTGTTTGCAGTTGAATCACTGCTGGGTTTTTGGATCATATTAGTGTTTTACCAACTCATGCTGTCACTTGGTGATGTTTAAGGGCTATGAGGACTTAAACAGACACTTTTTTCAAGTATAAAGATCTTTCTTCTGAGCTAATTCTCTGAGTCCAGAATGGCTTTTGCACAACAGAAATAGCGTATTTGGATTCTCATCTCCTAGGAGTAGTTGCATGTACTTATATCAACAACACTGGTTCACTTGAAGACTACTGAACTATTTTTCAGCAGTGAAAACAGTGCAAACAATTTGCCTGGATTATGACAAGTCTTTAGTATATTCTCTCTTGAGATGAGAGTTCCTGTTAGTTTAAAAATCTTTAAAGTGCCATTTTTAACTGTAACAGAGGGACTCAGCAAAGCTTTCCGTACGTTATCTGGCTTTGTCTTCACCTGCTGTTTTACTTGACAGTCATCACCCTCAACACTTGTATAAGGAAAGTTATAGTAAGAATCACTATGGTATAATACATCTCAGTAAAACTAATTGTATAGCCCTGAAGCTCAGTTTATTTGTATTTTGTTTCTTTGGCTCCCACCAAACCAGCTTTTTGAAAGTTATTAATTTTTCACTCTGCTCAGCAGTTACTGGAATGAATTGTTCTTCAGAGGGTCTACTGTCGCCACCGAGACCAAGGAATAAAATAATCTATTTCCTCATTCAGAAAGCTGTGTAGAGCATGTTTAATTCTCTTCAGTTTGGTTTTAGAATGGGCCTTGATTTATACAAAATATATGTGACTAAATGCCCTTGTTGGTACAAAATCTTTCTGTTATAACTTGGTCTGCAACAACTGAATTGGATCGAGTGAGGACTCTGAGTATCAGCAGATGAGTTTGCAGTGTGTAGCTTCTGGCAACCTTAGCCAGGATGTAATCTGGAATCATGTATGGAATCTTAGCACCTTGTGTGGATGGATCAGAATTGTTTATGTGAAGCAAAATCTGATTTTGGAGTCAAGACCACTGAGTTACTCAGGGAAGGTACTTTATCTTCTCAGACACTACTTTCCAAGTCTCCTTCAGGGTCTCCTCCCCCAGCCCATAGCAATGTTCATCATTTGCCTTTGAAATGCAGCTGGAGGAAAGGGAATGTTGCTGGCAATGGACAGACATATTAAGAGGAAAACAGATTTCTTACCTCCTGGGCAAGGGGAGTTCTGAGTTCTGGGTCATGTATGTTTTGTGCCGAAAGTCACTGAATGAGCTCCAGCAGCAATTCTGTGAATGAAGTTGAGAACCTGCTCTGTCTGAATGCATTAGGCAGTTTTTTCCTCTTTCTAGTTTTGTGGTTGGGTTTTTTTTTGAAAGAATAGTACCAGAACATCATCAGGAAAAAAAGTCTGTCCTCATGTGTTCTCTGAAGTTTTGTCACTATCAGCAGGATTATGAGAGCTCTTAGGAAGTTTGGTTTGGGTTTTTGTTTGCTTTTTGCTTGGTAGTTTGTTGATTTTTTTGGGGGCAGTGGTCAGGCTGAGTCCATGACATGACACCTGGTTCAGAAAGGGGCTCTAAGGCCCAACTTCATCCAGCCTGATTAAACAACTAATTCAGGTGCTGAAGGAAGGAGCATAAATTTCTGGGTAGTTTGTAGAACGAGTAGGTAGGGATAGCACTGCCATGAGCATTTCTGCCTGCTGAGGGGTTAGATGGCTGCCCTGAGATGTGAAACTTCCAGCTGTGGAGGTGATCAAAACTTGACTGTGTGTGCAGCCTGCTCTGGCTCTGCATGAACAGGGAGGAGCTGGGCTCGGAGATCTTGGATGGTCCCTTCCAAATTCAGTGATCCTGCAAATGTGACCCCTGAACTGGCTATCCACGCTCCTTGTCCGCAGTTGGATTCCGGTCTTGGTTGATATGGGGATACTTTCAAAAGGTAGTAAACTCTATGGATAATCTTAGATAAATACTTGATAAGAATTAGTTGTGCTTTCAAAACCTGTAGTTTGCCTTCACAGATGTACTGAACAATGAAAAACCTTAACAGTGAAATAGATTTGTTAAGTGTTGGGAATCAAATAGAATTAAAAATTGCTAAGGAATGAAGCATGCTACTTAAATACAAGCAGAGTACGCCAGAAGAGGGAGCTGTTCTAAAGACTAGAAAAAAAAAATAGTGTTTTGGCAAAGTTATTGCTATAATAGCCAGATATACCATACTACAGGCTTCAAACTTTCCTCTGAATGCACAGGTAAGCATAGACAGATTCTCTACTGTATTCTTATCAGAAAAAAAAAATTCGTTTTATAAGACCGTGTGACAGTGATTAACCAGTTATGTTATTGAGGGTTATACAAATGCCTTTTACTTGGATTAGGAGGAGTGAGATAAAGCACGTCAAATTAGAGCAGAGAATATAGGATTGAAAGTGTTGGGGCTTCTGTTCCCACTTTTCCATTGGGTTGCTTCTCATTATATGGCCAGTCATCCTCACAAATTGTGTCCCAAAGCCCCAAACAAATCTTCATTCACATTTACAGTACTTGTAATTATACAATAACCTAAGCTTCTAAGGTAGCATTCACTTACAATCAGGTAACACCAAGTAAATAAATTAGCACGTAAGCACAGCTGTATAGAGTGAGATAATAAATACTTCCTCTCCTGGAATGTTTAAATCATTGACCAGCTCTATGGGCAGCTCCACTCTTACTCACTGTGAAAAATTCTTGTGCCAGGGCAGGTATCACCTTCCAATGTACAGCAGTAAATACCCAAAGAACATTAAGGAAAACAACTCATCACATAAAAGTACTTCAGGTCTTTTTTAAAGGAATCATTCATTTAAGTTTGGATTTTGGAGGTTGAATTAAGTAATGCTTCTACATGCCATGAGAATTTTTAGGTGAAATTCTGAAAGTGTAACTACACTAGTGACTTATGTTGAAAAAAGCTGTAGAGGTCCCTTGTTCATACACTAATTTGCACTTTACTTTTCTTAATCCTGTATCACATATTTCTGATGACCTTAAGCTTTGTGGATGTTTTCCATCATATTAACATTGTGCTTTGTGTGTTTATCTTCACCTACCTCTACTAGTATAAGATTCAAGTTTTCATGAGTGTCCTATTGCCTTTGCTTATTTTGATCATACCATCCCAAAGAGAGTAGCACTTCTGTTGTCCATCCTCAGCTGAAGCAATGGAGCAGATAGAAAGGAAATTTTAGGTGTTCAGAAGTGGAGATGTTGTTATTTAACACATCTGGTCCAGGGAATCAACTTTAAAATCTTGTTTGATTGAAGTCTTGGCTCTCTTGACAAGGCATATGGAGGGTTAATGAGCTCAGAATGGCATCTAGTCCAGCTGGCACACTTGAGTCACATGTGGCTGATCAGCAGGAACCAACAAATGTCTGAATTTTGAATCTGATTTGTGTCTTTATTATATGCTGTTCGTATCCAAACAGCTGAGCAGAATTCCCTCTGTGTGTGCACAGATACTGTATTTATTTAGGAACGATTTCTCTTCTACATTTTATCCTAGCAGCAGCATTCATCCATTCTGTGATATTTGCAGTGCTTGAAATTAAACTTAGTTCTGCAGATACTACACTTGACTGGATTGTTTACTATAAAACATTGTTCCTTACTGTGTGGAGAGGATGGCTGTGAATCTGCAGTGCTTTCCTGCAGAGAGGAAGGGAAATGCTCTGCTCTTTTATCATGGTCTCACCTGCATTTTAGGGATTGAAACAACCACTTGATCTTTGAATGTGTTATTTGTCTGCTGGGCTGCTCATCGCATTGGCTCGGAGAAAACTATCTGGCATTCCTAAAATTTTCAAGAGTGTCTTTCCCTTATTCCACCTCTCTTTGTTATGATCTTACATGATCAGCATAACATAATGAGAGTTTTCCTGGAAAGTCTCTACCATTACCTGCTTCTATTAGCAGGTGACACTTAAGCAATTGAACCTCTCTTTGGGTGTGGGTGGCTGGTGAAGAGACTTTTCATAGAGCTCTTACCTTCACACAGCTGTTAGAACCATGAAGTTAGGTATAAAGCAGATGTTCCTGAGTGTAAAGTAGGGTGGAAGTTAGAAACTGTTTGAAGAGTGTTCATTAAGACTCACCAGACAATGGAAATCCAAGAGATTAGTGCTTGGAGCACTTAAAAAAATTCGTAAGGCCATTATTTTGCAATTCAAAATGTTTGTCAACAATACTGGCAAAAGGTATTCCTTTCCCACCATGCTGTGCCATTCCACCCCTCAGTTATGCCAGAACAATACTTTGAGAGATCGTGCTGTGAATTAAATAAATGCATACATTTATTTCTGGGGTCTTTTTACAGCTGGAACAGTTCCCTGTTTGGGTTCACAACAGGGCCCCCACAGAGTTGTGCCAGTGTAATTCAGGGGCTGGTGAGCCGTGGTAGGAGGGTGGGAATGACAGGGGGGAAGGTGGGAGTTCCTTCAGCTGGATTTGTCACAGAACTTTCTGTTGTAAAATTATGGTGTCAGTCCACAGCACTCAAGCACATACATGAGTTCACATTCCCTGTCTGGAGACTTTGGCAGGAGCTGGTGCCCCACCAGCCTCTCCAGGTGGTAGTGATTCACTGAGAAAGCCTCTCCCTTGAGGCTTCTGCTTTTTCCACTGCAGCTCCAGCTGAAGCTGCCAACTCTTTCCATTTGACCCTGAGGTCTCAGATTCTGAAGTGGAGAATTTGTATTTTACATTGCGATGATTTTTTTTCCCCCCTGACTAAAAAAATTTGCTTTCCTACTCTCCAGTAACTGGTGTGTGGGATGCAAAAGTGATTACTGAGAGCAGACTACACTGTAGAGTTAAAAGTTTGTGCAGCATAACAATCCAGGTAGAAGTACATAGAATAAGATAAGATGTTTTTCCCTTTCCCTATGACTGGTTGTCTTATCAGCAGGTAAGGAGGTAAGAGCAGAGTTTATTTCAGTGAGACATAAACACTGCAAAGCAATTTTTATTCTTATGCTTGTATGGGATGTGTGTTACTATATATTGTGTATTTATACTTTGCACAGGAGCAAAAGCATACACACAAACACATACAAACCAAGAAATGACCGCCCACATCTTCATGATATTTCCAAAGCTACTCCTCCTAACTTTTCTAGCCATTTCTTTATCTCTAGTGCAAGTATTCATGACTTAATTGTAAGATCAGCCTTGTTTCCTCAGGTAGTCATGCATGTAAGGTACTGTAAGCTGGAGTTCTTTGTGCATGAAAATTAAAGTATTACTAGCCACTGATTATTTGGTCTGTTTCTTATTTATAAAATGTGAATAAATATCAAATAATTCTCCCCTTTACTTACTGAGGTAAATAGTTTGACTTCCTGAGGACATTATTTGTAGCAGATAACGCTGATTTGTCTGTACCTATTTGATTTCTGTTTTCAATCCACATAAAACTTTGAATATGTCAGTGAATTTTCCCCAGGTTTTTTCTGAGACACAGTGGATGCTAAAGGATACAAAAATAAAAGTTTGGCTAGAAGACATGCATGCTGGTAGAGTAACTCCTGAAGGAAAGGTGTGTGTTCTATCCCACATTACATATTAAAAAATTCATATCTTAGGACACTTCTTCATTTTTTTTGCTGCTTGTGGACTACTTGTTTGTGACTAATATTTTAAAATATGCTGACAGTTGAGCTTTGTTTACTGGGTCAGCCCACGACCATTCCATTGTCTTAGAACAGAAAAAACACAGTCTTTCATTAAAAATAAAAACTTCCTCATGCAGAGAGGAGCCTGTATGTCAGATCTAGGCTTGAAATATGCCATTTTTGTAAAAATTCCCAGTGCTCCAGAAGTACCTCTGATGGGGCCTTGGCACAGCTGAGCTTGTTAAGTTTGAGAAGGCAGAGTAATGACAGGATGGTTGGACGTCCAGCTGTGTTTGACAGTATTTCCCTCCACTAAATCTGGGTGGCAGATGTGACTTACTGAAGTGACTTACTGAAATTACTCAATCCACAGGCTTCTTTTGGTGTCCTCTCCCTACTAATGAGGCGTTTTCAGCATGGATCCTTCCTGCCTGGCTGTGTGAGCAGCATCAGGGGAGGAAGTGATCCCCCTCCTGCAGCATGCAGTGGCTTGAGTTGGCCAGAGTGATAGAAAAGTTGTGTTCTAGGGTATTTTGCTTGATTTGAAAATTTTAAAAAGGATCTGTTTCTCTTCATGGGATGTCTGAAGCAGGAGGGAAGAAGAAATTGCTTAGTGAAGGACCTACCCATGAAGGAAATCCAGTGTTTCCATGTGCATCATGTACAAATAAAGCATTTAAAATGTTTAAAGCTACAGCAGCAGTGTATAATATACTTCCTTTCTGGGAGCTGATACCAGAAATACCTGAGCTACAATGAACTTGCCATGATATTAAATATTTTGACTTAGTTGTATCTGAAAAGAATTAAAAATAAAATCCTCTTTCAGATTCTAGTTAACACATGGCCTTATTTCTATCTGATAGTAACTTTTATGGATCACTGAATCTATAATAGGAATAAATATGACCCATTATGTTCAATATCTGGATTATGGAAAACAGTATGACTAGAAACTCAGTTAGTCATAACTCTTGCTCTTGTTTTCGTGTTACGGGCATGATGGAAGATTTTGTTTGTTGTCCTGATTTCCATTTTTGAAAACAAACCTTGATTATCGGTGTTGGATTAAAAAACTCTTACAGGAATAAGTAAATATGTAGTGATACATAAATACTGCCTCCTGTCTTTAAGTTTTAGATATTTTATATCCATTATCACACAGCCTTCTCTTAAGAGACAGAAACTCTTCACAATAGATCTTGAGTGGGTGAATCAATGTGCTTGTGAAATTACTTGTGTTTTGTGTTTTCCTGAAAAAAGTGTTTCAGCTGAAGTCTTCATGGAGCATCTACTTAGGACCAGTATTAACACCCCAACTACAAAGCCTTTTTCCTCAGTCAGAAGTAGACTGGTGTCTGTCCCTAAGGGTGTGAATTGGTAAATCTTGATTTATCCATGTTCAGAACAGTCTGTTCTTTTATCTTTCATTTCTGAAGACTCAAGGCAGATGCAAATGAAAAATTAGTTTGCAAAATCACCTTAGAGCGTTGGTTTCAAGGACGACATCCTTGAAGTTTCAATACACAAAAATTTCGGGAACACATTTTCAGCCTTTTCTTCTGAAATTAACTGTCTTGGTGTTCTCCTTTGCTATATGTTTCCTGTCTGTTACTACCTTGATAAAACAAAACAAGTAATAGGCAAACCTAATAACCCCAAAGCACCCAGACCTGTGCGTTCTCTTCTCTTTTTTTAAATTCTTACCAGTGGTGCAGCATAGGAAAAATCTGATACAGATTTGAAAATATTCTTTCTGGTGCCTTTTGAGTGTATTGTTTGCTTTCTTCTTGTATATTATTCAAAAGTGATCAAATTTTCAGAGCCATGTATCTGCACAAAACAAATAATTTGTGGTTATCTTGGCTTTGAATTATTTTTTTCCCATCTTTGTCTATTTCCTGCTGCTGTTCTCATCAGGGTTGTGTTATTCAGATGTTTCGTAGGCTTGCTTGTGAACCCGTTTGACATCAAGTCTCGTGTTCCTCTTCATGCACTTCCTTTGTTCTCCCTCTTTCTTTCAAAAGGAGGTTTGTTTTCTTCTGGTCCAGTGTTGCTTCAGAGCGTGAAGCTGGCTGTAAAATTCCCACTGGGAACAGAACTCGCAGCAGCCTCTCTGCCAGCATTGGTTTGGGTCAGCCCAGCCACCTCTGAGATGTTAAAAGTAGTTATATCTGTCCTCATCTGCTTAAGAGACTGTGTATGTGTAGGTGTGTACTAAGAGATCTAACTGAATGTATTAATTTTTCATTTACTGTTGGGAAAATTACACACAAAAATTATTTAACTGTAAGCACTAGAAAATCCTGGATTCTACCATTGAAAAGTGTGAAAAATTGGCTATTCCATTGGGAACTCAATTATTTCAGTTATATGTCTCAGTCTTAACTCCCTTCCAAGAAACATTAGTTTACAGACACATTAAAAAAATTAAAATCAAGGCTTCTTTTGTATTTTTGTACCTCTTTCAGTTGAGATGGCAGAAGTAATTATTGAAATATATCTGTGGACTTCATAACCCTTATAATATTGCCTAATTACAAAGCCCAGTAGGTTTGCAGTGGATGAAATCAGCATTTTGGACTTCATATCTTAACTGCCTGGATAGATGCTGTTAATTATTCCCATGTGAAAACCAGCATATACTGTCACAATTTTTAGCTGGTAATTTTAATTCACAGCCTTCAGGCACTCTTGTCACTTGGGCAAAAACAGCTGTGTTAGGTTAATTCAGGTTTATCAGACTGTCTGTGGGATTTCTTTAGAGGGGAATGAACCTAGATTTGTCCTAAAGGTGAAACAGCATTAGAGAACAACAGACAAGCTTATTGGCTTTGCAAAATATATACAAAGAATGTGTATTATAAAATGCTATATGTATGGTTTTATAGCTGTGTCAAACTAATAACAGTGTATGTGTGTAGGTATATATAGGGAAAAAATGTGAAATGTTCTTGAAAAACCTCTCTAATAAGCTATGTTACAGACACCTGGCTCAATCCTTCTGAGATTCCCTATTTTCACAACCCAAGCAAATAACTGAAGGTACTTTCCAGCCAAATTCACTATTCCAGAGTTAGAGAGGATCAAACAGAGTTTTCACATGTGTTTCTGTATAACATCCTTGTAATGTTTTGCTCCTTGGCTGATGCTGCTCCCCTAGAGCAGGGACTATAAAGGGATACAGGATGAAGAATGCCAGTCCCTGAGACGTGCAAACAGGTGAAAGCTTCATTGACGTGAGTTTATGATGGTCACTCAAATGTTATTTGACATATTTTATATGAAATCCCTTGACCTGTGTGTTGCCTTTTAAGGCCTGCTCACCAGCCACGGTGTCAGATTCTGCAGTTTTCTCCCAAGTGTGAGAACATCATTGTGTTTTTTGCGTACTCCATTTAAATTCTTCTGACATCTGCGTGGGCTTCTTTCCATTCATTAACATAGGGGAGTTGCATCTCCTCCATGGTGGCTGGTCAGAGGCCAGAGGCAGATTAGGTTTCCTTGAGCAAGGAACTTGTCACTGAGCCTCTTCTAGCTGGAGCTGGGAGCTTTGGCAGCTCTGTGAAGAGGCACTGAGAATCATCGCCACAAAAATTATTTTTATGTGTCCTGCTGGGTATCCCTGGATTTCAAATTTGACTTATGGCTGCTCTTTTTTTTTTTTTTTCCTTTTAGAAGCTGCATTAGTTTTTTCTTGCAGGAAACTATAATGTAAATACTGCAGCATGGTCTTCATTCTGAAACCGTGGATTATTTCTAAAATTATACTCATGGTAATTGCTGGCATATTTTCCAGTTCCTCAAAGTTCTCTGTAAACCCACTGCTGGCTGTGTATTTCCCTTCTTGTATTCATGTAGCTGCCTTTATTCTTTATAGTCCTGCTGAGGTCCTAGAGCCAGCAAAAAGCAACTGCTGGAGAAGTGCATAAAGCACCAGGGCTCAGTGCCAGCTACTGCTCCCATGGATGGTCAGGCTCCTGCAGATGGAGCTGGAAATAATGGGGAATGTCTCACAGGACAGTGCATGGAACCCAAAGGTTTCTTTCAGAGCAAAGTGCAAGAAACCTTGTCACTGTTTGGGATGACTTAGTTACATGTCAGCTTTTTATTCACTTCCCACCACTCCTGGCTTTTACTGTATACTGCTTAAATAAATCTTTCTCAATTCAGCTATCCCTTACGGAACTGCTAAAAATTACCTAGTTTTATGTTTTAGTCTCAATTTCTTTTGAGTGAGCCATATATATTTTTGACTTACATTTTTCTGGACAGAAGACTTCTTTTATGTTTTGGTGATTATCTTTGTTTCTAACCTGGAACATTTTTTGCATAGGGTTATCTAATACTAATGTTGTCCTAACTATGGTTTCCATTTAACAGGAATCTGTTCTGTTGCTGAAGAATTCAAAATGCTTGACAATTTGTAAGCCATAAAAGCTTTTATTGCATGTGAGGAATGGCTATGATCTGTGACTTTTTAAGTAAGCATGATGTGTTTATTGTTTTCTATTTATAATTAAACTGATGGAGTTGCACTGATGGTGCACTGTATATAAGTTTAAATTTATCAAGTCGGGTTAATTTCTCTTGTGGGAGTATGTGGCAGCATCTTAAATGTTAGTATTTCATTTTAAGATAGGCCAACTTTGACTTTATGATGTATTGTATAGGAAATCATGTAAAATCAGGATAAAGGTTATTCTTTAGCAGTGATACCCTGAGGTAAATATTCTGTTTATACGAGTTGTTCTCTCTCCACTGCCTAAGTGTCTTATTGAGGAAGCAGATGGCATTTAAAATCTTGATTTGATGGAAAAAAGCATTAACAGGAAAATGTATTAAAGTGAAAGGTAAACAAATGCATTTTTATAAGTAACGTTCGTATTTCTACTTGTATGGATGACTAAAGAGTAGTAGTTCTAGTTCTTAGAAGCCTGTGTACTGCTTAGAAGCAGTATATAGAAGTGGAGAATATTTACCTCCTAAAATAGCTCCAGGTTCCACCTCTGCACTCTTGGTTGTTCTGTACTGTTTTGTGCTAGCTGTGGGTGGAACAGATCAGAAAAGGAAGTAGTGGATTCCCATCTTTAAGTTAAAAATGGAAAGACTGAGCTTGATGTAAAATAGCTGGGTGAAATGTCATGTGCTACAGAGAAAACATGGAGTGTGGCAGGAGTCCTTTGGTTGCTGCAGCTTATGGGTACATCAGATAAAGTGGTCCTGCTGTTCTCATTGACAGTTGTCCATTTGACCCATTCTTTCCATGAAGTGCTTAGAAATCTTTTGCAAATTAGACAAATCCTCAGTGTATTACAGTCTTGAGTCTTTTTCTGTTACGGTCACCATTTGCAGCTTTTGTTTAAAAGATTTCTGAAACAACATAAATGCTGTTGAAAATTAAGCACAGTTGAGAGTAACTGCTTAAGATGTGCTTCATGGTTCAGATGACTGCAATTTGAGATTTGTTGGCATGCATGAATGATTCAGCTGCCCTGAGGTGTATAAGGATTGATGTGGTATTCAAATAACTGGAGTAACCTTCAAGTCATGGAGGTTAACACTGCATTTACTTATGGTTTCCATTTTTTGACACTTGGTTCCTGAGTGATAGAGCATAGGCAGTTCTGGTTTACTGTACTGGGAAATCCTTAAAAAGCACAAATGAGCACTGCTTGGGTGCCCTTGTGATTAACTTGATAGTTCTTTGTCTATAAAATAAAACTATTTAATTGAACACATTTCAGTTGCAAAGATCAGCCTAAAACATTATTGATCATAGACTGCTGTCCCTATTAAGTCCTAATTATTTCTGTTAGCTTTTACTATTACTCTGTTGTATGAAAGAAATCTTAATCAGTCCAGGTTTTTTGGTTTCCTCCCCATAAAGTATTTTGACAGCAGCTCAATTAAGAACATACAAAATTACTTTGAAGACAGGTGAGATAAACGTTCTTCACTCATAAATATTGTAGATGCCAGCTTTCAAGTGCAGGGACTATTAATCTGCATTTACTTAGGTCAGTACAAATCTGGAATAACTCCATTGGAATTGCAAGTTCAATAAAGAATAAATTTATAGCTGTACACATGGTGATTTCTCTGTAGAATTTTTTGCTGTTAAAATTCTTGTTGATTTTCATTCCCCTGTGTGCCAGCAGTTCTCATTCATACCCCTTCAAGACATTTTGAAATGCCAGTAGCAGTTCTAACAGCTCAGACCTATGAGAATATCTCTTACCATGAGGAGATGCTTATGAGGACTAGGGTTTCTTTTGCATTTATGGATTTTCTCTTTTACCTGCCTAAAATACACATCACATTTATTACAGGATAAAAGTCCTCTTTCCCTGAAGGAAGTATTAGAGTTTCTTAAGCTTTGTGTAATACTTGATGCAAAGCTTCACTGTTTTTAAGCAGTTCTTACCTGACTGTTCTTCATCTGATGACCAAATCCTGAGCGGATTTTATGTGTTAGGTTCACCTGGCTGATGATGGGAAAGAGCATCAAAATGTCTAAGCTGCTGTCATTTCTCTCCATCTTTGTTCTGCATTATTAAAGGAGAGAAAAGTGTAAAGAAAAAATGCTGTGATTGAGATTAATTTTGTGATTCCTTGGTCTCAAAACTCATAATGGTATTACATTCCAGGATTAAACATAATGCAAAACATTATGATAATTTGTACTACAAAAGACACAATTGATTTTGGATTGCTGCTACTTTTTTCTTCAGCCTTGCTGAAAGACAAATTTCCTCTGTGTAACATCAATCCAAGGAACTTGACAGATCATGTCAAGATTATGTTTTATTGTCTCTGGGGCCCTTTATGTTATATATTTTTGATGTATGAAAGCGTGATGCAATTGTGTGGATGTATGAACCTTGTGAATTTTAGATTTTTTTCTGGGAAATCAACTTGCACAAATTTGGTCATGTTCTAGAGGTTTTACAAAACAAGTCTCTTTTTTTAAAGTCTACTTTAATGGCAAGCTTACAAACAGATGCTTAGAAATACTTAATAACTGATAGTGATGTTTTTGGGTTTGGGGATTATTTTATTTTTTCCCACATCTGTGTAGTCCAGTAAAAATAATGTTTTTCTAAGATCACTAGTTTTTATTAAGATTTAAAAGCCCCCAGAGACACTTACTACGTGTAAGTGAGGGGTGAAGTGTGTGAGATACATTACCTAGAGGGAAAGGCTCCCTTCCTGTGCTCATGCATCATCCCAGGGTGAGCTGTGGAATCACCTCCTGTGCACGTGGCTCTGCTCCGGTGGCAGTGGGTGCCTCGGTGGCGCTGGGCTCAGGGAACCTCTGGGGAGAGCAATGAACTTACTGTGTGCTACCTGAAGAGTAAAAGGGTGGAAGTAAAAGAAGAAAATATTAAAATACCTGCTACAGAAAGAGAAGAAGTGGAATAACCCTTGTTTTTATTTCCATGCACCATTTTCACAGGTACTAATTTGATTATAGGTCTAATTCTTCTTCTCTGTCACTATCAATACTTACACAGCTCAGCCTCTGTTATTACAATCAGACTGATATAGAGGAGTTGACAAAATTTGAATGAAGGCTTTTTAGTTTTGTAATACACTGGTGTTATTTTGGAATGTCTTTGTCTTAAAAAATGACAGCCGTTTTACAAAATACTGCTCCTGCTGCCTTTTGCTGTTGATGATATCCAAACTAAGAATTGCCTGATGTGGGAATTGAAATACACATAACTGAGCAATCCTAACCATGATGGCGAGCTTTGCTGGTGTCTGAATAATAATAAAAAAATCAGTGTAACTACTCTGGAAAGTCAGTAAATAAATAATTAAATAGCACTTATATGTTCTGGTGTCTGTGTGGAATTTTTATGCATTGTATGGAGATTAGGAAACTTCTGCTTTATCTTCATATGGATTTCCTCCAATTTACATCACTAGTGATATCCAAAAGAGAAAGAAAAAAGGAGGAGAAGAGTGCAGAGGTTCTGTTTGGCAATTCAGAGATCCCTTTCATATATGTACTTTTATCTCTGGGACAGTATTTCAGTTTCCACTTCAGCACCATGTTGAACAATGGATTTTAGAGCAGGATGGTCTGAATTACCAGGGCACGACATGTCCATTCAGACATGAGAAGTCCTCAAAAGCTGCTGGGACACCAGGATGGAGGACAGATTATCCCATGGTTCTCTAGAGCACAAGAGTTGAAAAGGAAAGAGTTTCGCCACTGGCGTAGAAAGGGACAGAGAGAAAATGAAGTTGCAAGCAGGAAAATATTTATTTGGTCCAATGTGTTTAAAATAAAATCACCCTTTCTTTTTGGGTCAGGACAGCCTTTTTGTATAGTAACAATGCCACATACCTATTTTGAAGTGGTTACACTGAGATATTTGGAGAGCAGGCATCTGGATCAGGTGCTGTAGACTTTGTGATGTTTTAATTTCACATTCCTGTAACTGGATGGGATAGATGAGCAAGCTGGTTGACCTCTGATGGAAAAAGATGTTTTCACTTGTGTTGGACTTCAATTCTAGGTTTTGCAATTTCTCAGTAATTCTGTAAAATGCTTCCCATGAGTGCCATTGGTCAGTGGAATTAAACAAGTTGAAGAACATAGCCTGTAACATTGGGGAGATAAAAACTGGAAATGTACTAGAGAAAATAAATTAACAAATTGCTCTGTAATGCTGTTTAGTTTGTTTTGAAGCAGATTGCTCGCTGTTGGAAGCTTATTATTGACTGTGCTTGTATGTTTTGTTTTTTGGCAGGTAACCCTGGATTGGCAGGTTATTACAGGACCTTTATACAGGCCCTTTATTGTGGACTGAATCAGCAGTATCCTGTCTGGGTTGTGAGCCATGCTGGACACTGTAAACCTCCGAGCGGGATGGAAATGATAGAAGGTACGGTACTGTAACTTGTGCATACCATTGTTTGTACCCTTCCAGTTTCAGTGGCAAAACTTGTGCTTATTGGAAACAGATTGACATGAGTTTTAAATGTCTCCATTGTATTTCCAGGGAATAATTTTCACAGTTGCATGAGAAGTTAGTGAAGTATTTTAGGTAAATTAGATTTGCCAGACAGATACGTGCTATTAGGAGTGCAAGAGAGTTTACTGTTGGCAGTTCTTAGAGACACGTTACAATGAAGAAGGTCTAGAATGTGTTTATGTTGAGAAGAGTAGATTAGAAAAGTATGTTTTTAAATTAAATGTCCATCTCAGAGATTGAGTGCATTAGGAGAGATTTAATTATCTCTGAATTTAAAAATAGCTGTACTAAATCAGTGAATTACCTGGAAGCAAGTACGTTTTTCTGAGATTGGGGTACGGGATGTTTGCAGGGGAGAGGTTGCTAGTCTGTCTGTTAGGAGTCTTTTGACATGCAGATCTCCAGCAAGACATGGTGCTCCAAGCATAGTTAGATGGGGAAACCTGAAGTGAATCCTGTCCTGAAAGCTGATGGATGCTGAAAGTCCTCTGGACTTGGTCAAGCTACAGTGATGTAGCAGTAAATCAGCATTTCTGATATTTTCTTCCTATATCACACCGTGCAAACACCCCACTTTGGAAACCACTGATTTAGAGTGTGCAAGCATTTAAATTGTGCACTTGACTTAAGAATGATAATGCCCTGTAGAGAGGTCTAAAATGTAGCAAGCTCCATAGGAATAATATGCCTGATAACATTTAGTTCAAGTAGATTCTGGAAGTCTCATAAAGACTAAGGCAAGTTTTCCAACAGCAGCCATCAATCACAGACTACTTCCTAATTGACTGGAGGGATATTACTTAGCAATCTGGAAAGTGAACAAAGCTACACCCTTCATTTCTACATCTGTACAATATCCTTCTATTCAGAGAACTCTTGCAAGCTCTGCTCCACAGAGACACACACCATTAATTGAACCTTTCATTGCTGTAATTCTACTCCCAGCAATCAATCTACTGTGTGAGACTATTTGAAACTTAATTTTAGTCATTGAATACAATACATAAGTTATTGAAACCTCAGTCTCAATGTCCTTATCCTCCTCCTCAGCTTTTAAAAAGACATCTGTTTTGAAAACTGCTATAACCTTAAAACAGGCCAACATCAATCCTTAGGTGTAGGCAAAATTACAAAAAGGAGAACAGTTTTCTAGTTCTCTCTTATTTTGTTTAAAATTAGCATGAAACATATGCATAGACAGCAGGTGTTCATACATAGCAATATTTTAAAGTGGTTTAATTCTGTGGACATCTGCTGTCCACAGTGGCTGGATGAGAAATAAGAAATAGAACATGTCAGATAGAAATAAGTATAGTATCATGGAATCATTACATTTGGAAGAGATAAAGTCCAAGGCAACCAAATGCCACCATACCCACTAAACCATACCATGTGCCACATCTGCTTGTTTTTTGAACACTTCCAAGGATGGTGACTCCACCACTTCCCTGGGCAGCCTGTTCCAATGCTTAACCATTCTCAGTGAAGAAATTTTTCCTAGTATCCAACCCGAACCTTTCTTAGCACAACTTGAGGTCATTTCTCTTGTTGTATCTCTTGTTACCTGGAAGAGACCAACCCCTGCCTGCCTGGCTACAGCTTCTTTCCAGGTAGTTGTAGAGGGCAATAAGGTCCTCTCTGAACTTCTTTTTTCCAAGCTCCCTAAGCTGCTCCTCATTAGACTTGTGCTCCAGACCCTTCCCCAGCTCGTTGCCTTTTTCTTGGACACACTCCAGTGCCTCAATGTCCTTCAAGAAGGTTGAAGGCATGCTTTTGTTGGTCCTTAGGGCTGCCAATAAACTACTTTTGGTAGCAAAGTAAGATTGAGAGTAAAGAAAAAACTAAATTACTAATTTATTTGTCCTAATAGTCTGTGTTTGCCAAGTGCTACAGAAATATGGAAGGAATCCTGTGATTAATGTCTTAATCAATTAAAGAGATATAATTGATATGTTAAAATATCATACACCTACTAAGTAGCTAGTCAGCATTCATGACTTAGTGATACAATATTTGGTCAAACGATAAAATTATATTAAAGATAAATTTATAGAGCTTTATAAACTGTGCAGAGTATTGAGCTAGACACAGTCAAATCAGCAAGGCAAGTTTTTCCTTTTGAATGACAGGACATTTTGCATGGCATTCTTAATAGTCAATTTACAAAATAAATTGCTAGTTTGATCTTTTATGTTCTGTGGACTGTAGAAGATAATAGTATGTCCTTAAAATCTGCTAAACTAGCCTTAGTTTATGGTTCTTGGTGAAAAAATATAGGTAATCATTGATTTTTAGTCCATCAAGAAAGTGTTTCCACTGCTTTCTCTTTACACAGGGGGAGTAGGGCCTTCAGACCATTTTGAAACTGAATTACATCCTGAGAAACAGTATGGGAAAAGCAGAGAAGTGGTGAAGGAATAATAAATTACCTGTGAAGACATTGATTATGTGAACCCGAAATGTTAATGTACCATCAGTGTAAAGTTTTGAACTCAAATTAAGTTGTGCATAAAAAGAAATAAATTCTAGCATTACAGGAAAAATTGGAAGTGGTTTGTAGCTTAAATTTATTTGATATATTGCTCAATGGCTGTTGTTATAATTCATCTGAATGGAGTTTGCTTTTGCAGCCCTCTGACTTCTAATGAAACTACGAAATTGGCTATGAGTGAGAGTCTGCCTCTAGCTTAAGTGATATAAACCCAGAAAAAATGACTGAAATTGTTTGGGTAAAATTTAATTTATACCTCAGCAAGTTAATAATCTTGTTAATTGCTGGCTAGTTGTCGACCAAATGACGGATGGAAGTGTGGGCATGATTAGCAGATATGAGCCATAAGTTTTTACCATCATGATATGCTGTGCTGGCAAGAGCCTAAAATAGTAGCCTGAGCAAGACAAAGGGTGTGGTGTTCTAGAGTAAGAGGATGAGGAGTTATTTAGGACAGGGATTCCCAAACTGTGATCTGGCTGATCAGATGCAGTTGGCACTTCTCCTGCTTTCCACTTGCTGAGCAGAATGAACAGTAACTGGGAATACTTCTCCAGGAACACCTCTGTGTAAGCATTTGCTGCAGTGCCTCTGGAGATGTGCCACCATGAACGTGTGGTGCTGGCAAGGAGTGGGATTGTGGTCTGCACTGCTGCAGGCAGGCGAGGAGGAGGTCATGGAAGTTTGGTGTTCCAGGAACTGGGTTCCTAAAAATAGGGATTTGTCCTTGTTGTTGTGTATCACAGAATTATAGAGTGGCTTGGGTTGGAAGGGAGCTTAAATATAATTTAGTTACACCCTCCCTGCCATGGGCACACACACCTTTCACTAGACCAGGTTGCTCACAGCTCCTGCCTGGCCTTAAACAGGGACAGAAGTTACACAGACACAGAGACTCTGTATGCATTTGGTAGTTTTTGCTGGCTTGTGGTTCATTTATTTTAAGTAGATTAGATGTTTTTAGCAATTGCTGATGAGGGAAAATACCTACATTGCTGAATCAAGTGGATCAGAGATACTGGCAGTTTTTTTGGTCAGTACAAAAACACCTCAGGTTTAGTCTCTGCCGTACTCAGAAGACTTTTGACCAGCAAATCCTTATCTGTGCTTCAGCCCTGTATGATTGGTTATAACAGCAGATATGTGGCCACATTGAGGAATGCAGTGATAGCCATGTTTAAAAAGCATTTATGTCTTGAATATTTACATGTACACATATACATAGGGAGAAAAGCAGTAGGAAGGCAGCTGGGCTGGCATCTCACATGCATACTTTACGCTTATACATATAAGCATGAAGTATGCATATAAGCTTATGCACATCTAATTCACGTTACATACATTTAATTCACGTTGATTTCTATTTCAACATTTTCTACTTCCTAGGTGTATCAATTAAAATATCTGACAGTCATTGAAAGATGAATTATCTTTAATATAAGTTCCTTTGAGGTTTAGTCAGTTACATTTCTATATTACAGATGCAGAGAATTCAGATGCAGAGAACTCTGTAGTCATGTTTATGGCCTAGAACACATTAAAATTCTGCTTAACTTTAATGCAGATTTATATAACACAATGTCTCCCAGTCTAGTAGTATCATGCTGTAGATATAATAAATACCCCAGTTTTGAGCATGCCATCCTGGTAGAATTATGCTGGTTTCACAAGTATTTCATACCAAGTGTAGTTTTTTTAATGTATAGAGAGGTGAAGGTTCCTGTTCCTGGAGCTGGCCTTGTCACTGATGGATCACATGGAGCTCCTCACATGGTGTTTGTCAGCAGTAAGGGATCCCAGGTCAGGGTGTGCACAGAGGGACTGGTTTTTTTCACAGGATGGGGCAGGAGCTGTCAGCTCACTGCAGTGCTGTCCTGCTGCCCCTTGTGATCCAGCAACTGCTGTTCCCCAGAAACCTTATTCCTTCCTTGTCTTGGGAAAGGCAACCTAAGGAAGCAAGCATATGTGCATGTGTAAAAGTTACTATGAGCCATTTAAATGTTGAGGTTTTTGTTTTAGCCTGGTCAGATCTGAATTTTACTGTATGGCTTTAATGCTAAGTGTCTATTTTAAGGAAACAAATGGTCATTTCATGTTATGAACCCACTGGAATGCTTGAAATCTAGATGTGTGAAAAGTAAGCAGCCCTAGGGATGCTGCACTACTCCATTTACTTCTTTCCTTCAAACCACATTCAGTTAATTATTCATGGAGGTCCCATAATCATGCCCATAATTATGCAAATACATGCTTAGAGTGAAATCTTGGCATTTGGCATTGACTTTATCAGTCCTGCTTAATTTTAAGCATGTGTTTAGAAGTCTTGTTCCATTCAAAATCAAAACGAAGAAAATTAAAACTTTGTCATATATGAAGTATTTCTGAGTTGTTCTGTTGTTTTCTTTTCTGGCCATTCAAAATGTTAACCATTTTAAGGGTTTATATTATCATACCTTAGCAGCCATGTGTTTATTTGTAAAGATCATTTAAACACCATTAAGCTCGTTTTGATACCACTTAATGTATATCCCATTGATGGAGTAGTGACTAATTTTTGCTGACATTATGGGAATAGGGCTTTGTCTTTACATTTCTTATGGCTACATGAAAAATAGTTTCTCTGCATTCTCTCTTTCTTTCAAGGTTTTCCACTAAGTCTGTTGACATAATAGCTATTGGAATATTATTAAAAAATGTCCATGTGGATAGCTTTTTAATCCATTCTAGTACTTTATTCAACTAATTCCTTGGTTAAAAGAACCAGAATTTTTCATCTATACCTAGAAATAAGAGTAATATAATTCCATTTTTAAAGATTTTTGAAAACTGATACAATCTTCAGGATCTTTATCCTGAAAAAAAAGATGTCAAAAAAAAAAAAGGCAATAATTCATCTATTAGAGAGCACAATGTCTTTACTGCATTCCAGGAAACTTTGGATGTAGGTTTTGAAATTGTTTATGGGTTATTTTCTGCATTTTGTCCCATGACATAGGTATGTTCTCCATCTGATACCACCATTTCTGTTTAGATGCAGGCGGCTTTTAGTGGAGGGAGGGGGAAAAGCATTCAAGAAATGTTCTGCCTGGTCAAGAGGTAAATGTTACATCTTCTGGTGTCTGTTTGAAGGCAGGTCAGAGTTCCCTGGGATCAGCAGTGCTATGGTGTTTTAGAGTAGCTTGTTTAAATGTTTACCATGCTGTTAAAAGGAAAGTAAAAACCTAACATAATTTGAAAAAAAACAAAACCACAGTATTGAGATGATCAGGTTATTTTCCCCAGGGAGAATACTTAGGAATCTTTTAACACAACTCAATTTGAAAGATATTCTTGCATTTGCTAACAGAATGACAATGAAGTAGCCCCACAGCAGGGATTAATGGTCATGTCTGAAGGTGTAAGAGGTCTGGATTTGTTTTTATAGTTGAGTCAAAAGGTTTATTCACTACACAGGTTGGCTGCAGGAAGAAAAGCTGATCAATAGTTTAATTTAGCAATTCTAATTTATAATAGGGACCTTGATTTAATTTTGATATCCACAAAACTTGCAACAAATGGTGCAGATCTTGATGGGATCAGTCCAGTGTTTAATGACATTTTTATTTTTAATTGATAGTGATCTACACCTGTAGGAGTGAGAAACCATCAGTAATGTGCAAAATCATTCCAGATTCTAAAATAATCAGGTTTGGAACATGGACCCTTTGTGGTTTTGTTTCAGTTTTAGCAATTTCCCTTCCTTTGAGTAGCAATGTAGGCATTTCAGGGAAATACAGGAAACTGTAAAGCAGGGTGTGCACAAGAAGTAACTGCAAATGGCCTCATTCTTGAATAACCAGTAATGAATTAGTGTTACCTCTAGTCTGTCTTAAATCTGTAAGAACTGAGTAGAGGCAGAGTGCTTGAAGAAATGATAAAGAACAAAATGATGTGGTACTGTAGATTTAGGTTGAATGAGGGAGTCTCATTGCCTCTTGCTGGATGAAGTTTTTCTTTTTCCTAGTTTTGATACCATGGGCCACTACTACTTTCTATAAGATAGACATATTCTTACCTTTGAATTTGAGATTTTGTTGATTAATACATATATTACAGAAACCTAATTTACTACAGTTATTGAATTACTGTTGTGGTCAGGTGACTACTTAGTAGCCAAGTAATTCCCCATTGGGTTAAATATTATAGCAGATAATTAGAATTCTCTGGGACTGCTTTTGTAGTGTCATTTTTTTTAGAACAGAACTATGGTTTCAAGCATATTATTGCTGAGTTTGCTGTCAGAAACTCCATTTACTTCCATGCTATGATTTACTTGATTTGGGAGATTTTTCAGTTAATCACAAAGAGGGCAATATCAGTGTTCCCGAATACACTTCATATTTGGGGCTGTTTATGTCTAGAGTGGAGGTAAAATTCAGGTGATGTCTCATTATATATATATGTAAATTATAATGTAAAGCCTCAGGCAGTTTCAAAATGTTTGTATTGAGCTCTTACTGCAATGTCTGCTAATGTAAATGAGTGAGGAAACCAAATTTTTTACAGCCGTGACTCTAGAACTGCTTGTGGTGAACTGATTTACTTTCCATGAAGGATTTCCTCTCTCATGTGCAAAATGAAGACCAAAAATCCCTTATTGACCCCCTACCATGGGCAGAGACACCTTCCATGAGATAAGGCTGCTCCAAGCCCGCTCCAGCCTGTCCTTGAGGGTTGCATCCACAACTCACAGTACGGAATTCCTTCCTTATGCCTAAACTATACCTAAACTTCAGTTTAAAGACCTTTCCATTTCTCCTATCACTCCATGCCCTTGTAAAAGTCCCTGTCCAGCTCTCTTGCTTGTAGCCCCTCTAAGTACTCAGTTTTGTACTGGTGGGACTTCAGTCTCTATTTCAGCTATCAGGTAAAACTCCAAGTAGAATAAAGCCATCACAGTAGTACCATGGGCAGGTTGCCATAGTTGTATGCTGGGCACTTCAGATGGGTGGCTAAGAAAGAAACCTTCAGCATTTTCTTCAGTAAGGTTAAAAAGGAAACTGCTATCTTGGTAACAGAGAATTAATTTTTAATCAGTGTAACAGAGCACTGGAGAAGAAAAGATACAAATCAGAATTTAAAGTAGTCATTTCACAAAAATGTGCTTCTTCCCCAAAGATACAAAATTTGCACTGCACAGCATATGCAAATGGTTACTTAAAACATCAGCAACTGATAAAAAAACCTATTACATTTATACAAAGTACAAGGTGAAATTCTATTTGCTCTCCTCAGTTTCACTGCTGATTTTCATAAATTCAGACTTTGGCAGGTGCTGTTTTGCCTGTTTCTCTTTTTCCAGTGGGGATCAGTGCTGGGAGCCACTGAGCCGTGGTTGGTTCCCTTTGCTGTCAGGTCACACTCCTGGTGTGAAGAGGAGCCCGGACAGAGATTACAGGGCTTTTCAAGGCAGGTAGCTTTGGGAGTGTTGACTGAGTCCTGTGAGGTAGCGCTGCATTGCAGAATATTCTGCAGACTGCTGTGCTACAGCCCTCAGCACTGCTAGCAGGGGGTCGTGTTCTCTGCTGGCATAAACTGACGTAGCTCTTTGCAGTCACTTCTGTGCTACCAGTTTACAGCAGCAGGGAATGTAAGATAATAATTTTGGAGGCTTCTTACAATCCATCAGTTTTGAGGGATACAGATGAAAGATGGAGAAATGTTATACTTGCCTAAGTGGATTGTTTATTCCTTAAAAAGGATGTTGTTACATAATTTGGATCTGGCTATTAAATTTAACATTTCTATGGGCAGATGAACATAGAAACCTACACTTCTCTTTATTGAAACAGTGTCATTCAACATGAATATACACAAGGGCAAAGAAAAAGACTTAAGTTTACTGAATGCCATCCTAATGCCCTTTATAGGAGCTGGTGAAACAGGAAGTGCATTACTGTTATTTTGATATTATTCTGAAGAGTCATACTTAATTGAACATGTCAGTCGTGGTTGATACCAGAGTACTGAAAAAAAACTTTGGGATGGATTTTCAAGAAGAAATTAGGACTGGCCTAGCAAATTAAAAGTTGCAGCTTGAATTCAGTAGAAGCATCAAACACTTCAGGAAATGTTACCCATCAATGTCTCCAATCACTGTGAAGCACAGATTCTGTATTGTAATTTGAGCTGTTGTATAACTGCCCATCACAACTCCCTGCTTTTTCCCTTTTCCTTCTCTTAACATCATGGTGTGCACCTTCTCATTTTCTCTTACTTTGAAAATAATTCTTTTTATTTCCTGTCTGTGAAATAACACGAGTTGTCTTCCTTGGCCAGCTGTCTTACTCTGCTCCAAACTCTGGCTCTCCCTTGTTTGCTTTCAGCCCTTCTTTCTCTATTTGTATCTGTTTAAACTTCCCAAAGTTTTGAAGTGCTGTTTTCAATAGGTGTGACTGTTGGACTTGCCTACTGTGGTGCAGCACCTCATTTTTCATAACCAATGCAATCAATGCCTGTCAAGTGATACTCACCTATTTTCATTCCCTTCAATACTCACACAATTTCTACTGTCCTTTCATTACCATCTATGCTACACCTACCCATCCTTGGTGGTGTGCTGAGCATCATTATTCTGGTTTTCTTCTGTTGTTAATCTGCATAAAAGTAAGTTTTGTTGACGTGTTTTGTTTTGTTTGTGTGGGCAAGTGGGGGGCATTCACACAGCCTTGCACTTGGCTTCAGCATGTCCAGAAACAAGAAACATAGCATGGCAATCACCTTCCCATGGATTCAGACCTTTTTGCTCCTTGAGGTCATTTTATGTTGGAAATTCAGATCTGCTCTTATCCAGTGATGATTCTCTCACCCTGCAAAGTGTGGGGGTTTTTTGTAAGTTTGTTTTACTGTTTGTTTTCTGTCTTCATAATACAATGCTGAGAATTCTTATAGATTGCACTTCCTGCAGTTATTCAGCTTGCTGACTGTAAAATGCAGTCATTCAAATACAGAAAACTTCACTGTATACATAATGTAAAACACCCATATAACATTTGCTTTATGCCCATTAAAGTGCTTGGAATGGAGATGTTGACTGGTGTAGAACTACATAATAAAACACTTTATAATGGGGTTTGCCTTGCCAAAATTGGAGACAACCAACAAAATTCTGCTTCAAAGTTGGTACTATTATTTCATAATTACTTGATAATAGTTACTCTGAACAGAGGGAAGCAAGACTGGGAATGTAAAATAAAATAAATTTCTAAGAGATAGTTTAAAAAGTTCAAGGTGCTCCTGTATGCTTTTAATAAAAATATGGGGTACTTGTCGTGTTTATTAGTTCATTCTGCCAGACTACACTCATACTAATTTAATTATAATATAGCTTCCTTTGAAAAACATATTAGGTGTTAAGTGTCCCAGCAATAGGTGTGTAGAAAGCAAAGAAAATCAGTAGTTCAATTTGTAAAATAAGGCCTTGTTATTTTTCTAGTAAAGAAAATAATACATATGACCACTTCAGAGTCTTAAGTAAATGGTAATTTATTTGTAGAGGATACCTTTACAAAAAGTAAATGCTCTAATAAACACTAATGAGTGGTGTGTTTATCTTAAAAGTTGCATGAACAGTTCCTGAGGGTGCTAGGGCCAGACTAAGGTCTAAGGGTTAATCTAAAACACAGTGCTTTAA
This sequence comes from Dicaeum eximium, assembly GCA_013396995.1. Taxonomy (NCBI): domain Eukaryota; kingdom Metazoa; phylum Chordata; class Aves; order Passeriformes; family Dicaeidae; genus Dicaeum; species Dicaeum eximium. The sequence goes on along the minus strand of VWZP01007621.1, from coordinate 1,853,665 downwards.
GACCTGGTTCTTCGTGTCAGGAGGAGTTCTCCACTATTTATTTAACATTCTTTCAGGGATTCCATCCTATTTCTGTGGCATTTTGTTGCTTGCTGATACAAATTATCCATGGTTCACTAGTCAAATGAAAGATTGAGTGAAACATTCAGGCTTTGAGCAATATAACTTTAAGGGATGCCCATACTAGACCCACAAACCTTAAGTCTCAATTTTTAAGCTTACAGTGCTATTTAATCACTTTCAAATGGCATGGCTCAGTTTTGAGTTAGTTTCTCAGTTAGTGTCTTTTGCTTTGAGGAAAAAAATTATTCAAATTACTTATTTAATTTCCAGATTTGGGCTTCATATTATGCACACTGTTTTAACACCTAATCTAAGTAATTCAGTTGTAGTTTCTGCCTGTCACTACATGAAGGAAAAGATAAAAACTTTCCAGGTGTTGCTTCATCTAAACACAAGTTATTCAGTCAAAACTACTGCTCCTCCCACCAGTGTCTGTCTATGTGTTTGTGGTGGAAAAAGGAGGTAGTATGTAAAGTCTGAAACACTTGGCCCAGTATGTTGGTTTTACTTGGGGTATTTGGTGGAGATGCAGAGGAATTTCTATGTCCCTGAGCTGCCCCACTAGTTCAGTCTCCAGACACTTACTTGTCCTTACCCTGCAAAAGGTCCAGTTCTGAAAATTCTTGACCACACGAGTTTATAGAAGTGATGGATTGAAGTTTGTCCTTAGATATCCTACTTCCACTTCCTAGAGTCAGTGGTCCATGGAAGAGGAAGATAGAGTGCAGGTAGACCAGGAGTTTTCACCTCCCTTTCCTTCATTATATGTAAAGCAGGTCACCTTTCCTCAAGGTTCCTTACTTGTTCATGAGGAATTCAGAGGCCTTGTTTATGAGCTGATCTTGGGACATACTTCAAAGTCACTCCATGACAAGTGGACAGGTGTTCATATGTCCTGAGCTCAAATACTCAGTCACCTGTTGTGACCAGGGCAGTTTGGAGTTTGGACATGTAGAATTGTGAAATTTGGGAAGTACAAAGGTGTGCAGAAATTTGAAGGTCCTGTTATAAAGTCAGGCTTCTGGTATCTTTTTGAATCTTCCAGTAAAAAGAAGTCTATGATTCAGCAGACTTTTTAATGAAAGGATAACTTTTATGAATTGGCAGCCTGAAGTCTGCTCATATAACTGCTACACTTTTTTTTCTGCATAAGAATTTCCCTTGCATACACAGCAGAAAAACAAACAAACACAATTCTCTGTTATTTCCCTGAAAACCAAAGTCCTCTTTCCTAGCAAGATTAACTTGTCGACTAATCTTAGAGCAAACACTTTATTTTAATCTGTCATTGTTTTCTGCCTGTAGTTTTAGCAGAGGTTAGAAAAAAAGATTCATTAAAGTGATGGCACATTTGTTTTTCCGAAAGTACATCAGAAAATTAATGTTTTGCCAAAAAAAAAAAAAAAAAAAAAGAAATACAGTATTTCTCTTAATACACCAGCTAAATAAAGTCTTAAAATCATGTGTTGGCTTATATGAGGTGTTTGTAGCATAAGGTACAAGTCATATAATTTCTACTATCTGAAAACTGCCTAAATGAGCTCTCCTTCAGCCATGGCATGTATTCCACACCTGAGGTGAAGTCACTCTGGTCCCTTCTTTGATGTAGAGCCATTGGAGTGCTGACTGCCAGTGTGTTTGTGCAAGTCTGTTTGCTTATACAAAGAGCCCATTTAAGCTTCTCCACCCAAGAAATTCATGTTGATTTTGGATAATCCCTGGGCGATTTTATTCTGTAAAATAAATAAATAAATCTTTCAGACTTGTGATGCAGCCCAGCTCTTGCACATTTTGGACTAATAGAAGTAGCATTTGTGTTGGGGAAACATGAAGTGACACGAGGCATGGGCAGTTTTGTATTTGTCCAGATGTCAAATAGGATGCATGTTTCAGAAAAGGGTTATGTGGCACTGGAGCTTCACCTGAGGAGTGTGGGGTTGGTCCATGATGAGAGTTTTACATGGGGATTACCAGACCCCACACTGCATGCTCATTCCCCAGGGTGGCTTCTCTAGGAATAGTGCCAAGGTGATTGGGTTTGCCAATAAACCATTCTTTCAGAAGAAAAGGAAAGGTTGTATTAAACAGCTGAAACAATTCTCTGGGGTCAGCCTTGGCTGTCAGGACTTGCTTGCAGCCTCAGAGAGTTTCTGTGTGTGTGCAGCACAGGCCAGTAGCCGGGGGGCTCAGAGCATCCTTGCTGTGAGTGTGTGAGCAGGGCTGTGCTGAGTGTGATTTGGCCCACAGTAGAGTGAGTGTCCATGATCACCATCAATCACAGCTGACCCACCCATCCAATTAAAAATCACTTCTGCAGGCTCAACTCTCTCTGCTCCCTTAAGGAAACACTGGTGCACAGGCTTGAAGTGAGTGTTCCCAAGTCTGGCCAAATGCAAGGAGGAAAAAGCCACTGTCCTCACTTTATTCTCAGTCCCCAGCCATGTCCTTCCTCAGGGGTTTTGCTGTGGCAACACAGCTGGTTCTGAACAGGCACATTTCTACTGAAGCAGTAGCTTTGGATATATTGGCCAGAATGTCTACACTGCTATTTATTAGATCAATAAACATTAAATTAGGTATGTAAGGTCTTAACTAATTAACTGTATTTGTATAACATAGTTATCTAAACTTGGAAAATATTGAGATGGGCCTAGAGTGTCTCTGCTGTGCTATTTATTAATTTCATGGCAGCAATCTTCAGCAGCTCTTTTAGCAGATGCAGAATTCATGTATGAAAAAGACATTACCCTTATGAGACTGAACAATACAAATAAAAATTTGTCTTGTTTCCTGCTTGGTTTCTGGGGTATAATGAAAAGTGAACCATGAAAAGTTCTCTAGAAGATTTATACACCTACTTTGCCTCCTTTTCCCTCGCTTTAAATGGAAAATAGGCTGGAAACACTTACTTTCAAGATTTGAAATGAAATGCAAAACATTAAAAGATGTGCTGATAAACTACTGAGATGGCAGTGCCTGAGTAAAACAGTATGGAAATGATAGCAAATATTTACAAGGGACAATTGACTCACTCAACCTAACACTATATATGTTATCAGCAGATATATATTACAATATATGTTGTAATACATATATACTCAATGCAACTTTCACTTGTTGCTCTGTCCAATGGGCCATCATGTTTATACTGTGCTGGTGTTTTTTGTGTTACATATACCTGTAAGTAGACTTGGGATGTAGACAACAACCTGTTCCTGCATGAGGCTGAGCTGCTGTGTAATTTAATGTAGGAAAGGCAGCTATTGCTAAAAGTAGAAACTAAATTTAAAACCAATGTTTTTGCCTTAGGCTTTTATTTAGGATTTTGGAAAATAGAACAAACACTTTGTTTTCCATTACATCTAGAAAGCCTAATAAACAAAATATCACTTCTCATCTAATTTTGCATTCCTTGGGTATTCCTTGGGTAAACCCTTTTTTGTTTTGAGTAATTTGCTTTAAATTATGCTGGGATATGATCATCGGTAGTTTTAGCAGAAATACTAGTTTAACTGAAGAACAACTTTGTTGGGACTTTGATGGTAATTATTTAAACTCAGAAAAGATCCATCTTGAGCAATTATTTTGCTTCTAAAGATTATGTTTCATACAGATGATCAAAAAGGTGATGTAGTGCCAGCCCACTTGGGCTACCAATTAGTTCTGTCACTATCAACCTCCCAATAACTTCACTACAGTGTAACTACAGCAGTGTTAGTAATCTTTAGTATTTGAGGTTACTGTCCAGTTGCCATGAAATTTACTGTGTATGAATTAAAGCACTGACAGCCATATTTTGATAAATCCTGTTCACAGTCATAGGCGGTTAACTCATAGTTACCTACTTCCTCAAGCAGGTGCAGAACAATCTCAAAGAGAACTATGATTCTGACTTTCTTGTACAGTAGTTTTTCAATGCATTTCAGTCTTTTTAATGTATTTATCTTTACAGTCTCTTTGCCTGATGGACACTTTCTTCCACATCTATTTTTCATGCAGGGGACTGTTGCAGAGCTCATCAAAAGACACCAAATGGGAAGTTAAACGCCTTACTGGGCCAGTTAGGGCTGAGTGTGCACTCTGTTAGCTGCTCCTGAGTTGTTAGAGGTGGCTTTTGCCAGGAACTTAGGAGCCATCTGGGGGACCATGGCTCAGTGACAAGTTGGTCCCCATTGTGTGTCCAAACTGTGTTGTCAGGAGGTTTAGCTTAGTTCAGGCTAAAACTGCACTGCAAGTCAGCCTGTAAGGAGCATAAAAGATCAGAAGTTTAATCTGTAGTATGAAACTGAATCCTGAGATAATAGCACAGATTTAAGAGATTAAATTATATTAGTAACAGTCCATCTCATCTAGATAAGCTAAGGGCATGCATTCCTTCATTCTTTCTATCTCTTTTCTATTACTCTTCTTTTTAGTATTTCTTTTTACAGTCATGTCAGTGGAGTAGTCCAGCATAAACTGGAGTGGTATATCCTTAATTTGGTGTTTAGTTTAGCGCGTAAAGCATTTTTCTATCAGATGAAAGAGCTGTGAACCTCCTTAGATTGGGGAATTTAAGATACATGTCACCCTTGTAATCAGCCAGTTAAAGATGCCTGAATTGCTGTATATTTTTACAGACACCAGTTCAGTTTGTCTTGTTGACTGGCCAGGAAGCAAGGAGCCAAATCCTCATCATGAGGAATTGTCCAAGCTCCTTTAGAAGGTCCCTGGCAAAACAGGACTGAAATTGTACAGTAATCTAGAACTGTGAAGCTCTAACTTGATTTTCCTCTTTGCAGCTGAATTGACAATGATAAGAACCTGCATTAACAAGGATAATTTATGTAGATGCTAGTGTTCTGTGTTGACACATAGGCATTTCCTATTATTCTGTGGGACATTTCTGTGCATCTTTAAGACTGGAGATTTTGAATATCTGAAGGTTGCTGGTGCATGATGACATGTATGGTAGCTTGTCTTCTGTGGGGAGGGACTCATTCCTGGGCAATATTGCTGTTGTAGGTCCTGATCTCTCAGTGTAAAGTTGGATTGATTTAAGCTGGTCCAGTGTCCTGAGTTTGGTCTTGTTCTGAATGAAGGAAATGAAAATAGTGGAAGATGTGCTATGAAATCTCCGTGTGTTTACGTATCTTGTGCTTGCTCCCAAGCTACACATAAGACATCCTGTGCATGTGGTTTATCAGTCAGTATTTTCCAGTGGTGGTAACTGAAAATCAAATTTTTAAGTCTGGTGAGGGGGTTTTATTGTGTTTGGTTTATTTGGGTTTTTTAAAATTATTACATGTTTTTATTTCAGTGTTCTACAAAGAAGTGGGGGAAAAAAAGACATGCCTGAAATTTCTTTCACTGAACCAAAAGACTTCTTTTCTTTTATGTTTCAGACACAGATATTAAGGAGCTAGAGGATGTTTTTGGACTTAACGGACAAGTAGAGCATAAGCTGAACTTCCTCAAAAAGAATGTATCAAAAGATATAAAGCTGGTACTGATTGCTCATTCTATTGGTTGCTACATCACCCTGGAGATGATGAAACGAGCATCAGAACTTCAGGTACCTTAATGTTTTTGAATGGGAGGTGCTTTATTAGCAGAGCAGTGCTCAGCCTATGGGTAATGCTATGTATTTCCTGTGGAAACTCTGTTCTTTTATACACAACCCAAAAAAAATTGCTTGATCCTAATAACATATAATAAAGCAGATTGATGTAATTCTGAATCTGAATTTGGATCTTTAATGCCCTTAGAATATAAATAATTAATAATGGTGAGACATATATTTATGTCTTCCTTGTTCTCATCTTTAAATAATTTATAAGCAAATCACTAGATATTTGGCAATTGCATTATGTGTTAAACCAAAAATTAAGACTGGGTGTGATTTTTATAGTGATTTTTTATCTTGAGGTAAACAGATTGCTGGTTAGACATGGGAAAACATATGGGAATGAATAGTAATACAAATTATGAGAAGTACTACTGTGAAAGACATTGATTTTAAAATTTAATACAAATATCACTGCTTCTGCAATTCAGTCTTGGTTTGTGTAACTCAGAGTGCGAGCTGTTACTGCATGTTCTGTATATCTGAACATTTTTCTTTGTCACTGTGAAGCAGTAAGAAGGCTGAAGCAAGGCCATATCCTTGCCCTCTGTAAATGTCAAACTGTTCTCAGTAATAACTCAGTCTATTAGTGGCTGATAAATGGAGAATAGGGAGTTTTTGTTCTTAAACATTCACTCTTACTAAATCATTGCTTCTTCCTTTGCTTTATGAAATCTTCAGTGGAAGGAAGTGCCATGTTAGTGGTGACATGAAGTTTGGGGTCAATACATGCATGAGGTTAATACATGTAATTTGTGTGGTTAATATATATGCATATCCACTGCTTCGTAACCATTTCCACTGCACATCTAACTTTTTCTTCCTTTAAAGGTAAAAGGAACTAAAAATGTGAAACATGAGGATAACAGGATATATTTCTACAGGCATATTTCACTTTGTAATTATCAACAAGAACATTTTTTAAGAGAAGTCTTAAATATTTTCAGAAAGGAGCATTCCAGAAAATATGTGCATTAATTTGTCCAAACATGCCAACTTTTTTGGGGTCAAAATCTGTAGTCTTTATTGCTCAAATGATTTTATCTGCTTTCAATGAAACTAGAAATTGTTGAGTAACATTTTTACACCTGGCTCGCCAAATGCTGGCAGCTTTTCATCAGTATTTTGAAACATAGGGATCTTTTGGGCACTCTGAGACCTCATGGTGCACTTTGTGCATAAAGTTAACGTATGACAAGCTACATTTGAGATGCATTCAACAATAGAAAATATTTGTGTAAGCCGGAGTATTGTGAAATCTTTGTCCCTTTGCCAAAAATAAGTTAACTCTTAGGTTTTATAACATACGAAGTGTGATAATAAGAAACTTGTGTTTCCATCTCTCCCTTTATTTTTACTGGAATATTTGATTCCCACAAGATTTTGAGCACATATGTGTATCTGAGTAGCTAGATCATTTGATTTTATATTTGTGTAGTTCTTGGTGATATTTTTTCATTATATGAATTTTGGGTTTGGTCTTTAAATTCTCTGCTTTAAGAGCCTTTCAATGTTTACAATTTATTATTCTGAGCTAGAGGTTAAGTTGTTGTATTTTTTATTCAAATTATCCAGTAAACATTTGTATTTGGAATGTATGTTTAGCAGATACAATTTTTAGAATCACAGAGTCGTAGAATTGTTAAGTTTGGGAAAGATCTCTAAGGTCATTGAGTCCAATTGTTAATGCGGTACTGCTGTGTTCAGCACTAAACCACGTCCCCACAATGCCACATCCACATGTTTCTTGAACACTTCCAGGATGGTGATTCAGCCACTTCTCTGTGCAGTCTGTTCCAATGCCTGATCCCACTTCACTGAAGAAATTTTTGTTTCACAGTTTAAAGCTCTGCACAGTCCAACCACATGCAGACTAGATTGTCCATCCTTCAGCATGCATGAAAAGGAGAAAGTACATCCCCCTCTGTCTCCTCCTTGGCTCATCTTCAGTTGTCAGTTTTCACAGAATCATCAAGGTTGGAAGAGACCTTCAAGATCATCAAGATCCACTCGTCAGCCCAGGACCATCATATTCTCCCCTAACCCATGTCCCCAGGTGCCTTATCCAGTATGCCTTTTCAACACTTCCATAGACAGTGCCTCCACCACCTCCCAGGGCAACTTTTTTCAATGCCTAATACTCATTCAGTGAAAAAAAAAAGATTTCTAATAATAAATCTGATCTCCCTTGGTGCAATTAAAGGCCATTTCCTCGTATGTTTTCACTTGAGACAGGGCAAAAGAGACTGACCCCCACACCATGCAGCATCCTTTCAGTTGTAGGTCTCCCCTGAGCCTCCTCTTCTCCAGACTAAAAATACCCCCGCTCCCTCAGCCACTTCTCATAAGACTTGTTATCTAGATCCTTTACCAGCTTTATTGTCCCTCTTTGGACCCAAATACTGCTGCTGTCTAGGGTCCCTGTGCTTTGCAAGTAAATGGGGTACTGTATTTTTTCCTTAAACTTGTGTGAGATAATGCTTTCCTCTTCAGTTAAGAGAAATGAAACAGGAATTGCCACTTTATTCCAGCATAAATTCAGTTTTGAAGCCCATCCCTATTTTCCCATTGACTCTCAGGGAGGCTTCTGTTGAGGGTTCCTTCAGGAGACCCATTAACACAAACATAGTTTTAGGTTGATGCCTTTAACCAAGTCTCTTGGTAGAGAAGGGCACAAGGTTACATCCATACTTGTAACTAAGTGGGGCTATGGCACAGATTGTAGGACTGGGACAATGATGTTTTAAATTTGGCTTTAAGTGACTTTTTGGCCCAAAGGAAGCAGCAACTCCCAGGCAACACTCTTGCATGGTTCTGGGCTTGGCTGAGGTCCAGGACCCTTCCCAGTAGTTCGTTTGGATGCTGACATCCTGTTTGGAGGCAGGAAGAGATGCATCCATGTGAGCACAGACCATCCCATCCCTCCTGTTCAGAGAAAAGCTGCAGAATAATTCCTGGCTGGTCTGTTTTCTGGCTCACGAGAAACCACAAACACTTTCCAGTTGTCATGGTGGGCTTCAAGTCTTAACAACATTCACCTCTTCATGGGAAGTAGAGCATCCAGATTTTGCCAGACTGCTAAGAAACTTTTGGCACAGGGAAGGAAAAAAATCAGACTCACTTTGTGAAGATGGAAAACTGCAGTAATCTACAGCTTCCTTGATACTTGCTCTTGACCTCATAATCTTCTTCGCTCTTTATTCAGACAACAGAACTGAAAAATGAGGCTCAGTGACAAAATTATTTTCTCAGTTATTGGAACGTGCATCTGACTCATAAATATGCTACATCCTCCAGGCATTCTGTTCTAAAATGCAAATCCTTACTTGGAGGATTTCCTTGTACTTTACTGGCGACACTGTTGAGTGTTTCCTAAAACACTCCTTTTGATCATTAATTTAAACAAAGATTGACAAGCTTCCTTGCTAGTGAAATTCAATCTCTTACAGCATTAGTCTTTCATTTGCAGTGATGCTTTTGAAATGCTAACATCTTTGTGGTAGTAAATTAACTCTTGATAATGAGTACAATGGAAGTATTGCTCTTCCTGTAAAACTCATTGAAGAGTTTCAAACCTGTGAGTAGTATGAGTTTAAGCAAATTAAATTTCTGTAATATGTAAATCAAACCCATGCATTGCTACCATGTCTCAGTGGTGTGAAGAAATAGTGGGTATTGCTGGAATTTGTTGATTTCATAAATGACAGCTAAAAACACAGAACTTGAAATAGTTGTGCATAAAACACATTCCTAATTTGGAAACCCTGATGCATCATTTCTGTGCACATACTGATTATTTAGTTTCAGTTGTTGAACACTTGGTTTTGAGTATGGGAAGCACTTCCATAATGTTAGGATAGAGAAAATTACCATGTTTTTAAATATGGGTATTTCTACAAGAAAACAAAGTTCTTCACTCTGGAACTACTGGAAATCCATGGGATCCATGCAATTGTGAGATTAAAAGAGGGGGATTTTTTTTTAACAGTACAGGAACTACTAAGCATATCTGACCTTTAAGATAATAGGGAATCTTTTCAGCAGGATTAAAGGAAGGGGGGAAGAATATATGAAATCAGTTTCTATTTTGCTGAGATGAGAACCTAAGTATGTAATCCAATACTCGTGGTGTCACTATTGCAGAGAACATCTTCTGAAAGGATGGCAATGTAGCAGGTTGTGACTAGAAGTTCTGGTGCTATTTGGAAAGAGAGAAAAGATGAAAATATAAACACTCTTGAGATAAAAAGGAATATGAATTTTTATTCCATATTTTGAAGTTTCATTTCCAATGTTGATTACCTAAATTAGATGTCATGTTTATATAGCCATTGTCTAGATAAATTTACTTCTGATGGTCTCACTGTCTATTATAAAATACACTTAGCAAAGGATATTTTAACCACCTTGAATGCTCCTTTTCAACAGTAAGCTTATCTCAGATATTTTGAAAAGTACAGTAAGACTGCATAGAGAAATATTATAGAAATATATATTGAGAGAGAGAGTAATAAATATATTAATTTCTTGTTAGTTACAAGCTTAAATGAAAAAGTGCAAAAAATCAGCATAAAAATAAAATGGGTAAAAGACTTACCGTAACACAAACTCAGTGACAGTATTTGTAAAATTATTATGCAAGGAAAAAACCAGATAGCTATGCTTTGCAGGCTTCCCAAGGGAATTGGTGCACATTTCAGATAAATGTGTATCTTGTGAAGAGAGCTATGAATTTCTAGGCCATGTTATAGAACTAAACTGAGTCTGGTGTCATTTTCTTCTTCAGTCCATCCATCCATATAAATGAAATACATATTAAACGAACAAGCAAATGGCATTGGGGTCGTATACACCCACCTTCATCCCCCTTGACACGTTGAGGAAGCAAGGAAAGACTGACACAATTTTGCACAGATTTAAACATGAATCTAAGTTCAGCTGCCTTCAGTGAGATGAGTGTGTTAATTTAGCTTTATGGATGTTTTAAGTTGGTCTCTGACTTGGATTATTTTTATGAGACAGAGAGAGAGATTTGGCAGTTCTGTCAGTTCTTGGTGTATCAATTCTTTGGGAGCATATACAAGGAAGCCCAGGTAGTCTGGGACAGCAGTCGGAATAAAATTTGCTTTAGTTGACAGCTTACACATTACAGAGTCTGCAAAATCCAGCTCACAACTCTGGGTGATGCTTCACGCACTGTCAGTAATTCTGGTGGAACAGGCAGTAAAGCAGCAATAGGAACGTGGGGCATATGCAAACTCACCTGGAAAAAGAGACAAGTAGTGCAGATGATTTATTAAATCTAACCAAATAAAATAAATAAGATACTGTGTCTTTGAAGCATCAAAGAAGTTGTTACAAAGATTTGTAGAAAGATTTTTTTTTTCCCTAAAAAAGAAAATATTAAAAAACCTTCACATGAAAACCTAAGGCAACTATAAAATATCGTCTCTGTTCGGGGGAGAGGCTGCAGAGTAAGGAGATGGGTTCATGGCAAACAAAGGTTTTTAAGGGAAATACTAACTTTTGACTGAGACACTCATAAAAGGCTTTGATTTAAAATTTCAACAAACCTTGAAAACACCACTGGCAAAAGGCTGGTAACTGCAGAATGAGGTTGAAAGTGTCAGCTCACCCAAGAGTCTCCTAGCAACCATTATTTTCACTGGCTTGATGACAGATCCTAACCGTGAGGGATCCAGTTATATTCTCTTCTACCTTTCCCCTTCCAAAAAAAAGCCTTAAAAATGTAAACTGTAAGACAATGCAGCATTCACCAGGCAGATGGGCTCTTCTGTATAACCCTCAATGGACACTGCCTTTGTCAGCAGGGACAGGCATTGTCCATTGCCATGTGCTGTGCAGGTCTGCTAGAAATTACTTCACAGGCAAACAACCCCACCTTACAGCAAGGAAAAGAATGTGAAGTGTCTCANAAAAAAAAAAAAGAAACTTAAAATGAAATGAGATAAACCCTGTCGAAGGTGATGCAACTCTTAAGATGTGACATGCGTGAGGGAAGTTTAAATTTTGAACAGTTTGCCATGTGTATCCATGGTGTACCTTGTGTGGTTTTTGGAGTGGGTGAAACAGGTAGGTATCATCTGCTCAATCCCAGATCTTTATGGGGAATAATGGCTTTCATATAGTTCAGTACTGTCCTGAGTCAAGAAAATTTGCAGTCCAGAAGTGTTGAAGATGAGATGAGATCGGTAAATAGTAGAGTGACAATTTTTGCCATTAAAAGAGAGGCTTGACAAAATCAGCAACACTGTATCTGTCAGCTTGGAATTTCCAAGCAGATGAATAATAGCTTCTGTTTTTAACACTGATCACATTTTTAGGAGTGAGGATTCAGAGTTAGTAACAGCATTGCCCTAAGATTTCCTTGTTGGATCATAAGCCTTTGATCAGAAGGCCTGAGAAAAAGCTTAATTCCCAAAATTTACTGTGAAAAATTGTGTTTTGTTCATAATGTTCACTGAAATTTCAACTTCTCTCAACTTGTTTAATATACTGGTTTACTGCTCAGTTTAATATAGAAACAATATGAAAAGAAAGATTTTGATCTGTGATGATTCAAAGAGGTAAAACTTAACAATCATTTTGATTTCAAGAGACTTGATTTTTTTTCATAACATTGAATTTATTTCACTGCTAACAAAACATCTGATTTCAAGTGTATATAGTCAAAATTCTAATACACCTATAAAAATTATTTTCTCTAGGAAGTTAAAAGACATTAAAGTAGCCAAATGTATAAACAGAGAAGAAAGAAAAATAAACTGAAAAGTGGAATCTGTGATCATTCATCAGGAATCCAAAGTAAAACATGAGAATGAAGCGGAAATTAAGAACTAAAAATAAAAAGATGGTTAAAATGGTAAATGGCAGAATAACAGGATTTACTAAGTACTGTGAATTTTTACAGATTTGTTAATACAGTCTTGTTTTTTTGAATGTTCAAAAATTTATATTCATATTGTACTAACTAACTGAAGTGATTGTATAAAAATGAGGGAATTGAAGGCAAGAAGTGAGTTTCAAAAACAATTAGGATTTATGGCATATGTTTTAAGAAGAGCTCAACACCCTTCCACAAGCCAGGTTTCCTAAAGAACATTTTATGCTGGGAGGTGAGATATTTTGAAATTCTGCAGATGTGTGCGCATAGCTCTCAAAAATCAGAGAGTCATCTCTTTGAAGAATCAGACCAGATTATTGGAATTCAGTATATGTTGCACGTAGCTTGAAATTCTTTTATACTGCAGTTAATGTGCTTTTACAGAAGACAATAGAGTCAAAAATTTAGCAGTTCTCATGCTGTTTTAATAGTAGGTGAAGGAGAACACAGCCAGTTAGGAGATTAAAGAGTTGTTCATGAAAGGAGAAGGTGAAGGGATGTTGTGGAGTTTTTGAACACAGACTTTGCAAATGTAGTTACACTTGGAGCTCGGCTTTAGCTGTAGTAACCAATATCTGTTCCTAGAAGCTCTACATTAAAATGCAACTTCACTTCCAATCTAGAGCCCTCAGCAAAGAAGTTGAGAGACTTTGTCAACCCTTGCCTCATGTTATATGTGGTACAGTTGCTCAAGTAATGAGGAAGGACTTGGCTTGGAACTTACTTGGAAGTTACTGAGGATGGACAGAGTTGTAATGGCAAATATTTCCTACTCTATCATATTGTTCATTTGTTCATTCCACATGATTCATGGTGACGCCTGGGGTACTTCTGCTGCATTGGTTTCTACCCAAGAGTGGTTTGTCCTGTGTGAAGAGTTCACTTCAGGAGTGAAAGGAATGAGAAAAAGACATAAACTTTATACAAAAGAGTTACAACATCTCTGAGTTTACACAGCACATCCACTGCATGGAGGGCATTTCTAATACCCTGTTGAATTAAGTTCAGGCAAACACTGGAGAATTTTTTTTCTGTATCTTTTTAGTATTTCTTTGATTGCTGATTATTTTAGGGGAGTTTTTGCCAATGCCACCATTGATATTTTCAGATACCCGAAGATGTGTTCAGTGACTGTAAGTCTGTCTTTAGGGAGCTAAATCAAGCCCTAGATTTGTTCTCAGGAATCCCCATCTGTACTCTTATGACCAAGGCTATCTTAAAAATTAAATGTAATAGAAGTCTGCTTCATTTTCTGTTTGTTTCAGTGTGTAAGTGTTTGAAATACTTGATTTCTGGTGTTTGGATGCAAGTCTACTTAACTGTGGCATTTTGTGAAAAAAACCTCATTGGAGTTTGCTCTTTCATGTGGAATTGAGCGTTAAGTATACATTTAAGCGGAAGTCTAGGAAGGACAATGTATTTAATAAACTTATTACCTTTGAAGTCCTGTAAGGAAGTTGAATTGATGTTAATGAAAATATGTTTTTAATAACTTTGTTACAACTTTTTTAGTCCCTGGAAAATCTTAAGAACATTCCACTCCATTTCAAATTCCAAAACAAAGCATAGTTTTGTATAAGGAGCAGAATTCACTGAGTCCTAATTGTTCTTGAAAACACTGAATTTCTGCTCTTCTATTTTAAAACAGAAGTATGACTACTGCAAGTGTATTTTGCTGAGATGGAAGGTACAAACCCCAGTTCTCAATAAATATAATTTAAATTGCGACCTTTAATGGTAGCTGGCACGGTTCAGACTTTTTACCTGGCACTGGCAATTGAAAGATATTCTGCAAATTCTTGTTCTTAGTTCCACTAAAACCCTTACTTACCTGATGACCAGTTTTATTTGTGTGATAAATAATAAAGCCTAGCAGTAGTCTGTAGTATTGCAAAGGAAGGAATTTTCTGGTTTTCCCTTACTATTTAAAATCCTTACAATTCTGGAAAGATGAAAGCAAGGATGGAAAAACGAGCTGACTGAGAGAATTCCTAACTCTTTCTCTCTCTTTTTACCTTCTTCTGATACTCTGACAAGAATTTGGGACGTAAGTTCTCTCTCAGACCTCAAATATTCATGGTTCCTTTTCATTCTCTGACAAAAATATGAAGTTCTTCTTGGTGTATACTTCCTGACTCACTCATCCTGTTTTTCACTGATATCACAAGGCAGAGCCTCACTGTTCTTCTTTCTCCAGGGTACATCATTAAGCCACTAAGCCACTTTAATTAGTTAAAATGGTAGGGGCCTGAACTCCTTCCAATAGTCAATACCAGCATAGCTTGTCTAACTCCTAACCCTTTAAACTGAGAAGGACTATGGGTCTGGTTTGACTGGATGCCTTTTTGAGGACTGATTTAAGTGAGTGGTAAAATAAACCCCCTCTAAATGTCTTGAGTGGAACACTTGAAAACAGAAGTGCAGGGATCTCAAGGCACTGATGGAAAATCATGGCCTGTCCTTTTCATCAGCAGAATGAGATTATAATTGTAAAGCTGGTTTCTCATTTACTTTGTTCAGCCCCATTTCCTTAAACTGAGTGGATTGTCATTGAGATTTATTGGTAGCTATGGCTGTACGTCGATGGCTGTGAAAGCAGTTGGTTCAAGACAACACAAAGTCTGATTCTTAATGCTTTCTTTTGGTTGAGCCACCTCTCCACTTTGAGGGCTTATTGCTGGTTCAGTCTAAGTGGTAAATGTGCCAGAGCATGTGTACAGAGGTCACATTTGCCAGTCCCTGTGCTGTGAGGGTACCTGCAGACGCAATGTGGTGATCTCATGGGAGTGCTACACTGAAAAAAAACCCACCCTGTTCTTCCAAAATGAAAACGGAAAGAATTTCTGCTGGAAAGTGGCAGCTGCATTCTGACATTCATGTAATGGGAGCAACTGAAAGCTTTATGGTGTGTAACTGTGACACTACATTCCAACATAAGCTTCTCCCTGCCCTTCTTCCAACCAATAAACTATTCTTCCTCTCTTTTCACTCTCACCCCTCCTAATCTTCTTCTGTTTATATGCTTTAATCATAATAGCAACAAATCCATCCCTGCTGGTATTATCACACCGTTGCAAATTTTGGCCGTCTCGTTTGGCACTTCCCTTGTAGATGGAATGACATTGCCCACTTTGATGGGGCTTAATTCTCTGTGTAAAATACTGCCCTGTCAATGAATATTTTCTCTATTAAACTATTTTCATTCCAACAATAAGATACAGATTTTTGGGAGAACAGTTTTCTCATTATTACCTTAACCCATAAAAAGCCTTTTTTTTTTTTTTAATTCAAACATTTTGGGCAAGTTTTCAGTTACCCAAATATTTGTAGTACAGAGTAATTTGCATTTCAGCCCTGTGAGACTTATAAATGTAATGAACAGTCTGTGTGTTTAATATTTTTTATATTTTTAATAATTTGCAAATAGTTCAGTACGTACAGCTGACCTGTTGAAAAATAGTTTGCAGTGTCTGTAGAGAACACTTCTGAGACTTTTGTGTATTTAGCAGAATTCTGGGCTTCAGCTGGAGAAATTCTAGGAGTACTTCTTACTGGAAAATATTTCAAGTAATGTGAAGCAAACAGATAATTTTTTCCTGTGCCATGACCCAGTTGTAAGGTGAGGTATGGAAAGTCCCTCTCCTATTGCTATTAAACAGGTTTCAGCATTGGAAGTCAAGTACAAAGAAAATACTGATACCTGCTGAATGGTGGGATTGAAAGTGAATTTCTTTCAAAGGAAATTGTCAAAGGTGTCAATTTACTTGTCAATCCAAGAGATTAATCTCTAACTACCATGATCAGTGTTTTATGGCAGCCATGGTCTTCATCTGTCTATCCAAGAATAGATAAGAGAGTCTTGGTTTCTAGAACTGGGAATGTTGTGTCTTTGGTGATAGCTACGTGGAGTGTAGGCTGTCACATTTAATATCTGGGCAATAATCCTTTGATGAAAATTTATTCATGGGGCAGAATTAAGACATATTAAATTTATGAAAATTTTGCCACTAGTTTCCACAGGAGCAGTATCACACACCCACCTGTACTGTAGGTGCATTCACAGAGGACCAGGAGTACTCAAAGGGACTTTGGGCACAGTCTCATTAGGGCTCTTCTTTTTGATTACTGTGCTTGTGATCACTGTTCTCAAAGGTGATTCCTTATTTCCATGCCTCTCACTTGCATATCCTCAGTTAACTTTGTCCCATTTCAGTTCTTTTATGATTAAACTCTGCAGAGTAACTTCTAGTATTCTCCTAATAATAAAGCACAAAGTTAATACTGTAGAGGCCTGATGGTGATTCATGTTTTAACAGAACTCTTCCTATGGAGAGTCCAATGAGTTTGGATGCAGGACTCCAATGTTTAAGGCTCTGAATCAAATTTATGCTAAGTCAGTGGAAAGTGGCCTTAAAGTAGACATAAATTTAGTCACACCTCACCTTGGTGCAAATGACACTTAGGTCCACATACCTAAGGATGTAATCATTGTACCCAGCACTGTATTTGTCATTACACTGGAGAGCACGGTTTGAAATACAAATATATTAACAAAAATGCTGGTCCTTGAATTTTGTTTCCATCCAAGTGGAACTGCCAGGAAGCAGCGGAGGCTTGGGGTCTTATAGGTGTACTTCAAATAAAATTGAATAATGTATGTTAAATAAAGAAGGTGCCAGGACATGGAAAAAACGTGTGATCACTGTAGAGTATTTTAAACAGATGCAAATTTTGCCTGCTATATATATCATCAGGTAGTAGCTGAAGGAAAATAGTAAAGTAGAAAAGTTTTAATCCATTTGGAAAATGGTGGATTATATATATTTTTAAATAGTTGGTCAAATTCAGATGTTGAAGGAGGTGTCATTTATATGATGTAAGAAACAATAAGTTAAATAACTTATAAAAATTCAGTTTGTTGTGATCCATTGTATTACATTTGACCACTTCAAAAGGAAGATACAAAAAAAAAATGTATTGTCAGAAATATGAACCAGCTTACACAAAAAGGAAGTCTTAGATTTACTTAACTGTTGCTTGGCATACATTTGTGCCATTTACAAACAGTCACTTTGTCTGATATCACTGAGGTCAGCATTGCCAATGCAACTTAATTCCTTTAAAAAAAAATCCAAGTGACCATATATATTACAACAGTTGGTACCATTTTAGAACATTGTGAAGTTGTGAGGATTATGCCATTTCACAAGATGGGATTCAGTGTGCCCTGTATCTTTCATTACCTTGTATCTTGAAGGAAGTTAATGCTATTGAAATGTTTGGAAACAACACATTTCTGATGTTTTCAGGAAGACTTGCATGCATGTTGTTTCTTAGAGAAACCTTCCAGGAAGTATGTATCTATGTACATTGTGTCCTGAAGAGCTGATATAGCTAAAACTTCATGCATAGGTCCAGATAGGAATTGCTAAAACCATGGGATATGAGGTTCTTTGAATTTCTGTTGTCCTGAAACCAGCCTGTTGAAATCTCTGAAGTTCTGTCTTTTATAAATCAGAATGATGGAGACAAAAGGTCAGCAATAGTGATGAAGTTTTTTAGAGGTGGGAGAGGTCTTCATGGGCTGTACCTGTGGTGGCAGAGAAACAAGAGTGGTCTCCTCCTCAGACTGAATTGAATATCCCAATCTATTAGAGTACGTTATAAGTAATTTTTACTATAAAGACATAAAGTTAATTCTGAATTAGGAATTCAGAATTAGGAGAAAAAGAAGAGTGCATCAGACACCAAGAGGCAGAGACATCCTTGACATCAAAGGTAAATGGAAAACAGCACTTGGACAGGAAACAGCCCTTGTCACACAGCCAGCTTGAGCTTAGGATGCGAGTAGTTAATGGAAAGGACTGTAAAGAAAGCTGAGAGAGTACATCTGTTATGGTGGCTGTAGTTTTTGCACCATATAAATATTGTAATTATGAAATGTAATTACTATTATAATACCTGAGCTCCTTTATATGGACTTTTCCGTAGTCCAACAGATATTTTTTTGCCTTGATGTGTAGTATAGCTTCAGTGCCCTCATCTTCCTTCCTTGGAAGCAGTAAAAAATGACCACAGGTACAGAGTATATGCAGTGTCCCCTGTAACACTGTAAACCTTGTTTACATGCTCACAATAGAATTCATCAAGTATTTTAAATCACAAAGGAATTCTCCATTGACACTGATCTCTGTGTTTTGTTTCAGTAGCATTTTCTCTTGGCTGAAAAAAAAATCTTTTCCTGGGATTTTAAAAATATTTTAATTTAATGAGTTCCATATTAGAAAAGGGGGCCCATGAGAGTGATAGTGTTGTGAGTCTGCCATCTTCTCATCCTGTGCTGTATCATCAGTTTTGAGGGTTTGGATCTTTTTCCAAAGCATCATAAAATATGTCATTGGGTGCTGGAGGATTTCTTACAGCTTGATGGGAAGGAAATACAGAATGGTTGTGGACTGGGTTTAATGATCAGTCTTATGCTGGAGTGTTGAAAAGTTCATCTTATTAACAGAGTACTTTGAATTATAAATATTTTTTGCATGATGTTCTCAACTTCACTTTTTTCTGGTTTGTTTTTTTTTTTTTTTTTGGAGGAAGGGTAAAAACTTTAGGAACAATGATTGGTTTTCTCCTGAAAGGATATATTTCTTTCCTGAGCATAACCAGTCTGCAGATATTCTGCCAGCTTGCTGTATAAGTGAAACATAAATACATTTTTAGGTTTTGAATGTGTTAAACATTTACACAAACACAGGGGGAAAAACCCTCACATTTTAAGTCAATGCATTTGCTTTTCATCATTCATTTAGTCACCATCTGTATTATGCAGTCCCAGGACAGTGTACTTGCATGAGAAAAGTTGAATATTTAAGTAACATCATCAGGCTTTATGTTAACTAGTTTTTTTACAGCTCCCTGACACAACGTTCTGGTTTGAGAAGTCAAGGCTGTCTGCACATCCACGTAAGGGGGAAATTCTCTTTCTTGTACCATTCCTGCTGGTAACAGTTCTTCAGCTGGGACACTATACCTTGATACAGCATAAAAATTTGTGTCAATACAGACTCCTGGTACCTGCTTTAGCATTTTAGATTTTTGATTTCTTTCCATTGCATTTACTTATGTCACTTGTCCCACCCAGAATATTATTGAGCATCCTTTGCATTTGTAGCCCTTAAAAAATTGTGTAGGTATGATTCTCCATCCCATTACTTTTTTGCTCCCATTTTGCCATACAATTCATGTTTTTTTCTCTATATATAACTTCTTGCAGAAATTTTATAATCCAAGCCCCTTGTTAATTTTAGGCTGTATTTGTGGCTCACTCTTGGTTGAAATCTTTCCATTTAGGATGTAGAGCACAGGATGCAATCTGCATTATCTCCCAGAGGCAGAGTTTCCTCTGGCATTCGTGATGTGTTTCCTCACTGTGTGTAATGTGAAGTTGCAGAGCTTCTCTCTTGTTTGCTTTCTGCACCATATCATATTGCAAACTTGCATCTCCCACGTGTCTTTACCACTGTATTACTTGCCAGGATTTTTGCTACTCATTCATGCTTTAGATTATTTTTACTTGGCATATTTAAAAATAGTAGTAGCTTCTGAGTTTGTTCTGTGAGCTGAAAAATTAAAATACCAAATGTAACTTAACCTCATTATTTTACCACAGCTTTCCAGTTCAGGAGTGGGGTGAAGTGAAGATCGGTGGTGTTTTGGGGCTTTTGTTGGTAGGCAAGTATTTTCTGAACTTCTGCTCAGGAAAATTACCTTAAACATCAAAAAACAGACACCCAAGTTGGATCTCAGGTGGTTTGGCATGTACTGAGGTACCATGTCCATGGAAACTGCAGTCTACCTACAAAAGAGGTAGTGACAGTCAGTATGAAATACCTCTAGCTTCTTGTCTTATACTGCCTATCTGAAATTTGAAGATCAAATCTTCGAACATTGACCTAATATCATAATTGCTGCATATTTTCAGTTTTTACAAAAGTAAAGAATACATTCTGGTCTTTTTACATTGGTGTGTTATGGGGCACCAGTGTATTTACAGTGTTTTCTGTGCTGGAGATCATACACTGCTGTGGATGGGCCTCTTTAAAGAATACTTGCTCAGATACCAAGATGGATTCTGGAAAGGGCAAAGGTTTATCTTCAGTTATTTTCCCACCATTTCATGGTGCACTTTCAGCAGATACTTTTAACATCTATGTATGTAAACACCTACGTAGTAAATACAGAGTTAGTGACGGGCCGATCTTTCCTTGCTGAGCCTCTGAATGAACGATCCCTTGATAACAGAGGGGAGATCTTTATGTGCTTGCCAAGTCAATTCCTTGGCAAGGTATTTCTGATTGATTGAGGTAGATATGCTAAGAATTGTATTTAAATTCTTTTTTTGTATAAAACACACCAAGGCCCACCCTGGGGCTCCTGACAGCAAGTGGCAAAATACAGCTTAGATTCCAAGCATGAAGCCTTCTGAGACCCAAACCTGATTGCTTCACAGACGTCCTGTATTTAGAAGGATCCCTGGTCTACACTGTTTTCTATCCCATGCCCAGATGTCCAGCTGGCTTTGGCCAGAATCCTGCCAGAGAACATTCTAAAAGGTGTTGGTCTTGGAGCCTAGGCCCTAGCCCAGTTTCACTTACCAGTACTGAGGTTACAATGGAGGCTGGAAAACATGGGTTTTATCACATGTTAGGAGATAACATTTTTTGTACTGGTTTCACCTCTTTCTATTTACAGAAGACATACAAGGGGAAAAAATATGCTGGATAGTGAATAATGAGTGCCTCTGCTACGATAAAGCTCAGGTTATTGTTGTACTGACAAAGAGAACTGATTGTCACACTGCTCTTCTGGCACCACTCAGCTCTGTGCCTGTATGCATGCTTTACTGTATTTATGAATTTGCTCTTTTAGTGTCAGATGTCATTAATATTCATGTAACCAGAGTGCTGGATGGGGATCTCTAGGTATTGCTATACATATTCAGTGAAGAATTAGAAGCATGTAACTGGGTATGTGCACGTGTGTGTGTGCATGTGTTGGACTTGGCACATGCCCAAGGCAGTACCAAGGCCTAACACCTTAGAGGTAAAAGCACTGAAGTCAAGCAAAATTCAATCCAAAGTTTATGTGGTAAGTGGATCTATGGACTGCTTGCCTGCTTTTATGCTCAGTCCTTAAAAGTTCATTTGATTTTATGTACTCATATTTTATATCATGGCACTATTGTTTGGGTGCATATGTGTCTATATAAAAGGAAAATAGCATCCTGACCTTGTAAATCATGTTCATCCTTAGGATCATTGCTCTCTGCTCTTGTCCTGTTGCATTTACACTGCTGTGCTCTGACCTACATGAAAACACTAACTGGGTCATTGTGTGGCATCAGGTAGTTCTGCTGAACAGTCATTTCTTCAGACACTGTGAGAGAATTTCTGCCTGTGTGAGTGTCTGTGCATCCTCCATGTGCCTTCACAGCCCTGCATGTGTTGATTCCCTTCAAGAACTCAATCCCTAGCTGGATGCCTGGAGTATGCCTATGGAAATTCTTCCAGAAGGTCCTGTGATAAGTCTTGGATCCTCATTTCAGTTTGTTCTCTCTGAACTATGAAAATTCAAATACCCTTAGTGAAGCTGAGCTGACAAACATGAACATGATGCTGTTGGTGGCACTCAAAAAGTCTGTTTTTCTTAGGGAACAAGAGTTCCTTCAGCCCATCAGAGAATTTAAGAGTGTTATTTAGTTTTACCAGCATGTTCACAGAGTTGTATATACTAACTGTGCATTAGTGTTTTGTCATTTGTGTCCATTCTTTAGCTCTTTTGCTGTCATGAAATCCTGTGGATTTGTTGATACAGAGCTGTGACAGAGTTCACTGGTACAAAAACCAAATGACGTCTTAAACAGATGAAGAAGAAATAATTCAAGATTTTAAAGTAGAACTCTATATTTTACGTATTATATTAAATTATATTATATGTAATTCATGAGTGAGCAAAGTGAACGGGCAAGCCCAGCAAGTCCTGCTGTGGGGAGAGGACAGCCCAAGCCAGCCCTGTCTGGTTTATCCTGTGTGTTTTCTTGGAAATCTGCTCAGCACAGCTGTGGCAATAAAGCACAGAATACTTCCCTGATCCTCGTTGTTTTGCCTGCAGGTTTCTGCATACTGAGTAGAAGAAATTATGTGATTAATGTGGCATTCCGTGTCAAGGCTAGACTGTAGATTACTGTTAAGTGCATCATTATGTTATCTTTGAGAAATTTACTGGGTTCCACCTGACAGATAATAGCTTTTCTTCTGCCAACACAAAAAGGGAATAGCAAACTAATACATGGGGTGACCTAATATATATCAAAAGAAGTACTGCTTTTGACAGAGAAGCAGCTCTTGCTTTTTGTAGGGTTTTGAAGGAATTTTAAATTAAACTTCCTCACTTGTTTTCTTTCCTGAGCTGAGTGTGTGGGTGCAGTGCTGTGCTTGGGCACGCCATTACTGAGCACCGGATGGTGCAATGACTCTGATGTAAAACATCAGGGGTTGTTTCCTTGCTTCTGCCCCTGATTTGAAGTCTGAGTTCCCTGTGGGCTCTGAAATGCTTAACTGGTGTGGGATCTGAGCCTTGTGATCATTTTGGTGGTGGTTACTGTATTAACCATGTCTGCCATCCCAGTGATCAAGAGCAGGTTATGCAGCAGGAGCAGGTGCTTTCCAAAAACTTCCCTGCTCAAAAGCCATTGAGAGCCTCCAGTGACCACTGCTTCTGCCTTTAAAGCAGAGCGAACCAGTGATTTATTTCTGAGGAAGATTCACTTTCTGGTATTTTCTTCAGTGGACCATAGTCCTTTTATATTATGGCTCTGATAGAGATATCTGAGCATATCTGTGGTCTGTCATGGGCCAAGGTGGTCTGTTCATTGAGAGCCCAGGGACAGGACTGAGATAGCATGGCTGCAATTAGTGTATTCACCTACTTGGAGTCTCTTCTAAAAAAAATCTTTGAAATGGCTCTTGCTCTTTTCTGTTGGTCAGTGTCTGCCTTTTCACATCCTGACTGCTTTTCTCTCCCATTTTACTTCTCTTAGCAATATGTCTCTCTATATTAAGAGCAGGTGGCATGGTGTGACAGCCCTCTCCAGGCCCTGGCTGTGTGAGCTCAGAAGGCACACACCTGGGGCCCTGAGTCTCCAACCAACATTTCTTGTGTAATCAAAACTGGCTGATTTCAAAAGCATTGACCTCCTGTTGTTGGCATTGAAGGACTTAACTGCTCTGAAAATTGAGTCACTTCTTTGAGTACCGGTTGTAAGTGGCATCCAGGTTTTAAGCATGATTTTGCATCCTCAGCACTGTCATTTACCAGTCCCTTAAACAAGTAGTATTACCCACTCAAACTTCAAATTGTCAGCTGAAGAATATATTTGAACTCATTCAGTAGAAGGCACTAGTGGAAAATATTACTGTGGGGGTGTTTTTAAGTCTATCCAATTTGCATACTTGTAGTGTTTTTATAAGGAAACCATTTAAACATTTTACAGAAATCCTTTGCTGGTGTGGTTGAAACTATTAAATTGTGCAGTGTTAAACAGCAACTTATTGTAAATTTAATGGTTTGGCTTTTTGTACTCTGCTCTCATTTTAATCAAAACAAAACAACTTCCAACTTTTACTGCAAATCCAAACCCAACTTGTCATAACCATTATGCAGTGAAGCTGTGAAGGTACTCACTTGTGATTTTGTCATCTTGCTTTGGATAGATTTAGATGAAAGCTCAATCTAACGTCTGGATATACAGGAATGTATGTGTGGATGCTTGTTGGAAGCCTTTGCTTTTTTCTTTAATATTTATATGGATCAGTGATCATGGGAAGTGAATCATATTCATTGGGGATCCTTCCTAAACAAAGCACCTTGGTCAATACCATGCTTTTATGGAATGGGTATTTAATATTCTGTGTTTTGAGAGCTCACTTTTCCTGTAAAATAAGTAGTTTCTCTTCCCTCTGTGTTCTAAAATTTACTGTGCAGGTCATACATTCCTGAAGTTAATGGACTGATTGCTGTAGATACCAAAATATATAAACAGTGTCAAAAGGGAAACTCCCGAAGTCCCCACGCCTTCCTCCTGTGGTGTGTGTTGAAAGAATCAAGAGCAGGACGTTCTGGGCTGGTTTGTTCTCTGGACACATTCTCAGGCCATGCACCATTTCATTTTCTCTGTGATACATATACACTGCTAGACGAGGGAGTAGGAGCTTCCTTGGCACCCACATGAGTTACGTGAAGAGTTTGCAGGTAATGTTAGCTTTTGGTTCCTAACAAAATGTGGAACTTCTGAGATACTGCATCAGATTGTGGGCCCTTGAACCATTCAGGGTTTGAGCCCAGTGAAATGTAGAGTTAAAAGTTAATGATGAAATAGAAGCAACTGCCTTGGTGACTAACCAAAGGAGCATCCATGCCTTGAATAGGGAACTTTAGTTTATGTGCTGTCCTGAGTGTTGAAATCTCACAATTTTTTCACAACTTTGAAATCTCACAAAGTTCAACAGCATGATAAGTGAATAATTGGTAAATAAATTGACCTACAGTTGTACAAATACTGTTGATTGTCACAATCCTCAATAGTGACAATTACAGTATAATTCAAGAGTACTTGTACCAAAGCAGAGTGAAGGATAGGTGGTACAGCTCTCAGTAACTCCTGGACACGAGGTGTGTTTGCCTTCAGTGGAATCACTGGCCAACTTCCTGTAGTCCCTGGATCTACTCAAGTCTCTGTTTGCAGTGTCTCTGCTTACTCAGCTCTCTGCCTTTCCATGTGCTTAACAGATAAATATTACTGGACTTTGAAGTGGGGGTAGTTTAAACTAGGTGAATCTGAATGTTACTCTCTAATATTGTTAATATTTGCGCATTATTTCTAGACTTACGTATATGTATGGATATATTATATTTTTAATATATAAATAAATATTTGTAATACTTTTTGTATTTTGACTGATGGTTATGTCAAGAAACTTCATGAATTATGAGAAGTGTTTCCATAAATAAGAGGATCATTAGCCTTTGCATATTATTTAATGTTATTTATGTGTCGTTCATAGTTGTGACAATACGTGGTGCTTATGACAGGTAGTGGCCTCCATTTTCAGAATAATTTGTCTTATAATAATTCTGAAAATTTTAACTTGAATATAACTCTGTGCCATTACCTGATTTCTGTGTAAGCTGTGTATAGATAAGTTCTAGGTGTTTGAAAAGTAAAAAACCCCAAAAATTATTAACTGATGTGTGAGCATTTGAATCTTATTAATTTCCTTAATTTTACCTGAATATTTCTACTTCACTTATTTCAAGACACAATTATGACATACTTTTTTATCATTATATGTGTCATTATAACGAAATGGGTTAAATCTGTCATATCTACACTTCTGTTGCAAAGAAGTTGAACTAAATATTTTAAGCAATTCTGCAGCCAAATGTACATTTCAAGATCATGGCTTGGAAGTCCAGCAGTAAATTAAGAAATAATAGATAAATGTTTGAAAAATAAGAATTTCACATTTCTCTGTTACTGTCTGCAAAAGGTTGAAAAAAGAAATTAAATAAAATTATCCTCCATCTTTTAAATTTATAGGTCATTACAAAATGCAGGAATGTACAGGACAGGGTAACAGCTTTCTTGGTTTGTCCTTTTTCTGCCAAGGTTTAGCAGCTTTCTCTGTGGTTAGTACAGCCATCCAAGCAACTAATCCTATATCTATAAACTGCAATGTCAAAGGATTAAAATGTGCCTGGGAACGCAGGTCAAATCTGCTTTAGATCACAACAGTTTGGGTTCAGCTCCTAGCTGAAATATCACAAAACTACCATGTAATTTAGTAAAAGTTTTGCATTCCTATACTTCAGCTGCTGGTTGCCTTTAATAAAAAGAGGCCCAGGATTGATTTCCCTGAGAAGGTACTTTTCTTTGTCTCAAACCAAAGTAGTATCAGCTGGAAAGTAGAAGGATTCCTTAAAATAGTTCTGTATTTTATATAAATAACTCTTTCAAATTCTGCTTTTAAAATTGCGTAAGAAGTACAGTTTCTGATGATGGATGTATGACACAGAGATTTCCCTGCCCTCTCTCTGTCTGGCTGAACACAGTGACTTAAGAGACAGGGGGCAATGGTGACAAAGTTCCTGCCTGGCACAGCCGGTGTGTTTCCTCTGGGACTTCCTCACCTGTCCGGGTGCCCCGGAGTGACAGGTGTGAGCCTTTGCAGGAACAGTAACCAGAACAGTGCTTCACCTGGCTTGGAGATGTTGCTGAGGTTGTCAGTCTACAACTTACTTCCATAAAAGCTGCTACCATGAAAAAAACAAAAAAGCGTAATTTTCATAGGAGAGTCCTTCTGAAGGAAACAGAAGGACCCACTTCTTACCTGCCTTACCTTTAACCTGCCTCCCTGAGCCAGGTTAAAGATGTCAAGAAAAAGCTTCCTATCTTCCCACCCTGGCACAGCTCTTGGATTATTAGCCATTATTGACTCTTCAGGTAGACAGCAATGCAATTGCAACAAGCAACCCAAGGACAATCAAGACAGACTTCAGGGCCTTGGGATGACTGGTTAAGGAATCAAAAGCACAGATAGTATTCTCTGTCCTTCCAGCTGCAGGGAATGATGAGGGAAACAGGAAGAGCCAGCAGATCAATACCTGACTGACCAGTTGTTCTCTGAGTATCCAGACGTGGACAGTGAGCAGAATGAAGCCCCCATAACCTGAGGGGAAATGGTTAGTGACCTGCTACACAGCAAAGACTGAGAGTTGTCAGTGACCAGCCAGACAAGGGCAGTAATTGTCACCCTGTACTGGGCAATGTTGAGGCCATGCCTCGAGTGCTGAGTTCAGTTTTGGGCCCCTCGTGACAAGAAAGACCTGAGGTGCTGGAGTGTGTCCCAGAAAAGAGAAGGATAAGAGAACTGGGAAGGGCTCTGGAGCACAAGTCTGATGGGGAGAACAGCCTCCTTCAGCACAAGTGGCTGAGGGAGATAAATGGAGAGAAGGAGTTTCAGGGGGGCCATATTGCTCCACAACTACCTGAAAGGAGGTTGTAGCCAGATCAGTCTCTTCTTCTAAGGAACGACCGATAAGAAAGAGGACACAGCTTGAAGTTGTGCCAGGGGAGGTTTAGATTGGGTATTAGGAAAAATTCCTTCACAGAAAGGGTTGCCAAGCACTGAATAGGCTGCCCAAGAGAAGTGGTTGATTCACCATCACTAGAGGTATTTAAATGATCTGTAGATGTGGCACTTGGGAACATGGTTTATTTGTGAATGTGGCAGTGCTTAGGTTAACAGCTGGACTCGGTGATCCTAAAGATCTTCTCCAACCTAAAGGATTCTGTGATTTTATTATATTTCCTGAATGTTTGTTGTTTGTTCTGTTACAATGCCCAGATCTTGTAAGCATCTCTTGGTGGCATTCCCTGCCTTCCATTGGAGGGCTGCTGGGACCAGAAGTGCTGCACACAGGTGTACTGGCGTACATTAGCTGCATCTCATGTAAAGTAAAGAAAAGTAAAGAGTAAAGTAAAGAAAATTAAAGGAGTAAAAAAAAAGTAAAGGAGTAAAGAAAATTATCATAAAATGTATTTTACAAAAATAATTTGCACAACATATGGAATGATGTACACTAAGCAGACATAGTAACTACATTTACTGATACTGAGTCACCGAGAAAGCCTAGTTGTTTATATTGTATTATCTGCCAGTGCACTATCCAGATCCTCTCTTACTTTTTTTTATTGATACTTCTTTTAGGTAGGGTTGTGACTTTCTGAGTGTTATTCCTATATGAGTTATTGCATTATATTTTTACTTCCAGAAAAAAGTTGCAGTTATTCTTTTGGAATATTTGTTTGATGTTAGCAATGAAACATAGCTAAGAGTAGATGTATTAACTCACTTTTGATTGGTATGGGTGGGAGTGATTTTAATTAATTTCTTTGTATTTTAAGGCTATAGTGTATTATTATAACATAAACTAATTACCACCTTCAGAATGTCTATTTAATTATAAGATATAAATATTTTACGCCAGTGTACCCACTGTAGTGAAGAGGCTGGATGCTTCTTGTTCTGACCAAATTTACGTGTATTGAGCTGCAAATTGAAAACCCTGCGTGTTGTCAATTTTTAAAGTTACCAGCACAGCAGCTGACATTTTAAAATTTGTTTGGTTTACTTAGAGAAAATACTTTACCAGGTGAAATGAAAAGCAGTATACTTTTCCTGATGTAAAAAGCCCGCCGGGAGTGAGCGGAGGGCTCCTGCCTGCTGCCCTCTGCTGGGGTTACTCCTGCTGGTGCTTCCCGGTTCCTCGTGATCTCCAAAGGCCACTCATCTCTTGAGTTCTTCCGTGTCTTATCATAAAACAGAATTTCGTTACCATGTACTTGTTTGCTTCATGTTTTAAAAAGCTGAATCTGAGCACATCACAGAGCCTTTGGGGCAGTGTGCCTGGAAACTCAATTTCATGGCGATGGAGACTGATTGAAGGGCTGGGTGTGCCAGGCTGGGCTGTGGCGCTGTGGCCGTGCTGACGGTGGTTTCTGTGCTCTGGCAGGTCCTGCGCTCCGTGCTGCTGTTCCCGACCATCGAGCGCATGGCGCAGTCCCCCCAGGGCAAGCTCATGACCCCCTTGCTGTGCAAGCTCCGCTACGCTCTCTACATGCCCGTGTACCTGCTGTCCTTCCTCCCCGAGGGAGTCAAGGCCTCCCTGGTGAGGTTTGCGCTGCGGGGGATGAAGAGCTGCGATGAGTCTTCAATAACAACCTCCATAAACCTCTTCAGTGTCGACTGCATTGGTGAGCACCTTTTCTGTGTTAAACCGTCTTTTGTATTTTTCTCATTTAGTAAATGTTGACTTAGTTTTTTAATATTAAAGCGTGAGTTTTGAAGAGTAACAGGTCTGGTCTTTTCTAAAATTAAGACCATGGGTACAGGAAAGTCTCATATGAGTAAATTAAAAAAAAAATCTTAAAGGCAAAGTAACAGAATATTTTCCCAAAGAGTATATATTCCTTAAGCAAACTGACCTATACTACTGACGTGATTTCTCATGTGATTAAAACACTCTTTTTACGATCCACTTTATGTGATTTACATCTGCTTACTTTTTGTATTTCATTCATATTGGATGGTGAATGTAAATCAGTAATCAGTTTCACAAAGAATTCTTTGCATCTGTTTCTTTTAAGCTGTTTTATCCAGCTCTATAGACTCTGTCATCTGAATTGGAATATTGGTAAATTCAAAAAAGGACCTTCAGCCTACAAAGACACATGGAAGTTACTTTATGCACTGAATTTCAGCTCTATTTTGGGCATAAAGAGAAAGATTACCGTTCCTCCAGTGCATATTGTACATACATTTTGCACATTCTAGCAAGAGAAACAACTTTAAGAAGCAGAATAATTTCAGATAAATTATGTTAAGCTTAGAATGAAAACCAGAACGTGAATTGTGCTATACTCCAGGTATTTTGGTAAGTTAACAGTTGAAAACAATTTGGAATGGAATTGACATGCTAACGCAGTAATAATAGCAAGAAGGAAGTTTTGATTGCATTAATAGTAGTAAAAACACATTCCTACATTTCCAGTTGGGCTCTGTCTTCTATCAGTTAAATTTTACTTACTAATCATCCAAACAGATGTGCCAGAGTAACTGGGGTTGCAGTGAGGGGCTGTGCCTTTCATGGATCTGTGGGTGTGTGGCTCTGGGTGGAAGGCTCACTGTAGGGCTGTACACAGACCAAAAGCAGGATGGGCAGCACAGTTTGTGCTGCCAGCCTGGACAGCCCCACTTTTGTTGTACAAACTGGATAAAATGCCAGTCACTCCCTTGCAGTGCCTGACCAAATCAGACTCCTGGTTGATAATACACATTTCTGATTGAACTCCTATAGTTTGTTGCTTGAGTTCCTATTAATTGATAACAGTTTTGTGGTGACCAAGGAGAAAGCAAACATGCAGTCATACCTATACAAGGTGTTCAAGTGTCTTCCTTTGATAGTTTTGTCTCAGAAAAAGGTATGTGGAGGTCTGTGAGGTCACATCTCTACAAGCCAGGAATCCTTCTCTGGTCCCCACAGATAAACTTTTACCTCTAAAAAACAGGTTATACACAGCCAGGGTTGTATTGGAAATGGTCCTTGGCCTGTGTTAACCTCCAAAAAAGCATGGCCAGCCATTGTTTGTATGTGTTGTTTGGCCCAGGCCACAGCAGCAGCAGCAGGAATAATTTAACAGAACGGATTTTGTGTTCTGCTGTTGGAGACTGACCCTCCGAGCTCTTTAGTCCCCAGGTGAATGAGCCTGGTTGATGTGTGCCTGTTAGCCTGTTGTAGTTTCCTGTGTGTACCAGTGTCTGACCTGTGTCCTAGCTGTAAGGTAAATTGAGGCAACAAACCAGGCTGAAGGCTCTTCACTCATAGGATGTGTTCTCTGCCTATGTTCAGTTTGTTGCCTGAATTAATTCTACCAGAATGAAAACCCCTGGGAGCCAGTGTCTTGTAAAACTTGCATAAATAGGCCTTATTGATGCAACTAGTTCTTTTGGGCTTGTGATAGCATCTCTCAAGCAGAATTCCCCTTTGGTTTGCTTCTTTGGAATCTGATGATGTTTTACAGCCCAGTGACTCAGGACCACATGCGTGGATTAATAATCTTTGAGCATCCGGATATTGCCTGTTAACCTTCTCTTTTATTGTTTGAGGACAATAGAAAATGTTACCATTCAGCAAAAAATTTGCTAAATCTAGCACAACAACTGAGTGTGTCTTATGAGACTGCTCATCTGTGAGTTGCTGAAGCCTCTAAATTTGTGGTAGATGGCTTTTCTGAACATTTCCCTTTCCGTTAATAAATTACTAGATATGGTTCAGAAACAGTCAGCAAATGAAGTTGTTTCTTCTCTCCGGGAAGTTTGCATGTCAACTCATTAAAAATATACATATTGCCTTTGGCATGTAACTCTGTTGCATTACTGTAATCGTAATAAAAGCTGTGATTAAGGGCAGAAAAGATGGTAAAAGTTTCCTTAAATCTAATACGTCCGTTAAAACAAACCAACCTGCCAGGGATTTGTTACCACATCCAAAGCTTAGTCACAACAATGTTTTCTCTCCTCTGAAAGGAAATGAGATTTGAAAACTTAATTAGAGCAGAACTCTAAGACCAAGTGCTTCTCCCATTGACACTGAGAGTGAAAAGCTCCATTCAGTTGCTGCAGGATCAGGGCTTTGGCTGAAAGAATCAGCGAAGGAAGAATTACATTACCTGTCTGTCCTGCTGTTCCAAATTACGTTTGTTCCTGCTTCTTATCCAAACACATCTTCCTGTTGTCCTAACTTCGTAGTTGATGATATATAGAAGCCCCAGTTACACAGCAAGAGGAATTGTGATGGAACTGTCCAGAAAGGGAACACAGTAGAATGTCTTGTCCCAAAGAGGAAGCGGTACAGAAGGAGAAGAGACAGCAGGGACTGTAAAGAAGATGGATTGTAAGGAAGGGTGGGAACATATGGTGTATAAATAATAAAGGACCTATAAGAAATAAGCAAAAGGGGCTGAAGGGGCTTTGCTTACCTGGTTTAACTTTTAGCAAAGATATCTTAGGGCAGAAAAGGCATTACAATGAACAAACAAGCATTTGGGTACTTATATTTATGAAATTAGGAGATGAATAGACAGAAATATTGAACATTAGTGATGCTGACTTATCTGAAACGTTGTCACTCTGTTTATTCAGGCTAGCAAAACAAGGCTACCCCTATCGAGCACGGTGGTGGTGGTTCTACAAATCATGTATAGTCCTGCAGTGCTGGAATACTTTGGCACTCCAGTGCCTTAAAATTTGTAAACATTTCTTTGGTGACAGATGCTAGTAGCAGACTTACAGTGACAGTAAACCATTCTATCTACATGGGACAGGATTTATTGTCCAGCCATTTGACTGGCAAACTTCCTCCATTTGTTTCTGTAAAATTTCCACAAAAGCACAGACATTACATAATGGGTAAACACTGCACAGCTTTTTCGAGAGGCGGGCTCACAGGTCAGAGGTTAATGTCTGGATGACAGGGAAGATACAGATAAGCACAATAGCAAGAAAAACCTCTAACTGGCCCAAATGAGGTGGGTCCTTTGTGATCTTGAACCTGTGACTTCCCTGGAGGAATCTCCCTGTTTGTTTAACCTGGTCGGGGAGCAGGGGAGCACTGCAGCCTGGGGCAGGGGGAGGTCTGCTTTGTACTGTTGGGGCAGGTTGGGAAGGAGGGGACTCAGAAGCCTGAAACATTTAGATTTATTTAGGCTGTCACATGAGTGAAAGCTGGAAATAAGAGATGCCTAGTTAATTTAAGCATCCAACAAAAGTTGTAAAACAAAGAATTAAGATAAAACTCCAGAGCTGTGATTCAAATTTTATCTTTTTCCAAGTGTGGAGACATTGAGATTTCATGTGGAGTGTTTACATTTCCCTTGTTTTACAGAGGAAAAAGGGGCTACAGCAGTTTCAGGCACTCCACAGGACTGTATAGGAAGCGAGTCCCAGCTGAGGTATTGAGGCTTGTCTCCCACCAGTAGCTGCTTCTCCCTGTTGGATGTACAGGATGACAAAATTAAATCCCTGAGGTGCCAGAGAGTAAAAGGTTTTATTGTAGGATAAGTTTGCACAACTATCAAATAGCACCTTGCAGATAAATTTACATCAAAAGCCAGTGAAATGTAAGCTTCCAGTTGCTATGAAAATGGAACAGAAGCTTTTACATTGATGACTCAAGTTATTTTAAAAGTTTATCTCCAGGAAGCCAACTGGGAGGCAGCATTCTGGGTTTGAATTACCCAGCCTCAGGAGTTATCATGGCTTGAGATCTGTTTCTATTCCAATTCTTTTTATTTATCGGAGAGATTTTAAATGTGACATTATGGTTGGTCGTCATCTGATCACTGTGAACATCACGCTGTCTGAATAGTTGGCTTTAAATCAGGAAAGGCGAATCACACCCTACAATGACTGATGCATTTTACTGATCACAGAGGGACTCTCTCTACTAGAAACCAAAAGCAGAGGAGATAAATGCCACTCAGAATCTACTGACTGTTCTTTTTTGCTTCAGATATCAGAAAACAATGTGTTCCAAATTTTCTATGCAGCTTTTACCCTTGCTGCTAGGACAGTCAGGTATCTCCTACTTCGTCTGCATTAGAATTTACGGCTGCTGATTTCTCGCGAGAGTCCTGTTGTTTGTTTCCTGCCTTCTTTGAAAACTCATTTTACATTTTCACCTCAATTTCCTGTCAAGTAAGATGGGAATCTTTTTCTGGGACTGAAGTGCTGTGGAAATACCCATCTAACCAAAATACTTGGGTAAGGACAGTGCATCGTGTTGTGTTTGTGGAACTCAGTAGCACCTCCACCTATTCTGGTTATATTTCTCAGAGATAAAAACCAGTACTTAAGGTATTAGGTAAGCACTTGATAAAAATCTTTACATGAAATGGTGAAACAAGAGGTTTTGCCCTGAAAAAAAATCTTTTTAAAAGCTGTATAATTGCACAGCTAAAATTTAGTTTACTTTTCTTTCTTGCTTGGCTTTTTAAACTAAAATGCAACAGAAGGTATGATAAGCAGATGTAAATTCAGCACAGAAGGCATAGTTCTTTTGATTTTTATTTTGGTTCATGGAACAAAATCAAAAGAGCTCTGCCTTCCATTCTGAATGGAACAAAACCCATCCACTGAGGTATGCACAGCCAAGGAGGATATGCACATTATGTACTCGTCCAGGTTTTATTATTTCAAATGCTGTACCAGCATGTTTAAAAAAGAGCCCAGTGTTCAAGAGAAGGGATGAGCTATTGGCCAGCATCACATAGCTGGTCAGCAGCAGAGCTGTACATAGACCTGCATCTCAGGACAGCAGTTGACCACACTGGCCACACAGGCTGGTGTATTCAGTGCATTTTAAAATAGAGACAGAAACTGATACTACAAAGGATTTTAGGTAGCACCTTGCAATCTCACCCATCGTTCATAGTGGGCAGGAGAATAAAAGCTTTCCCTACACTCTGGGCACTGGGTAACTGTGCAGATCTTTGAACCCAGACCAGGATGTTTTCAAGTTGGTTTTCCAGGCTGATGGAAATCCAAGCCCTGGTAGTAAAAAGTAATTGCTTTATTTCTTCTGATGAATGTACATTTTAGATAACTTCTGGCTACAATGCAGAAACCATTTCAAGTATGTTTTACATTTAAATATGTATAAAATTTCAGACATGATGGATAGCCAGACACAATTTCATGGTGAACAGAAATTAATGACATGGTACATAAATTTCATCTACGTAAATTAAACCATGTTACATCTATGCAGCATAGCACAGTATATCACAGGTGGGCAAAAACAATGGAGCTCAGCAGGTCTCCTCTCTTCCTATGTGCATTCTTTGACGCTCAGTGGGACAGAAAGAGGTCAAAAATGATACAGCAGATAGTCTCTCCCTCTGACTAACATCTGATTAATTAGACTTCAACAGAAGTCTGTCCTGAAATCAGGCAACTCTACAGCTGTCTCCTGCAAGATGTTTTTTGCCTCTCTGAATTTGCTCTGCCAGAAGGCTGCTTTAGGTAGCCCAGCAACCTGGCCCAGTGTGCAAAATTCTCTAGTCCTGCAGTGTTTCTCAGCAGCCTCCTGTGTGCTGTCACAGTTGAGTCCTGTCCACTTCTGACATTTTAAGTGATGATCGTAATATGTATTTCTGCAAAGTGTTTAAGAGCGTGTTTCCTTACCTGTGGAAACACAGTAATATTTTATCACCTGCTTTGCAGGAAAAGGGACCAAAGAATAACAGTCTTTAATATTTTCATGTTTCCTTTGCTACTGTTTATTTTCCTGTGTGATGCCTGACTAAAATGTTTGTTTAATGTAGTCGGACAACTCACCTTACCAAGGCAGCACTTAAGCTGATGGAAAAACCTCACATCTGCTCCATTCTTTCTGTTTCAAGTGTGTGGATAAACTTTTCCTTATTTCAGAGTAGGATGCTCATATTAAATTACTGGAGGAAGGCAATGACTTTTATGTATTTATAGTCCTATTTATTTATTAAAGTTAATCTGCTTCATAATTTACCCCGTTTCCAAAAGAAAGAAAGATGTTTAATGAGGACTTTTATTACTTGCAAAAGCATTTACTTTCCTGTGAAAGTCTTATGAAAATAATGGTAATAATGTGGAAATTCTCATTTGGTCTGTTTCTGTTAATTATTCCTCTTTTTCTTCTTTGGGGGGGAAAACCCAACATAAAAAACTCCCATCGTAAATATTACTCATAAGGCGTGAATGTTTTGATAGTGGAACTGCTGATCATTTCCATGAAATGTGAGGCACAGTTGGGATTTGGTTGGGGAAGGGGAGATTGTTTATTCACCCCTGGTGAGGTTTCATCCCCAGGGACACAATTTATGCCCACAAATTTGCAGTGAGTCTAATGATGTGTTGCAAATGTCATGGAGAAAGAAGAAGTAACATCAACAAAGCAGAAAGGATGTTGAAAATGAGTATATACCAGTCAAGTGCTACCAGCTACAGTTGCTTTGCATTAAACTATGCCAGACAGTCATCTGCAAGTTGGCACTTTATGTTTTCTGGGCCAAGACAAACCCCCCTGAACTCATGGGAAGGACTCCCTTCTGCAGTAGGCTCATGCCTTTTGAATGAGACGTGTCTACCAAAACTCCCCCAAGGAATATCTGAAGCAGAACTCCTGTCTCTGTCATAACTTGTGTTTACTGGTTAGAAATTTAGCTTGATACATCGAACTCCGTCATGCAGTACTAGCAAAGCACTTAAACACATGCTAAATCCTTACCCATGGGTAAACTCTAGACATTTGTGTCTTGGAATAAGTTTTTTTTTTCAAAAATGACATTTTCAAAGCCGGTAATTAATTTAGTACCTGTTATTCCATGTGACCGAAGGGGACACTGCTTTGGATTTAATTCCTATGATCAGCTAAAGCAATACGGCAGTCTACTTTGCTGCTGCTCCTTGTCATGAAGATGTCCACCAGTGCTCAGTAATTCTTTAATGTGACAATATTGACAAGAAGAAAATTCCTACAGAATCTTGATGGATCTGGGAAGGAAATGTTGGCTTTTCTTAAGCAAACCCAGTGGCACAAGAGATTGTTTGCTGCTTAGTGCAAAGGTCAGGTCTCTTTAAAGTGAGCTTTAAAAGTAGCGGATTATGTTTATGAAGTACAAAGTGGTATAAAGTCCACCTTTCTTATGAATCAAAGCCACTCCAGCTGAAAGAAGGTTCACTTTTTTCAAAGGATGGGTGGTCCAGATGTTGCATTTCATGAGGCTTCCTTGAGAAAGAATCAGTGCTAGGTCCCAGTGCAGAAGGGCAGTTAAACTGACCTCCTTGTAGCTACTCACAGGCTAGACCTGTGTCTAGCAAAGCAGGGTAATCCCATAGAGCTCAGACAGGAACCACAGGGTGGAGATGCTGAATTGTTGCAGACTGCAGTGTCCATCCTGGCCATTCCTTATGGACTGAGCACCAGCTACAGCAGACCCTTCTGTGCCTCTCCTGCAGGGTAAGAGCAGACACTGTCCATAACCAAAGTCTGGATGCTGGCAGAAGTCCCAGCATCACAGCCATCTGCCGTGGTATGTGAGAGCTTAAGCTGGAGATGAATTTTTCTACTTAAGGGACAGTTCTATCATTTGAAGGTAGTGGGAGTTGTTCCAAAGTAACTTCGGGTGGGATTAAGCCCGTGGACATTTCAGTGTTCCATCACACACAGCACTTCATCTGCACATGCTTCATCACACAAAGCAAATGAGTGTTTTTCACACTCCCCAACAAAGCATCTATTGTTTGCAAAGCACCTGGGTATAATTGTTGAACAACTTTTTATTTTTGCCTTTAGCCTCTACTCTGCTTTCTCAAGCACAGCTGACTGAGTTTCTTGTATAGTTGTGATCTTCCTGCAACTGTAGAACCAAGAGGTTGGAGAAGCCCGTCCGTAAGAATTGCAGCTGTTTCTGCCTATTCATGTCCATCATTGTTATACATTAACGGCTATGTTTGCGTTCTAAATTCAAATGTAAACTTAAGCAGACCCCAAAGTCAATGTTTATATCTTGTAAACCTCTAAACATCAACATTTTATCTAATGTGTCTGTGCATGTGTGGAAGCACGTGTTCCTGCATTAGTCATCCTTGATACAAAGCAGTTCCTTCTGTTTGATGTTTTAAACAATAAGTTATACAATATTTCCAAGATTGCTGTTGGCAATAATTACCAGTAGAAAATATGTTTTCCCCGTAGGAAATTACAGTGCTGTTTGGCATTATTAGTTCTTACCAGTGTTTTCTGACTCCTTCAGAGGAATGACAGAGATTGCTTCCTCAAGAGCAAAGAATAAACTGAAAATGAAACTAATGTTACACTTCACTGAAGAACCTTAGTAAGACAGGCAACTTACCAGGAAAAAAAATGTGATCAGATAATAGTATATTTCTTGAGGTAAAAATATTGTCAAAAATTCAGTCAACTATTTGCAGATCATTTTGATACAAATGTGGCATTTATTCTTTACTTTGCAACTTAAGCAACTTTGCTTTAGAGTTTAAAGGACTTTTCAAAGAGTTGCATTGCAGCATGTCAAAGTACAAATGAACTCTGCAGGACATGGAAGTCACAGACTCACAGAACAGTTCGTTTTGGAAAGGACCTTAAAGATGATCCAGTTCCAACCTCCCTGCCATGGGCAGGGACACCTTCCGTTAGAAAAGGCTGCTCAAAGCCCCATCCAACCTGTCCTTGAACAGTTCCAGGGATGGGGCACCCACAGCTTCCGTGGGCAACCTGTTCCAGTGTCTCATCACCCTCACAATAAAGAATTCATTCCTAATATATAATCTGAACTTGCTCTCTATTGATTTGAAGCCATTCCATCTTGTCCTATTACTCCATGCCCTTGTAAAAGTCCCTCTCAGCTCTCTTATAGCTCCATTAGGTAGTGGAAGGTGCCATAAGGTCTCCCAGAGCCTTTTCTTTTCCAGTCTGAATAGTCCCAACTCTGTTTGTAGGAGAGTCTTTGGCAATAATCATCCCATTGAAGTCAAATTATTTTATTCTTGTGCCCTCTGTGTATAGTCCCTCAGAAGGACAAGCAAAACTCTGTGTGTGTATCTTCAACTTGATGTTCAGCAGTAACGCATTTAGAAATAAACTGTAAAATCTGTGGAGCAGAAATGTTATTTTTCCTGATAGCCTAAGTAGCCTCTGAGACGCTGAAGCCAACTTGACTGGGACCTTTAGCACTCCCATGCAGCGTGACTCTTTCTTAGATACAAAAAAAGGATCCAGTCAAGCACTAGGGACCCTTTTCTTTGGCCACAATTGTTGGCAAATTATCAGTTTAATTTTATATTGTCCAATTTACCTTTACAGAGGCCAGGAGTGGGAATTTAAAGTTGTCATTTTGCATATTTAAAATATTTCTGAAGCATTTTGTGATAATGGATTATTGTGAAATTATCCTTCTGAGGCAGATTTGTTAAGGGAGGCATCAGTGAAATGTTCTGGAAGAAACAGACTAAGAATTTGTGGAGGTTTTGTGGAAGTCTCTTGTGTGACAGGAGAAAGCATCACTTCAGGCTTTTCCATGTCAGTACTGCCAGTACCTGACAAAAGATGTCCCCAGTCTCTGCTGTGGTCCTTAGCCAACACAAACAACAGTCTGAAGTAATAGCAGTAATAGAAATTAAATGGCAAATGGTGAAATAGCAGATTCATTCTGTGACAAAAATTGACAGACTAAATGATAGTTTTGTAAGGCAGAGCATCAGAAGTGTCCTGGGAAACTGCAGTGTCAGTATAGGAAAGAAAGATGTATGGAAAAAAACCGTAGAGAGTGAGAGACTAATGACAGGGTAATGAGGTTGCTTGTTTTTCACAGGGCATAAGACTTGGCTATTAAAACCACTCTGCTTCCTCAAAAGAGTGTTTTCAAGTATGCACAGAGGTTGGAGCATTTTCAATCAGACCAGTGTCATGGGAGTTTTGGCTTCCTTAGCCATGAAAAGGTGATTAACATTGAAACATTTAGTAAAGGACGCTTATTGATGAATTCAAGGGAAAAGATGATAAAAAAACCCTCTGTATAACTATGAGCAAATTAGTGCTCATGAATGATCTGAAATTATGGTGGAGAAAGAAAATCATAAGGGACAAAAGGACTACTGGAAGGTGGTAGATGTGGCAGGTGATATGTAGGTCATGTAAATTTCTAAAGTATGGAAAATAAAGTTGCATTGCAAACCTTTAAAAAACTCAAAATTATTAGTTAATTGTCTTAACAGACACAAGTGAGGGAACTGACAGATCTGGAATATCAATATGAAGGGGCCTAACACTCTTGGGAAAGAAGAGAAAGGAGGAGGATGGATGGGCTTGTCTTTGCATCCACATATTAAAGACAAGAGACCTGTTGAATATTATGACCACCTAGGCATGACAGATGGATTTAAGGGACTTCTAAGAAAATTTGGAGCTATCCGAAGTGCAGTATGTAACATGCTTGATGGTTGTAGAGGAGGGAATCCACAACATAGACTGCTCAGCTACTTCTCCCTGTGCATTGCTTTACATAGATATATGAAATATATATATATATAATATATATGTAATAGAGCAGAGAAAGCAATTGGCAGTTTGATACAGAGCATTTGAAGATGAGGCAGATTGGCTGCTTATTTTCACAAAAGGGTAACACCTGTGCTAGAACAGAAATACTTAATGCATTTAAAACATAAAGCTCTATTCATTCACTAATCCCCTTAAAATCCTGCCATAGTGAGTGGAGAAATAGGTAACACTTGTCTAATCTATCTAGGTCAGTACTTAAGGATGAGATAAACCATGCACCTTTTTTCTGACTGTGAAGAAAGAAAAATTAAGCTTTAGATACCCACATTTAATCAGGTGAATCCTATGACAGGTATAAAATAGAGTTGTTTAGACTGAACAGGAGACAACTGAAGAACATAGAAAGAATTTTCAAGTAAAGGGCAATAATTTAACTCACATGTCCATGGTAGATGAGGTAATATATAATAGAATACATTGCAACAAAAGTGATTCAGATTAGATTTTAGTTAATGATATGAGTATAAATCTAGATGGGATTTCCTATGAAGACAATGAAACTTTCATCATGTGTGCTTCCTAATGACAGGATGCATAAGTATCTGCTGAAAATAACATAGTACCATTGATTCATCTTAAGAAAAAGACACCAGTAGAGATCCCTTCCAGCCCTGTAATGTCATACACACTGATTAAATATACAAGAGTAGCATTGAGAATTTCAGAACCCTTAATGAGGGACAGTTTACCATAGAAGAACCAAGCAAAACAGGTGAACAGATGCAACACAGAATGATTGAGGAAACCCAAATACAGGTAGAACATGTTTGATGTCAGACATTAGTTAAAGCCAGTCTGAAAGTCCATAAAATGTGTATGAATTCTGGTATGGTTTTAGCCTTCTCCAGTTAGCATTCTCCTTGTATTCAGGCTCAGTTGAGTTAGCACTGCCATGCATCATTCCCATAAGCAGTTTGGATAGGGGAAGAATCTGAATTCTGTGGAAACAAGACATTCTATTCCACTTGGCCTCAGGGCTTCAGAATAGTTCCTGGCTCTGTTTCATACACTGGTGCAGATATAGCCTATATTTGTACCTGCAAAAGCAGCAACAGTTTGATTGTTGAAAACAGACTGTGGAAGTTTAACTTCACAATTGTCAAAGCAGAAGCTGAGAAGGTGTGTTTTGTGTTGGCAGAAGGGTGAAATAAACTGGGAAAGGCTTTTTACAAAGCTATTGATCAGTAAGGGACAAAGTTGACTATCAAAAGCAAGCCAGTGTGGAAATATGTGCTTTACAGCCTGGTACTTATGGAACAGTTTAGTGGATTTCTCTATAACCAGTGAGTACTTGATGAAGGTACAATGAAAGGCACCATCATTTTCCAAACCATCAAGCCATGTCTGGGAGAACTATCCTGTGCACTGGGTTTAAGAACAAACCTGTAAGTCTGTAATGTCAGAGAAGGGCAAACTAATAAAGAGCTTTGCTCAGACTTCTGTGTGAGAAATGTAGAATAACTAAGTAAGTTGTAGCCACTCTTCAGTTTTTTATATTGAGTCTAGTAGAACTGATGTTCAGTACTTGTAATAATACAATACTTTACAAGAAGGTTGGTTTTGTAAGAAATAGTGACAAATATTACTGAAAATTTAGTTCAAAATTGGATGAATATAAACACTATCATACTGTTGACTTACACAGGAAATAATAGCTGGAAATAAGGTCTAAAGTCCATCTTGTCTGGTCTCTCATTTCCAACGATAGTCAGAACAAAATGCTTCCAAGAAATGGGCAGAAATTCTGCAGCAGAAAAGTCTGCCAGTTAGTAAAGGCATTGTTCTTTGAGGTAAAGGCTTAAATACCTGAGGCTTTTGTAGTTACATGAGTAACTACAGAAGAGTAGAGTATGTAGCTCTAAATTATAGTTTGTTAAGAGAATTGTAAATATTTCTTGACTTCCAATGTCTTTGTCCTCTCTCACTAATTTCTTGGCCCTGAGAGGTTCTTACTGCAATGGGTTGTATCCTGTGTGGTGTAAAATCTCTTTCCTTTCACATATTGTTCTGCTTCTTAATATTCCTTTATATTACAAATTATTTTCAAAATATTTTTAATAACTCAAGAGTTCTCTCCTGGGTGTGGTTGCACTTCAAGTTTGTGGCTTTTAATCAATAGTGAGCTGTCTTTCATTAAAAGACAGCCTCAAACACAAGGGAGGACAGAGACCAGCTGCAAAGTGTTGTTTTACTGAAGAATAAATTAATTGACTGAGTGACATTCAACCTGGAAAAATAAAGCTAATAAGACATAAACATAAGAATTTTTTTTTAACCATGGAAAGCATAGGTTTAGGTTCTCTATAGATGTGGAACAGAATCAAGGGAGCCAGAAGTAGTGGGTGGGTGAGCATGGCCAGGAGGAGTCATAAAACTTGTGCTGCAGAGTCTCAGAATACCCTACAGAAGTACTGAGAATACCCACAGCCTGCACCACAGTCACAGGGGGATCACTGATCTCTTACCAACACCTCTAGTTCTAGCCAAAGACATTTGTTCATTTCTTGGTGAAAAAAAGACCTTCACAAAACAGTGTAAGGTATCTCTCCACTCTCTATATTCTGCTTGAAGGGTTGGTCCATCTGAGTAGTGGCACCAGATTTGCATTTGAGAAGCATCATGAAGGCAAGGCCATGCTCTTC
This sequence comes from Dicaeum eximium, assembly GCA_013396995.1. Classification (NCBI taxonomy): domain Eukaryota; kingdom Metazoa; phylum Chordata; class Aves; order Passeriformes; family Dicaeidae; genus Dicaeum; species Dicaeum eximium. The sequence goes on along the minus strand of VWZP01007621.1, from coordinate 1,810,653 downwards.
TTTTCCTCTGAATTTGTCCACTCTAGAAACTGTTACAGTATGTTCATCCAAGGTTGATGCTGCTGAAACTATCTGGACCTTGAAGTAAAAATTTGGCTTTGTGTTTCTCCCTGTATCCATTGCAGAGCATAGCCCCTACTAACTTATAAAATAGAACAATATTTTGATGCGTAGGACTTCATAAATTTACACCTACAATCTTGTTGATAGAGTCAACATAATCTAAAGCCAGAAGTAATAGGGAAATGAAATGAGCTCGGGTAACCCTTTGTAGTCTTATGTTTGTCTGATGAACCAGCTATTAAAGAATGTGTGTGGGCATCAATTAAATTGTCTAGATTGGGGCTATCTTCACAACCACTCATTTTTGTTGGAAAAGGAACTATTTTGATGATTTCCTGAAAACTATTAACTAATGAAGTTGGAAAAGATTTTTTTCCTTTGTTATTGTCCCTTGTTTCATTAGTATGGCATCCCTTTCTGTCTATTCTTTCTATCACAGTAAATTCATTTTCTTATCCCATTAAAGAACACAGTATCATTTTTATGTAATTAATATACAGGCTACAGAGCAAACCACACAGAATGAGCTCTAGTCACACCACTACAACACACAGCTGTTTTTAAATTAATCAAGGGCATGTATATCTCTGAAAGTTTATCAGGATTAAGTCAGAAATACATAACCTTTTGTGTTTTATGGATATGTGCACCATGTGTAAGTAATTTTTTTCAAGAGTTGTTGCCATAAAGACATAGTTCCAGATCATCTTGAATTTCCTCAGGCAACATAGTGTGACCCCTCATTTTTCAGTGTGAGTTTATGATTAATTTAGCCCTAATCTAATCTTTTCCTTGCAAATAAGCAGGAAAATCTTCTTTGGATATTCAATAATCAAGCAAGAATTTTCAAGATTTGAGGAAAAACACTTATTTCAGTCCAAGTACAGGAAATCTCTGTATTGCTTCAAGAATCAAGTGTAAAGTTTATCTGTCCTGAGCAAGAAATGTGTTTCTTCCCTGAAATGTGCACAACGTCCCAAGTTCTAGCATAGATCTCTTGACCCAGAGAGTCAATGGACAAGAAATTGGTTTTGACTATTGTTCTAAAATCTTTAGAAAACAATAATAATAATAATGCTAGGGCTGCATTTCTTAAAAATCAGGACATTTTCTGTTTCACACACACGGTTTGCTTTGCTGCACTGTGGCTGTATCAGTGTGTTTGAAGTTTAGCTCAGTAGATAACAGGTATCCATCTAACAACCAGCTACTTGAATTGGAGATTAAATAACCCAAAGCATTGAAAAGCTTGATTGATTTAAGTCATTATTGTTTGTGAAAACTCATAATTTAGCTGAAGGATATTAAGTCCTTGCTGTGACACTTTGGGTTAAAGAGCTGCCGGTGATATAAAGCACTCTATTCTTTTCTGGATCCTTGATTTGAGTCCAATCAGGGTTCCTCTATCACAAAACCCCCACAAATAAATCAAACACATTTTGGCACAGTTTGTTGTCTCTGCTTAGCAAATGTATGAGACTGAACTGACACTGATCCTTAATCACCTTTAATCCATGTAGAGGGAATGATTCTACCAGGGCAGGAAAAAGGTCACTGGCAAGATCATGGGGAGAAGCTAAGTTGGCAGTAAATTTCATAAGTATGACCTGGGTATAAATGAGGAGCTTCCATTTTCAAGGTAATCTGTGTATATAAAAGATCTGGATATGAAAAGTTGCAGCATTTTAAGAAGGTATTTATGTGTTAAAAACACAATAAACATGGTATTTGTCTGTTTAAACTTTGATTCACTTTTAAGCTCTTAGGCCTAACATTTTATGATAGTTAATTAACACTAGCTTTTTTTTTGTTATTAAATCTTGGTGACCTGGTTGTGAATTACAAGGGGTATCAGCAGCTTGAGATGGAATAGAATGTAATAAAAACACTTCAGGGTTCTACAGGTGCCACCAGGTACCTTGGCCAGTTTCTGTAGGTTTGCAGCCACGTTTTTTTGTTAAAAACAAATCTATATGAAGGAATATTTACAAATGCCATAACCCTGGAAGAATTCATGTTATAAGCTTCACTTTCTGTGCTTAGGATTATCCCACTGACTCAGACTGACTCATCATACATCAGTCCAGTATATGCAAAAGTACAGATTTGAAGGAATGGGATTATACCATGAAAATTAAGAACAAAGCCTAATCAAATTTGCTTTAGACTGTTAAACCAGATCAACATATTGAATAAGCAAAATGATGTTTACAGGAAAAGCTAAACAGCTTCTATATTTCTTGTCCTAGAAATCCTTGACTGGTTCAAAGCCAAATTGTTAGGAGCCTGTTTCCTAGATAGGAATTGAGAGTGCAGGGGCACTGGGCTTTTGCCTTCCATGCAAAGGATAAGGAAAAACAATTTTTGTTGCTTTCTTCCAAACTCTTTTCAGGAGAGAACTGCAGTTTATGTATCCTCAGTGGGTAGAGAGATGGCTTCATAAGTCACATCCCTGTGAGACAGGATTTAGGATTTAACTCCAGCCTTGATACTGCAAACCAATCTTGCCCAGTAAAGAGCTTTCAAGCCAGTGTGAGTGTCTGTGACTGGAGTTGTGGAGCACTCACCCTCATATCTGTGAGAATGCCCTCCTCATGTCAGGGTCTGAATATCCAGGTTACCAAAAAACTGATGCAAGTGGTGTTCATCTCATTTACACATCCCATCATAGCTGTGCTGTGGTTCTTCAGACACTCAATGTTCTCATGGCTTATCCCTGGCGAAGTCATTCCTTCACCAGGGTGGAACTGGCTTGGTTTTGGGAGGAAGCACAACTTCTCAAAAAGCTCAGGCAACCACTGCGTACGCCTTCATTTTATGGCAGGATCAGCTTACTTCAATTGAACTAAGTATCAGCTAGGGACTCGTGGAAGACACACAAATTTCGAACTACAGGATGGTTGTCATCCTTCGGATATTTAACACTGTCACTTCAAACATTCCTGCTAAAAGCAAAGAGGCAGCACATCATATGCAGAAGTGTGTGGGTGCCATATTCCTCCAGTCCTCCAAGCCTTTGGTGTTGGCTTCATTAAGCCAGTTCAGAGAAAGATTTTAAGTTCAACAAGCACAGTTTTCTCCCAGAGGCATATTTTGACTTTGAGTACTTTCAGACTAACCTTTGGCTCTGTTTTTGAGGTTTTCTTCATCAGAGAGCTGTGAAGATTTTGTTACTTGATCATTGTAAAAAGCAACGTTCAAGGTAGTGGTGAGCAATTCTAAGGGAACATGATGAATTTGGCTCTGTAAATTTCATAATTGATAAAGAAATACATTTTTCAAGGTCTAATTAATAGACATTTTTACACAATGTTTTTCACTTGCAAGTATTTTTAAGACAGTCTACAAAACACACTTTATTGTCATAGCAGCCTGAAGCATGTTTTTAAAATGAGAAAACTGAGACACAGATTTTTTAATTTATACAGGGTCTCAGAGGATTTCAGTGATAGTTCAGAAAAATTCCAGGCCTCTTGACCTTTTATCCCACAGTCTTATCTTTCACTTGTAATGATTTTTCAGAATACTAATTTCAGTCTTCTTTTGCCTTTACTGAACCCTAGGTATTTCTGTCTTTGGTGGGTAGTGAGAGACAGTGGAGGATGCCAAACAGAAGCTACACACTCACCCTATCCAGCATGGACACTGAGGTCACAGCTCCAGCAGAGCTTCCACACAGCCCATCAAGTGCATTTCCTACATTTGCATTTTGAGCCACAGTCCTGCAGGTTGCTGGGTGTGCTTTATTTTGTGCAGTGACTAGTTCTGCAGGTTTGGGTGAAACAGCTTTACACAGGAAGTTCAGCATGTGGGCTCCACATTGCATTTTATATTCTACTTGAAATCATGGCAATAAAACCCAATAAGTATTTTTTTTCCAGGACTCGTGGTAATGATTCTGGGAGTCTCTAGAGATTTCCTGCTAAAGCAAGCATTGGCACAGGTTGGAAATCTTCACAGAGACTGTAACACCAGGTAGCAAACACTGGGAAGGTGATCTCACAGGACAACCTTCCTCTTCAAACCTAGTGAAAGATTTCAGACACCATTAATTTTTAAGTGTCAGCTTCTGCTTGTGCCCAGTTCACAACCTGATTTTCAGAGCTGCTGAAAAGCTCAAAGTAACAGTCCTTGAGAGCCTTTTGAGATAGCTTTCTAATTGCACACAAAAGAAGTAAGTTCTGAGTTATTTCCTTAGAAAAACCGCTTGGTATTCATGAAATAAGGAAACAGAACAAGTTTTTTTGAGAAGGAAAGGACTAAATATTCAAAAAATGCCAAGGTTAGCAGAGTATAGTATTAGGAAATAGCAGAGAGATTTCTCCCTGAACTTGTGACTTAGCTTTTGAGAAAAATAGCTTTTCTGAAGAAGCCCAGATTGACATTCCATAGCAGCAAGAGAGAAGGTTACTGTTCCTGCTTTATAATGGTATATCTTTAAATAAAGCTTTCCACAGACATTAAACATCTTACAGTAATGTGGATTAGAGGGAAGCAGTGGATTTAGGATATTCTGACCTTAATAAAAACATTTACAGTGTCTCCCATTATGTTCTTAAAAAGTTTGGGAAATATAACATACCTGAAGCACCTACTAGACAGATGTATGACTGCCTGGAAAATGGGATTCAGGAACATTTTTGAAACTGGAAAGAAGTATCTAGTAGGATTTTGTAACAGTCTTACCTTCATTCCTTTAGTATTCAGTAGCTGTTAGGGATGTGACCAGCTGAATACAGTGTGTGTGTTGCCTGAGGTTTCAGAAAGCACCATGCTAGAATATGCTGCAGATGTGCTGGAGAGGGACAGAACCAAAGTGACCTTCACAAGCCAAGACAAGTACTGGGGGCAAGGAGAGAAGAATGCTGTCGTTCCTTAGAGAGCCAAGTGGTTCTGTACATAAATTTCTTACAGGGATGGTAAATTACTGGTTAAGGAATAGTTCCACAAGAAAATATCATGGGAATATTGTGGGTCACCAGGTCATGTGAGTTAACATGTCATAAAATGAGGCATGATTCTCATACATATGAAGAGGAACAAGAGCTGAAAGAGGTGCAGCTCTGCTGTTGAAGAGAGAAAAACACACTGGCATGAGCTGAAATTCTGCATCAGTAAAATTCAAGAGAGACATGAACAACTGGTCATATCCACAGGAAACCAAGAAAGAATAGTAGCAGATGCAGAGAATGGTACCTAAAAGGTGAGGTTGATGTAAGTATAAGGTATCTGGCCTTTGTAGAGATTTGCCCTAAAATTAATTTTATTAACTGTGTATACAATTAGAGGAGCTCAGGGCAACACACTTAAAGTGAATGCATCAAATATGTGTGCAGATCAGTTTCCTGTGGCAGCAAGGTTCATAATTCATTGCATATGACATTAAAAAGTATTTCCTTTTATTGTTTTGTATTTTAATGTATTATACCCTAAGAGAGGGAAAACCGGTGTGTCATGAAGTATCACGAACGTGATGGCAACAGATATTTATTTGTATTTCTTTGATTGTTTTCCCCACTATTCTCAGATTTGCAGTGTCCCTCAGGGGTTGTGGCTGTCAGCATACAGAATACACAATTTTTCAGATGCGGTCACACGGTGTGATTTCTGTAGTGATACTGCAGAATTCTGCATCATCCTCCTACTGCTATTTAAGAAATTTGGTATATGGTCTGCTTGGACTTTCGAGTTAATGCAGATAGTGAACACCAGTCATTTTGGGGATCTCTGGATTCTGATTACATTCTTTGCATTGATTTATAAACTTGTAATGGAAAAAAATACTCTTTTTTCTGCATGTATCTTGATTTCTTTTATATGAACTTCATTAGTGCATTGATTTTTTTCTCTCTTCTCATTGGATCTGTCACATTCTCACCTCCTGTTCCTCACAAACTGACTAACATCGTGTCCTGTGTAAATGATGTCAATAAAGTACTTATCCGCTTACCAGATCATTAAGAAATTAGGTACCCATTTGTTTTAATATCAAGCTGGACTAGAATCTTGGGCCAGGGTTCATTCCACCTCAATTTAGGAATTTAATTCAGATTAAGGTCTAAAGGTTTTATCACTGGAAATAGAGTCATCTTGAGAAATGATTTAATTCATAGAAATTATTCATTTTCCAGGTGTGTTCAGTGATTATTTAGAGATTTTAAAACAAAATTTCAAATTGTATTAATTTATTAGGATTTATTTAAATTTTATTATTATGAATTTATTATTTTTAAACTGTGATTAATCTAGACCTTTATTGTTGTTATAAAGACCAGATTATCTAGGCCTATTTTTTTTATTTGCTTTCAAACTCTCCACTGTTGCTACTTCTTGATATCTCACTACTCAAAGAGAAATTGTTAATCGCCTGAGAAAGATTACAGAGAGCAAAAACCTCCTTAATGTATTGAACAAGGAAGTTGGATGCCATAAAGGAAAGTCATGTATCTTCCAAACAGCATCATTATCTTCTTTAGCTGCTCCCTTAGCCTATACAAATTCTGTTGTAGGCCTCTTGTTTCTGGTATACCTAAGGAATATTTCATTGTTTATTTTTAAATCCTTTAATGTTTGTTCTTGGAAACCTACTTCTGCTCTCTGCAATTTCCTCTTACTTAACGCCTGCTGAAGTTTAAGTTCCTGTTTATTGGTTTCCCTAGGATCATGTTTCCAGAATTTGAAGGATTCCTGTTTGGTTGAAATAGACTCTTGAACCTTGCTGTTCATCCGGTTTAGTTTAATCCTGCCTTCCTGGTTCTCTTTCTTGCACACTACCCAAACCTTCAGAAACATTTCCTTTTGAAGTACTGCCCTTATTGCCTTTGCTGTCTTAGAGTTTTAGTTATCTCAGTTCACTACATGTGTGAAGTTCACTTCAGTTCTTACTATTTACTGAAAAAAACACACAGGTCACCCAGAACTATGAGCAGATGTCCGCAAGAACAGGAGGTAGGACAGAGAAACCAGGAAGGTGGGAGAAGGGGAGCAAGACACTTCTTGCTGTTCCCACTGTATGACTGGACTGGGGGTGGAGAGCTGCCTGCAGCATCCCAGGAGGGTTGAATCTGTCAGGTTCTGCACTGAGGGCCGCTGGTGCTGTCACCCCTGGCCTCCACCCACTGCAGGTACTGCAGGGTAAAGCTCTGACTGCCCGTGTGCTGTCTGCTGTGGCCTGCTCACAAGAACTGCATTCTGGGCTGGAAAGTAGAACTCTTGACATACTGAGATCCTCATATAGGGTGTTTGGTACAAGTCCTGTTGCCACAGATACCCTGCCAAATCCAGGCTCTTGCACTTAGTGCTTTTAAGAAATCCTCGAAATCCAGTGAGCCACCTTGGTCACCTGAAGCACCAGCACTTAGAGTAGTGAGGGCTGCTCTGCACATCCTGCCTTCTGACACAGAGCAGGGCTTTTGGCAAACAGCTTCAGTTATAGGTAACAGTTCTGAGCACTAAAGTCATAGAGTTACCACATTAGAGACAGAACTTAATCAGAAATTAATTACATGCCTCTGGAATTCCTCATTATGGACTTTGAGAATGGTTTGGATTGGAAAGGACCTTAAAGATCATCCAGTTCTAACTCCCCTGCCATGGGTAGGAACACCTTTCACTAGACTTGGTTGTTCAAAGCCCCATCCAATCTGGTCTTGAACACTTCAAGGGATGGGGCATCCACAGCTTCTCTGGGCAACCTGTGCCAGGGCGTCACCACCCTCACAGTAAAGAATTTCTTCCTAATATCCAATCTAAACCTGCCGTCTTTGAGCTTAAGGCCATTCCCCTTTGTCCTGTCACTCCCTGCCCTTGTGAGAATTCCTTCTCCGTCTCTGTTGCAGCCCCTTTGGATACTGGAAAGTGCTGTAAAGCTTCCCCAAATCCTTCTATCATCCAGGCTGAACAGCCCCAACAATCTCAGCCTGTCTTCTCAGGAGAGGTCCTCCAGCCCTGTGGTCAATTCAGTGAATCTCCTCTGCACTTGTTCCAATTGTCTTTCCTATCTCTTATTTAAGCTTCTCCTAGATGATTTTTAAAGATGCATTCAAAGATGTGTGTCCTTCTAAAAACAAGGTGTATAGTTCATCAGTTTGGAGCTGAATTGAGAAGACAACAATCAATGTCAGGATATGAACTCAACACTGCTGTAAATGCACAGACTTTGGCCAGCTGCACCACAGGATTGGATGATTGGGTTGCTAGACATGAAACTGCACAGAGACCCCTTTTCCCAGCAGAGTAGGATGGGACCAGCAAATTTGTTGGATTGTTATGACAACCCTTTAATTTTGTCAAGGAAAGGAAGAACTTGCACAAGCTGCATTCAGTGTTTAATTGAAGAAGGCAGAGCTCTGCAGGCCTGTAACTGAATTGCTTCTGCTTTGGCTGGCTCAGAAGGAGATATTACTTTCTAGGATTTTTGTTATTAATTTGAGAGTACTGGCTTTGTCTATTAACATTTGATCTCCAGTGCCATCACTCATCTCTCCAGTGGCGTTCTGTTTCCTTAAAACACTGCTGGAATTCAGCCAACTCCATGTTTTGGTCCCCACCAAAGACCTATGTGATTGTCATTTCCTCCCCTGTCTCACCGTGTGGGAATGATTTACTCCTGTCTCAAAGCAGCATCAGATCCAACACTGTCATCAACTACTTGTGCACAAAATTTCATTGGTTCAGATTTTTAAAATTATCAGAATCTTTCCATTTCCTCCTGTTTTTCTGGAGGAGATTTAGTATCTTAAAATACTTTCAGTTATTCTAAGACATAGCAATTTAAATGCTTTTGGATAACTTAGCCACACTGGTTTTACAAATTGGTGAGAAAGTAGAATATTGTCATTTATTCCCACATATAGGTTATGAATGTTTCTGTGATCAGAGCTCAGGAGGGGCTTGGCCATTTTGTTAGCCCAGTAAGCTGACTGGTCCAAAAAAGAGATAAAAGAAGTGCTAATTCTTTGGCTAGCTTCACATTTCTTCAGTACAGCATGATGATGACAGAAATTGATAGCCCTTATTAAAACACCCTTTGAAGATCCTCTCATAGTCTGGAAATATAATGCATGGAGCAGCTCCTGATTCTGCAGTGGAATACATGAGGTTTGTTCTTGCAGCAGAATTCATAATCTACAGTGCTTGTCCAAAGCCAGGTTTGGGGCTGTACATTGAGCTTCTGTAGGTTCTGTTGTATCAGAAGTCAGGCTAGGTGGACAGTGTGATCCTTCGGTGTCAGGATGCTTAAAGTGGTGAATATTTAGGTATCCAGAAAAACCAACCCACTTTTCAGAAGTGCTTAGTTCCCTTTCCTGTCTAACATACAAGGGACATGCCTAAACTCAAGACTTCATAAGATTAATCAGGTGTCTGAATGTTAGACTCAATCATTTATGTATCTGAGACAGTATCTTGCAGATCAACTCAAAATAAATTGCACTAAGCTATTTTTAATGCTTTACATTCCAGAAAGCTAAGGCTTAGACATTTGTTGTCCAGTCCAGTCCTGACTGGACAGGTACCATCAATTTTATGGAGGATAACCACATATTTATAGTTTCCATTGTTTTTATTATTTGTTGTGTTGAATGTTTGAATCACTTGCATATTGAGATGTCAATAATTTAATCATCTACTGATTAATAATGCCTTGTAATGTATGTTTTGTATTTAAAGCCCAGTTTTGAAAACTCTTCATAGGGGATTTTCATACTGACCTTTACCTTTCTAAAAGCATGTAGTGAAAGCCAGTCATTAGAGTTCTTTCTCTGGTCAGGAGAGAGGGTCATCACCATGGGCTGATCTAGAAGTCTGTAGGATAGATGGACAGAGTTACAATAAAAAAATCCTTTCCCTTTCCATTAATTATGGAATTAATTAATAGAGGTGAGTTAATTCAGTCTGTATGGCTTCTTAATAATTTGGTTACATGAGATAAACTCTGCTCTTTGTCAGTGGCATTCTTTTCCATGGGATTTTCAAGATGATGACTGCTCTAGTTGCTCTGCTTTTTTGCAGAGTTGTGTCTGTATTGTTCTTTCTAACAGTTTTGCTATGTATTTACATTATTTTCTGTTTCTTTTTTGCAGCCAACATCTTGTACATGGCCAGCCAAGAAATGATGAAGGTGGTGGAGAGAGACAGTACAACCATAAAGCAAAATTTAAAGAAGGTAACCGTTTAATCCTCAGTTTTCAAAGGAAGCCCACATGCATGAGGAGATGTTACACCCAGTTACATTTGTGCAAAACCAGAATTTTACAGGCTTGATTCTGCTTTTTTGTGACTGTCAGTCCATTAACTTTGGAGAAGCCATTAAAGGGGTCACTGATCCTTAAAATGTGTTGATCCACATCTTTGCAGATGTAGCATTCATCACTATCAGATGTACAAACCCATCTGGTTTGTTTTCCTTGCTGGAGGAGAAGCAGTCTGTGTTCTGGCTGGGCATGAGGTGTTGTTCCCAGTGGGGCCTGTAGTTACCTGGGTTCTGATCACACAGGCAGGTGGGGTGTCAGTTGTTATCATGGGATTCTGCAGGCTCAATCTTCCATGGCTTCAAAATGGAACAGAGAGGAGTCAGCAAAATTTTGGCTCCACCATTTCAGCCATTGGACTGTAGTGTAAGAGAAATTCCTCAGAAGCTGGAGCAACATCTCTACAGGTGAATTGATTCATTTCAGGGACCTTTCTCACACTGAGCTTTCTTGTCTGTATGGATTTACTGTTGAAAGAAATTCTGTAAAGTTCTTATCTGGACCAGTTGCATTTTCCCAGTCATGCTTCAGGGGTTGGCACAGGCCAGGAACTTTTCTAATTGGAGTTCTGATGTGGTCACCCTGTGGTCACCATGTTTTGGAGGCTGAGATAATTTAATAGTGTGACCATGGTCAGACAATTCCAGATGGCTTATGAGCCAGAAAACTGTCACATTTAATAAACTTCTATTGAGATAGCCTCTGTGTAAGTCGATAATCAGGGTAACATATTCTACTGTGTTCCTTTCCTTCTCTACATTTCTCTATCATCCCTTTCTTTTTGCTGGAAGAATGATTCTCATACTTTGCACTGGAAGAGGTTTTCCTCAGAGAATGGAGTTTTCTAGGACAGAGGTCCTAGGTCTCTAAAATTACTCTGTGTGTTTTAAATAGAAATGGTATAAAGTTCATTTCATAAAACAATCTTTCTTTTTGTGGCTGAAAATAGACTTATTTTTTAGTTAGCCTAATTGCCTCCTCTGCACTTTGAAAAGCATGTTCATATTTTAAAGGAGTTGAAGTGGCACAAGTTAACAGGGATCCCTCCACTGTACCTGGCATCCCTGGGCTTTCTCATTTTTGTTGCAGAGCGCTCAAAGTTCTGCATTGTGTGGGGAATCTCAGTGAAGAGACTGAAGGGCTCGTCTTGCAGACTGTGAATACTCTCATTGTCTTAAAAAAAACCTTTCCATGAGCTGGAAAACAAAAGCCCAATGAATTTCCATGGGTTGGATCCAAAGCCCAGTGAATTCAAGGAAAATGGTTGATTTTATTGACTGAATCACTCCTCTGAGTGTCAGGGAGCTGGAGGGTCTGCCTGTTCCCTGGACCATGAGCCAAGGCTGACCCCACACAAGCAGTGCCCTCTCCAAGCAGGAGGCAGTCCCACAGCACCTGAGCAGAGCACAGGAGCGGGCTCTGTTGACTGTCCCAGACAAGGCAAAGCAATTTAACAGGTCCAGCATCCCTCCAGAGAATCCAGTCAGGAGCAAAGGGGACAGGGACAGAGACAGGAGTGGAGACAAGGCTACAACGTAGGTCCAAAGTCTGTCCAGGAGGGATTGCCAAGGACATGGTGGAAGGGAGGCTGCAAGGTGGGAGCCATGCAGGTGTCAAGCTGTGTACAGAATGGATCTGATCCTGGTCTGGGGCACGGGGCCAGGGCTGAGCTCATTCCACAGTGTAGCTTGGGAGGCTGAGACTGAAGGAGGACAGAGCTGGATACCCTGGAGCCCTGTGCTGGAAGTGTGGGCTGGGGGCCAGGCAAGGCTGGTGAGGGCTGTCAGTGCCCTGAAGAGTGGGACTGCAGGTCCCTGTGTTGGCCAGGGTACAAGGTGAAGAGTGCAGGAGCAGGACTCCAGGTGCTTGTGAAAATGTTAATCACAAGCACACGTGCTTGAAGTTAAGCAAAAATGCTTTGTTGTGTGGGATGGTGGTGGTGACAATCTTTTGCAGCTCCAGTGACTTCAGGTAGTCTATCAGGTGCTTCACATTACAAAAATTCTGGTTTCTTCTACTGAATGAAGGCCCATAGCCAACAGTAAGAGTTTGCAGGTGTGCTAGTCTGTTCCATCTGTGCTTTTGTTGACTCTGTCAATCTAAGCATGGCCTTGGCACGCAGGAGCTGTTTTAAACCTGTCTTAACTTTCTTTTATTGATTCTTCTATGTCCTCATACATGTGTGGCAAACATACTCAAGAAAACAAAAAGCTGAAGCAAGCTTATGAGAGTTAGCAAACTGAAGAAAAAGCAGGTCTAAAAGTGAAGCTAAATGCTTCTCTTTTTTCATCTTCTAGTAATTTCTGGGAATGTAAGAATTAAGGGAAAAATTTTCAGTTGGCATCATGTTAAATTTGAAGAGTATTGACAATAAAAATGGGCTTAACTTATAAAGGTTGGAAGTTTATAAAAACAGAAACTATAGTCCAAGTTGCTATAGAACTGGCAAGCTGTTGCTTCAAAAAATTTATACTGTTTAGTAGTCGCTGTGATCATATGGTAAAAGCCAATCTTAACACCTGACTTTGCCAGCTGCTGTGGAATAGAAAAGTTATTTCTGGATCTTATTTGCATTCTGTGATCTGAAAGAAGAGACACAAAATTATTCCAATCTTTCCATGTCCAGGTTTAACTATAATTAATACTAGCTAGGGACCAGGAGAAATTTTATCACCAGACTGCAGATTCTTAGTCTAACAGAGTTAATTGCTTGGATTTATGTTGAAAGAATGGGAGCTGGAATATTGTTTGGATAATTAAGTGGGGTTTTTCACTTAAACTCTTTTAAAGTCAGGAGTTGTGCACATTAAATAGCAGAGGAACTGTATGAGGAGGATGGAGACCTTTGTCTTCTAAGAAAGTAATTTATGATAGAGCCTTGGAAATATTGTGTAAAACTGTTTGTCCGGATCAAGCAGTACATGGATGTACAGGAATTTGAGCTTCATGTTGCAGTGACATGGGGGGTTGTGATAAACCAGAAAATCCAAACAAATAAGGTAAGGGATACTGATAAAAGATTTCCTCAGCTCTGGAGGTTAATTATTAGCTGATCATGTCTAAGCTGAGCTACCTACGTTCCTTCACTGTAATAACACCAACTCCCTTTCCTAACAGAAGCTGGAGGCAAAGATACTACTGAACTAGAGGAAGTTTATTGTAATTCCTGCACAAAAGGAAGTGGGTGTAATTCCATGTTCTTAAAAGATGGATCAGCACTGAGCATCATGGAGCTTTTACAAACAGAATAAAAAAGAATTTAAGAGGCACAGGAAAATGGATGTATTGGGCATTCTCTAGCATGCCTGGAATGGACAATGGTATTTCCTTAGAGAGATTCTCTACAGCACTTAGCTTTTTAAGTTTGCATCATGCCCTGTTCGTTGCTCTCTTTTAAGACTTAGCCTTATTGAGTCTTTTTTTAAGTGTATAAACCTGTTACAATAAATACAACCTTATAGAAATCAAGAAGATAATTGCATGAAAGGGTAAAACTAGGTGCTTACAGAGGAAATGTTCTTAAACTCTTAATCACCCCTCAGATTTTGTATTTATTGAGAGATACATCTGGTTCATTAGTCCATGTGTAATACACAATAGTCCTATTTTGAAATGTAGGATCTGCTCCAATGCCCTTTTAAATCCATTGAAGAGCCTCCACAGGCTTCAGGAATTCTTGAATCAGTGAACTTTTGTAGTGGTTCATAATTTTTTAAGATCATAAACTATGTCCTCCAACTGCAAATCAGGATTCTTTTGATTGGCATGTTAAACCAAAAATATTTATATGTTCCTTGAGTATTTTTCCCGTGGTCTAGTTTAGCAGTTGCATTGATTGCATAAGGAAAAAGACAGGAAACATCTGAAGTAGAGATACAAAGATGAAAAAAAAACCAACCTGTTGTCTGAGAAGAAAGTTATAAACTGGAAATTTATTGACATATTAACCTATTTTCACTCAAACTGTGAAAGTTTGTATTGTCAGTGGCTTATAACCACCCATGTATATGTGGTTAAGTGGGGAAGAAATTGAATTAATGAAGTCTATGTTTACTACTTTGTGCTTATTCCAGTGGTGTATTTAGAATTTAAAGAAGTGCAAGTCTATATCACACCAATGATACCATAGATAATGTGTTCTCCAAGAGTATCAACTAAACAGTGACATGCAGAGATTCAGAATAGAGGCTGAAGAATGAAGTAGTTCCTTTCCGCAGAGAAGGTTTGGCTTTTCTTTTGCAAAATTGTCCTTGCTAGAGAAATTTTTCAAAACTAAGCAACCAAGAACTATTTTGACCCCTGAAGGAACTGTTTTGATGTTGCCCAGTCTTTTTGTGTGAGTTTCTGTAGACATCCATGGGGGTTAGTAGTTATTCCCAGTGACAGGAGCATGATCTGAAGATAGTACTTAAAAGAATGTTAAAAATGCTTCCCCTGCCCACAGCCTGAGTGAGGTGCTTGCCTACATTTGTGAAAAACCTTCCAAACACTCTTTCTGAATAGGTGCAAAGTGTTCTCTCTAGCCAAGAACACCTCTTTCTTTGGCTTGGTCTCACATCCTTTTTGGCCTGTTCTGCCTGGAGGTGCAGAGTTGAAGCCAGGGAAGTTGCACATCTGCTTGGGTATTTTGTACCTGTAGAAGGAACAAACTTTTCTTTCAAGTGCCCAGAATGCCTAATCAGGGATCAGCAGTTTCTCTCCTTGGTGGAAAAGGATTGCAGTGAGAATTCTAAAAAGTCTGTGTACCACAATATACTTACCTGTGATGTTTCATTTACTCTGTAACTGAGTGCCTGTTACCATCATTTGTGCTGTGTGGTATTCTAGTACAGAAGCGATGACAAGAATTTCTAAAATTGTTGGGGTGGGTATAAGCTGTGTGCTGCACACAACGAGCAAAGACAGCAATATTTCCCCAGCCTTCTGAAGAATATTTAAAAGCTACCAACCTCTTACTACCCCTTTATTTCTCAGCTCCTACTGTGCACACCACTGGGGAGCATTGCCTTTTACAACCAGATGCTGATCTTGCTGTTGCAAGAGAAATTTGACTGATTTACATTACATAAAGTCCCACTGAATGTAGACAGTGTCAGGCTGATACTCAGGGAGGAAAACTGTTTGCAGTAAATATGGTTGGAAGAATCCATCCCAGCAGTAGTATTGCCTAAATAGTGGTTTCAGGTCTGTTTGTTTTTATTTTGGTATTTATACAGACTTGACTTCTGAAATATTCATGTTCCTGACACAGCTAAATATATACCCTCAAAATGCTTTTAAGTCCTTAAAAGTAACATAGATAATATAAATAAGTTAATCACCCTGATTTGTTGATAAATCCTGTGCATCCTTTTTAAAAGCACAGTTTTACTTTGCATTGAGTTTGACCCATCATTATCTGTGAGAAAGTGGAAATAAAAGTGGTCTCTCTTGATCTCATGGGTCTTTGTGCAGAGCAGGCAGTAGTGTTGATAATAAACTGCAGCAGAGTTCAAGAGAAGCCCTTTTCTCTTTGTCAAGTCTGGACACTGATAAAGGCATGAAAACTGTGTGAGATCACCATTCCTGACCCTGGGGAGAGCACTCACACACCTGGAATCACATCCAAAGTAGCCTGTACATCAGGCCCTGTCTGAGGGATTGCATCCTAATTTTTATGAAAGTAAAATGTTTCTCCACTTCCTTTCCAGACAAGTTTTGTTTTTTATTTAGGCTGGTTTAACAACACTGGCCACCATTATGTTAAATAAACTCACCACAAGTACTTGAACTACCCATTACACCTTGGCTGCAAGTCCTGCAGGTTGGTATTTAAAAAGAGCATCGTGGACCCCAGATTGTCAACAACCTTTTCTCAAAACAGTCCAGCTGAAAATATTTGGTTTCACACTGCCCTTGGAAAGCCAAGAAAACCCAGTTCTGGTGAAACAAGCTGAGAAGCAAGTTCCCCAGGACCTTACCATCAAACTGGCTGATCTTGAACATGGCAGGACCATGAGGGAAAGAGATGATATCTCAGAGAACCATATCCCAAAGCATTTAGGGCTTCCTAGGGCAGTGCCAGCTCTTTGAATTCCCAGAAGCCAAAGTACAACTGAAGCAAATGTAAAAAAAGTATGTCCCAAACAGGTCTGTTCCCATGTCGTTTATCCTATTCTTTTGGCAGGATAAGGTGGAGACACTTTCATAATTCCAGAGAAGCTAAGTCATTTTCTATAAACCTTAGTTGAAACGAAAATTAATTCTGGGATAATGCCTTTTAAGCTAGTTTTCATCCAAGAACAAATAAAACTGGTTACTGCCGAGAGATGTCACCCAGAGAGAAGCTGCTGGGGCAGCCAGTGAATGCATGTGGGAGTGATACTGATAAAATGTGAATGTATCAGAGACAAGGATTTCAGCAAGGACACTGGTGCAGTCCTGCTGTTGCATGTGTGCCACTCCTTCATATCCACAGAGATCAGTCCTTCACTCTTGCCCATCAACTGGAGGTGCCTGCCCATGTAATAAGATCCTAAAGTTGTTATAACATGTACCAAATTCCAGAGAGATAGAAAAAATTCAATTAATATATTTTAATTTTTTAAATTTGTTTTTCAGTGCTGGTCTGTGACAGTTACAGAAGAGGCAGAAAAGAAATCTCTCTGTAATTTGTACTTCTGTGAACTGTCATACATACTACAACAAGTGCCAATGGAGTCAACTGCAGGAAATCTTTATTATTTTCTTAGAAACGCTTTAAAATGTAAACATCCTGTTGATACAAATCTCAGATTCTTCTGATGTTTACTTAGCAGCTGCCATCATTGTGCAGTGTCAGAGTACACATACCATATTACAGGGTATGAGGCTGACAGAGCCCTATTTGGACTTGTGTTTTATTTTACAGAAGTTAAGGCTGAAAATATTTCTAAGCCATTTAATGGTAAATCATCATCTAAGAATACTGCTGTTATTTTAAAGGTTTTTGAAGTTCAGAAATTTGCTAACTATTTCAAATGCAGCATGGAAATGGCTGGCAAAGACAGCCCATGTCCCCTTCACTGTGCCCTCAGCAGCAGATCCTGAAGGAGGACATGTTTTAGTCACTCACAGCAAGCAGGATATTGCATCAGGAATCATAAAGTCTTTGTCATGTCCAGTGGCAGCTGCCATTTCCCTTCTGAGTCAGGAATACCTGGAAGTTTCACCATTCAATATTGCAAAAGAATAAAAGATAATCCTCTCATCCTCATGGCGGAAAAGTTTTTTAAAAATGCAAATACTGGAAAGTTTAAGCCCACAGCAAAAACAGATAGAACTTCCTATTTATTGTTTTGCAAATCTGTTTATTTTTTAAGCTAGCCTAATTCTTTTGGGGTCCTGACTCATCATTTCTGAATGCTTAGATTGGCAGCAGCTTTCCATTGCTGGTGCAGTGATTGTGCTGACTCAGGATGTCTTTACAGCCATCCCATCCACAGGAAAATATGCACTCTACAGAGCCATGCAGGCCATACAGTGCATGCCAGTGTTCCCTACATTAATGGAGATCCCATGTGCCTCTGGTTACACATGGTTTGTTAATTATTCCTGCCTGCCTGCTGCAGTAGCAAAACTCCTGATGTTAAAATTAAGATGGGAAGATGGATTCTGGAAACATTTATTTAAATATATCTAAAATTGTGCTGTTTAAATGTATTAGGAAAGAAGGTGACATTTTAAAGTCTTTATATTTCATGTCCGTGTGTGACACAGGCAAAGAGCAGATACATTTTGTCGTTCAAAATGAGATTCTCAATTTCATAAATGGCAGTCAAGTTGCTGTCAGGTTTCCTAGGGCCTGTACCAGCATCTGGATCACTGAAAATTTACACCTTGATTGCAGTCTTGCTCTTTCTCATAATCCAGTAATAAGGAAGCATTTTGAAAACAATTCTGCAATGAAAAAAACTTCTGTTAAAGTTTTGGATGTGCAGGCATGGGCACGTGGACAGAGTGCACACACCAACACCTGCACATGAAATAAGCAGGCAAAATAACTGCAGCATCAAATCAAGTTCCCGAAATCTTCTGTTTAAAAACTGTTCTTGGTTATAACAGACCCAAACCTTACTTAGTAGGACACAAGTGTCTGTCCTACCTTGACTGGTTTTATTTCAGTCCAAAGGATTCTACAATGTCTACAAATAAAGCTCGGGGAAAATGCATTGTTTTCTCATGGTAGCAATTCCTAGCTTGGAGAGGGAAGTTTCTCATTCCAGTGTAGAGGAGACACATGCTGAGCTAGTAAAGAGGGAGTAGTGAGGGAGCAGTAGACAGAGAGGAGGAGGAGGAGGCAGGAAGAACCAAAGGCTCTGTTTGGCCAAAGGAAGGCTCCTGTTGCTATATGAGGTGGTGGATTGGAACTACCCAAGCAAGGCCAGCTTTCCTGAATGTGTGATGGAAATTGGGATGCCTGGTACACGTGTAAACACCACAGTACAGTTTTTATGCTGAACATGTTTTTATGCTGAAATGAACCCAGCCCTGCTGACAGGAACAACTGATACTCTGGGAGATGTTTGGGAGTAGAGGCTCTAGAAAAAACAACTAGGGTTGGAATTGGGACTCAAAACGAGATGGAGGACCCAGGAGATAAAATTCGCACTTTGCAGGGCAAGAACATGGGACTAGAACAAGAAGCAGAAGTAGTGGGAATTGGAAATAATGAGATATGGAGAATAAAACTGAAATAAAGAACCAAAAGGGATGTAGGACAGTCTTGAGACCAGAAAGGGACAAAATAAAAGAAGTCATACCTGTAAAGAGTGGCCAAGTGACAAGACCAGTAGTTGGTAAAAGTTCTGCCCTTTTCTGCTTGGAATGGAACGTAAATTTCCAAAATATTACTGTTCCTGTTCTCAGCAGATGCCATTTACTATGTTTGCCTTAAGAACAGAAGCAGAACAACAGAAGGGAATTTGTAGAGATGGATAGTAAGTGGTGAGGACCTGGTGTTCCCAATGGAGATACCTGAGAGGGTTATTATTTTGGCCAACAGTTGACTAAATGTCCACTGGTGACTGGAGCTTTTTAAGTGTGATCCTGAAGAGCATCTTTGCTTTAGTTTCAGTTGGAAGGACTCCATGTGGTCCGAAGTATGGTAACCAAAGTATGGTAAATATGGACAAACTGGACATCTGCTTCAAAAACACACCATAGATTTTCAAACCAAATAATTAATTTTGTGCTGGACGCCTCCAATGTGGCACCAGCAGGAAAGTGTCCCATGTTCCTCCAGCCAGGAGCTGACAGTGCTGTTTCTTTCAATTACACCGTGACCTTAAGGAGCAGAGGCCTAAGGCAGCAAATCTAGAGGTGTTGACACTGCTGGCAGTCCTTGTAGGTGCTACATGTGAAATACCTGAGGTTTGGTTTACCTCCTCGAAGCCCAGCAGACTCTACACACAAGCTCTGCTAAAACCAGTTGCATTACCAAACGTTTCACAGTTGGGGAGCACTGACCTCAACTCAGGCACCTTTTGTGGAAGTATGCAGTGCTATCTTTCATTAGAGCATCCTTTTCCTTTTTCCTCTTTCAATAACCAAAAGAGCTGTATTATGAAGGAGACAGCAGGATGAAGAACTTTATCTGTGGCAGAAGGGGTAAAATGCCTATTGAAATAAAAGTAAGTTCATGGTAAAGGCACCTAAACTTGAAAGAGAATGGGCTCTTGGTAAAGTCATCAATTCTTTTCATAGTCACAGTTCTTATTTTTCTCAATATCTCATTTAAGACCTTGAAATGTGTACTAGAGACAGATAAACAGTGTTTCAGAACACCTGCAAAAGCAGTCCAGGAGTGCTGTCCTTTGAGTACAGTCAATACTGTGTAATGCTGCACACACTGGAATACCAGCTCAAGGTGTTTCACTCTACACTACGTGTTTTCATATTAATAAATGTAGTTTGACATTAATTTCTGTGCTCCTCACCTGCAAAATGAAGATAAAAATTGCCACTAAGGTGTTGCAAAACTGAATTAATAAATGTAAGCATGTGAATCCTGTAATAGTGCATGCCAGAGGAATGCAGAGCATAAAGAAAATAAATCCTGTCTGTAAACCATGAAATATATGTAAATAAATCCTCAGACCGCACACAGAATTTAAAATTAAAAATACTATCATACAGCAGCTCATCAGCTGCATGTCATCCTGTCAGTGGATTGAGTGAGTCAAGGATCCTTTGGCTCGTGCAGTGAAAGATTAAACTGTAATGCAGATATACCAGGGGCAAGCTAAGAATGCACATAAATATATTTAGGCATTTTCAAATCTGTGAGTTCTCAAGTTAACAACCCTACCTGGAGAACAGCCCGTTTCACAGTCCATGCAGACTGAGCCAAGTATTTTATCCACCTTTGTAACTGTAAATGGCTTTTCATCTTTTTCTGAATGATCATGTGATGAGTCTCTATGACTTGACTTTCAAAAAATCTAACCATTTCAAGGACTACTCCATTAAATTGGAGCTGCTCCACTGCTTTTTTCCCCCTCAGTTTTATAATCTTTATTTCTGTATCTTTTGGTAGTGGAGCCCAGGGTTAAACATAATTTGGTCAGATGTTTTGCTTCCAAAAGGCCTGAATGCATCTGGACATTTTACACTGGCTTTTCTGAAGAACTTCTGCTAGTGTGATATCTTGTAATTGATGAATTGAAGGCAAGATCAAAATAAATTTTCTGCTAGAGCAAACAACACACACCTTGTTTTCAGCAAGTAGTGAATGACAAAGGAAACCAATAATGTTTGTTAACATGGGATGGTTTATGTTCTATGTTTTGCACATAAATAGAAGTATAACTGGGGTTGGTGTCTGTGCAACTGAGATACTATATTTTGGATACAGCCAATAGTCAATAATGTACAAGATTTGGGCAAACTTCAGCAAGAGAAAAGTGATTTAGACAAAACCTTGTAATAGTTTGTGAAATGCAGTCTGGGCTCTTAGCCCACCTTTACCCCAGTGGGTCCATTTATTTATATTCCACATGGCTACAAAAATGATGGAATTGAAGATATTTGTGATGAAAGGAAAACTTCTTGTCCCCTAATTTATGTTAGCATTGTTCAATTATTCACTGAAGTACAGAAATGAAATATGAAACAAATGCGAATAATGGAATTGGGCCAAGCTGTGTGTGTGATGTGTTAAGCAATCAGCATCCTTCTGGTACCTGCATTCAAACATTTTAGTATGAAGAGTGCTCCTCATTAATCTTGTTCTTGTACAGTCTGAAATCCATAGGTTTTTGCTCTCTCCCAGAAAACTACTTTTCCCCTCATATACTTTATAGGAATTGAAAAGCACAGCTATAACATGCACAGCTGAGATGAAAATGAGGAGAAACAATGACTTGGGCAAACGTGACATTCACTGTTTCTAGCAGAGAGAAAAGACACTTCCCTGAATATGGTATTTTCCTGGAATTTATGACTTTCATGTTTAGGTGGGCTCTAGGGCAGGTAGCACCTGCTTCATGTGTGTCATTAGCCAGGGTTATTTGGGCAAGATAAAAACAAAATGGACTTCTGCAGAATTTTAGTTCCACATTACAACCCAGAAGAAAGCTGTTTGTTGGTCTCTGGGAGGTGCCTGCACTCCACACAGGCAGCACTTCACAAGGATAACAGAGGTTGCCCAGAGAGGTGGTGAGTGCCCTATCCCTGAAGACATTTAAGGTCAAGTTGGATGGGGATTTCAGCAATGTAATATAGGTGAAGATGTGCTTGGTCATTGATTTTTTAAATGGCTGGAAAGCTCTTTAACACAGAAAACTGCTGACAGCTGTGGCAAACACAGCAGCTGGGCTGCTTGGGGGTGGACTCCATGGACTGCTCGATGTTTTGAGCTATAATAAGAAATGTACTAAGTCAGCCAGGCTTTCATCAGCAGATTTCTGTTTTTAGAGTTCAACCTGTATTGTGTTCCACAGTTTTGCAGGTGAGGAAACCAAGTTGCAGAGCATTTAATTGCCATCATCAGACCTGGAAACAACCAAGAAGTACCAACTGCTATTCCTCACAGTATATCTCAGAATTTGATGCATTACTTATTTCCAAATGATTGTATTGGTTGCTCCATCAGTGACTTTCCACACTGATTATTTGATATGCTTTCCTTTCCAGCTGATTTTTTACTATGGAACTGGAGACAGCTGGTGTCCACAGCACTACTACGATGAGATCAAAATGGATTTTCCAGACGGGGACATCCGGCTCTGTGAGAAGGGGCTCCGCCACGCCTTCGTGCTCGACGCCAGCAAGGAGATGGCTGCCATGATCACAGACTGGCTACAGGATGATCTGACCAAATTATAAACACTGATTCAGTGATCAACAAGAAAATGATGTAATTATTTTGTGAACGTGTAATTTTTTTTGTTAGAGAGTCTGTCTTATTTTTCTGTTTACTATAGATTATGGCTTGTTTTCTATTGAGATGTTATAGAGAAAGTTAAAGAGAGACTGGCTGGTCCAAAGTATAGTTTTATTGACTCAGTGCTTATGTAGTTTCATCCTGAGTCTTGAGGACTCTGTAAGACTTGGCACAGGGTGGAATGTTTATTGTCTGCTGGCGCTCTAGACAATGCTGATACAACTGTACCTGAGCTCCTACCACCCCACTCTGTGCTGGAGAAGTGTTGGGATGTGGGTGGATCCTGGCAATGGGTCCTGGTACACTGTGAAGGGCCTGGCCCTCTCCTTGTGTCTCACCCATCCATGTAAGCCAGGTGCCTGGCAGCCAGAACAGCCCAAGGCCTGGACAGCCCTGACATTGTCCCCTCTGGGTCAGAGGGGGTTGTGGTCAGGCTGAGTTTGGGATGAGTTCAGGGAAGGTCTGTAGATCAGGTGTGCAGGTTCTCCAAGTCTCACCACAGGTTTGGGGCACTGCCAGGACTCCACAGGGTATTAGAAATGCTGCAAGGTATCTGTGGCTGCTCAGCAAGGGAATACATAAGGATCTCTCACCTGGAACATGGCCAAGTGTTTCATTTTTCAATTAACTGTAGAGGAGGGAAAATACACTGGTCAAAAATGCCAGTATTTAAAAGTTAAAATGGATTGCAGAATCCATGTATAACAACTTCTAGGTGGCCTAGCTCTCCTAATGAAGTCCATCAGAACAGTGCTTGCTCAGCAGCTTTAAAGAACTGAACCACTTCTGATGCATTCTGAATTTCAGTTCTTTGCTCTAAGGACTGAAGTATGAAATTTTCTGCCAAGCCACAAATTAGGTACGTTCACCATCAGAAAACATCTGTTACTGTGCCACGGCTGCACCCATGACATGGCATGAACATTGCTGTTGAGAACCAGACCCTTGCAGACTTGCTGACAAGTTCCCTGTTCCTCACATTTGGTGAACCCTTTCCTTTACAGATGGGAAAAAAAATAGAAAAAGGTATCCAACCAGTTGTGATAACAAAAGAAGTTACATGGAATAGCTAGAAATGAAAATATTGCCAGTAAGGGGAACAGAGCCAAGTGTAATCAGGAAAAGCTTTCTAGCCATGAACCTGTGAAATAGTCTCCCTGTGGAGTTCATAAAGACATTTATAAATAAGCAAAACACTACAGAGTAGTCAGGGGAGGTCTTGCCCTTGCAAACAGATGAATTTAGATGATGCACTGAGTATCTAACTTACATGATTTATTACCAGTTTTGAGACGCTTGAGAATGGTATTGGAGAATGTTCTCTGTGATGCAGAAAGACCAATTACTTGTTTAGTTTTCTTACATAATTATACACACCCCTTCTGCTCTCTAAACCCCCTTGAACCTTTCACTAATATTTAGAGCAAATTGCAAAAGTTCAGTTCCTGGACATTTTGGACTAGTTTTCAAACCTGTAGGCTGACACTGGATTTAAGTGACCTTCTCTTATCAGAAACAGGTTTAGCTTTTGAGACCAGCCAGTGGATTTTCCAGTTACACTGCCACACAATGAATTGGTACTGAGGAGTGGGGCAGGAATGTTGGGAGCACAGTTTCAGCGGCGTGGGGAGGGACCAGACACGTTCAGAGGGAGGGGACTATGCGCATGCAACTGGTTCTGCTTACTGGAGAGTCATGGGACTTTCCCTCTTTCTACAGGTCCATATTCAGTCATGATCAAACAATCCTTGTGCTCATTGTGGCAATCCATGGTTGTCTGTGTCTGTGTATAGCCCCAGAGGCTGGGATCATCCCAGCTGCTTGGTCTTGTGGCAGATGCTCCCTGCATCTGCTGGCTGAGGTGCTCCCTGTGCCGTGCACATCCCTGGAGATATATTAATGTACATGTACATGTGCACCTGTTTGTGTGTCAGCAGCATAAAAAACACAGTTCACTTGGTTGTTTTGGTTTGCACATTGATCTGGTTGAACAAAACGTTTGTTCTTTGAAGTGTGTGGAGTTGGGGAATCGATAAAGACTCAGTTTGTGGGAGTTCAGATGTTGTAGTGATCTCCTGAGACCAGATGGAATCCTGCATTAACCAAAGAAGACAAGCAACTACTACAGCCTGGAGACTGAAGCACCTATGAGGAGCAGTTGTTTACAGTGCATTATGAGTATACTTTGTATGAGGAATTAATTTAGCAATACTTGTACTTGACTTGTGTATGCCTTTTATACAAAAGTTAATCCATTATACTAAATCCTAACTACATTAGGACCTAAACTGAGATTAGGTCTGGTCAGTGATGACCAGATCTACTGCAGAAGAATGCCTTACAATTTTCTTAAAAGAATTTCTCTAGTATTACCAAAACCATATTGATTCAATTGCTACCTTCCTCCTAGAAGCTGTTACTGTAAGGCTAAGATCTGAAAATTTGCTACTCTATTCATTGCTAAAACACACGGGCCTAGTTTCCACAGCTGTATTTCCTGAGAGGAGCAGATCCCACACAGTGAGAATCCAACTCCTCAGAAGCCCATGGTGTTCATTGTCACCCCAGGCAAAGAGTGTCAAAAGTGCTCGTGGTCCAAATGTGCCAATTTACCATGAAAACACAGTGTGGTTTTGCCTATTTTAGACTATTTAAGAATTCTTGGAAAACCTATCACAAATATATTGACTGTAAGCTGTAGCACCTACTCACTGTCATTCACATCTGTGCTTGATTCTCACCACACGAGTAACCCTGCTAGTGCAGTGACTTTGACTCCTGTGCAAGTGTTTTGCTAGATCAATACCTTTTAATAAAAGTACACAACTCCAGTTACAAAAATAAAGAGATTTATGGTAAAATGTAACTCGATTCTTTGTTTTGGTAACTTGTTTTGTCCTAGTTTAGCTCCTTTATTACTATGTGCATACAAAATCTATGAAAATACTTGCCAAACCCCAAATTTCACATGCAGTGCAGACATCGGCCAAGTGCACAGAAAATCTGTGGGTGGTAGGCACCTGACTCGCTTCAGCATTTTTATCCAGAGCCCCTCCAAAATAATCAATCTGTTTCCCCCTGCTGCCTCCAGCTCCATGTTTGCTGCTCTGAATGAGCTATAGAGTGTGTGGATCAGTGAGGCTTGTCCCTTTAGGAAGCTGGATGAGTGCTTGCCCAGTGTTTATGGTGAAGAATTTGGAGTTGGACTCCAAGCTAAACACCAGATTCTTGACTCACAGAGACAGATTGCATACATGAGCCACAGCAGATAATCTCTTCTCTGCAGCTGAGGTCATTTATGTATTTATTTTACAGAAAATGGGTTTATATGTGCATCCACCCCCCATCCCTTTCTTTGCTGGCAGTTAGCTAGACCAAAGACTTTAAACAAGATGTTCAATGTTTTAAAGTCACTCAGACTATTACTGGGTTTGGATAGACTCACTAGACCCAAGAGACTTGTTTTACTCTGTGTCACAGGCCGTGCTCAGACTCCCGACTACAATAAGTTCCTGAAGCTCTTCACTTGCAGGCAAATATTCTCTTTCCTGGCACATATACAAAATAAGAATCCAGAGAGCATTTGTGAGTGACCAGGAACTATTAAAACAGCATATATTTCTGGAACAGCTGATGGGGGTTGAGCACAAGCAGCAGATCCAGCAGTAACAGCACAAGCAGCTGCCAGGAGCGATCGCTGCTCTCAGTAGCATCACGCAGAAGTTATGGGACAGGCAGGGAGGGATTTAATTAAAAACTCTTTCAGAGTGCTTGAGCTGATAGTCAGCAGCCTGGGTTTTGCCTATTGCAGGAATGTGCTTGCAGGAGAATAGTTGTGTTGCAGAAAGTAGTTTGCAGCAGGTAATAAAATACAGGGTGTTTTTTAGAACATCTGACTGACTATACCTGACTGCAGTGTGCCAGTCAGGCACTCAAAGATGTTTTCCATCCTGTTTGAAGCAGGAAATGGGGGGAGCCTCCCACTCTCCCCCTTTGTGAACATCTTAAACAAAGACCCCAGACTCTGAAATACTGTGCTTCATTCACTGAGAGGAATCCATGAGATGAGATAACTTAGAATTAGGAAAAACAGGCTTTCTGAATGCCAAGGCTCATCTACTCCCCTAACAGGCACACTTAAAATTTGATAAGGATTCAGCTATTCCAGTTTAACTTGTAGGACAGAGGAATTTACAGAACATAAATGTTTTGATGTGCTAACATGCTCTCATCATGTAGGGGGTACTGCAACTCATTGGTGATTATAGGAAAGAACTTGTATTTTCACACACAAACCCACAGGATTTTAAGCATCCAGAGTGGTCCAGCCCCAATCAGATCATGTCCTGTTTTAACAGTTCTATGCATTTTCTTCTATTGTATTCATATGTGACCTTGGACATCTCCTCTGTCCTTGCTGTGCCTTTGATTTCTCTTCAGTTATACACTGATTAGTTTATGTTGTCAATCACCTGAGTAGTCTGCAGTGCTGTGGAGTAAAAACCTGTGTCCACTGAGCACAAACCCCAGCACTCCCAGTGGTGCAGTGCCTGTGAACAGCCATTTGCTCCCACCCCGCTGTCCTGTTGAAAACACCTTGTTCCGATGGCACATTCCTGTAAAACTGCTCACAGAGTGGGCAGGGGGCAAGGGGCAAAATGCCATCCTGCCTCCCTCCCCGGAGAACTTTTAGCAAAAGATGCCCTCAGGCAGTGCCACCACAAAATGGGCACGTGGGCATGCAGAGCACTGACCCAAAGGTGGCTCCTGCTCCGTCTGTCCCTCCGTGTGCACTGGGGATAAAAACAACCATGCCTCACTCCAGTTCAGTTCTCCACGTTTCTTCTGGGTCTTGAAAGATGAGTTTGCTTTGTTGTGTCTAAAACACATACCTGATGCCTTGAGGACTTCCATGCCTCCAAATGTTCCTTACTCCACACCTGCATGTTCACAGTACTGTGTGCTATGGGATGTAGGAGAGAGTCATAATCCTTACGACCTTCACTCTGTCTCCAAGGCCCTTGGGTGATGTCCATTGGAGCACCTGCTAAAGCACCTCACTCTCAGTCCAGTCTGTCCTTGAACACTTCCAGGGATGGGGCATCCAAAGCTTCTCTGGGCAACCTGTTCCAGTGCCTCACCACCCTGACAGGAAAGAATTTTCTCCTGATATCCAATCTAGATCTCCCCTCTTTTAGATTAAAACCGTTCTCCTTGTCCTATCACTATCTGCCTGTGTAAAGAGCTGCTCTCCCTCTTTTTTATAAGCTCCCCTTTAAGCACTGAAGTCCACAATGAGGTCTCCAGAGCCTTCTCTTGTCCAGGCTGATGGAGTCAATGGAAGGAATCCTGTTTGGCTGGTTGGAGCTGGAGAGTTTCTCATCATGGCACGTGAGCACTACTCAGAAACACAGGGAAGAAAAAAGATGTGCATTTTGATGATAAATCCAACACAAACACTCACTGATCTGTGACTTTATTTATTGGAAAATACCTGTGGCTTCCCTGGAAGGCAGTTTAAAATGAATGGGTATTTCATTTTTGGTTTAACACCTTGGGTAGCCCAGGGAATAAAGGTGGTTTACAAAGGCTGCTCTTGACATCTGGTTTTAGGACACAAGTACAAGTCATCAAAAGAAAAGCTTGCAGAGGTCTATTTATCAATAAAATATTTAATAAACTTATCTGTACAAAATATTAAAAAGGTTATTGAAGAGTATACAAGAATATTTATTTAACAAATATATACTGCTATATAATATATTCAAGAAAATATAGATTGTTGTTTACAGTTCATTTACAATCCCATATGTACAATCTATTTAAACTTTAGATACATACAAACAATGCATTTACACCATCACATACAGAGCTATCTTCTTTAGAGATATTTCACACACCCAGACCTGAAAAAGCTGCACAAATACATGGATAGTTCAGAGGCACACACAGGGATACAAGTATTGCTTCAAAAATCATAACTACTAGAAATACAGCTATTGGAAACGTTTTCATTTTTTGATATTTTCCTTTCTAATCAAAGAAAAGAATATATAAATAAAACCACGACTGACCAGCAGAGAGGCTCGTTTTGTCAGAGGAACTCCAGAAAGTGTTGACTCGACTCCAGAAACAGAGCACACAGTGGTGGGATACAAAAGGACTGAGCAAACTGGATCAACATTGCTCCTGCTCCATGTGAGACAGGGAGCCCCAGGAGCAGAGCAGGTCTGTGCTGCACAGACAAGTGTCCTGTCCTTTGAGCAGCATCTCCACCAGCTTTTCCAGTGGGAGCTGCAGAGCAAGACAGAGCTGGTGACTCCAGGTGGGCACAGCCCTGACTGCTCCTCAGGCTGTGAGAGCTCTGTTTGCAAAGGCACTGCACAAACGTGGCTTCAGCTGAAGCCTGTGGAGCTCTGGACCTTCAGCAGCTCAGGAACTCAGACCTTTCTTCAAAGGGTTAATCACTCACAGCAGGTGGGGTGAATGCCAGCAGGATGATCCCCCCCTCTCCCTGGGCAAGGAGAGGATGAGCTGCTCCTACAAAATGCCCCATCCCAGCTGATCACTTCTTGCATAGCAACTTAACTTTGGCACCTTCAAGGACCAAAGCCTGGCCCTCCCTGTGTGACCATCCCTTTTCCTGCCCTGTGGATGCTGTTTCACCTTGCTGCTGCTCCTGAGCTCCTGTGAGCCCCTTGGTGCTCAGCAGTTCCTGGCACACAAATCCCTGGGATGGCCAGCCTGGGAGCAAAGCAGCCCTAAACTTTGCCTCCTGTTTATTTCCTGCTGTTCTCCTCCCCTCTCTTCACCAAGGCAGGATGGAGGAAATGAATGAAACACCACAGGGAATGCCACCATCTCCCCAAAACCTGGGACCAAGGCCAGTGCCACAGCTCCCAGAGAGCCCAGGCTTGGCCCAGCCTCTGGGTCTCACTCCTCTGATGATGAAGACCAGCGTGGCACCAGCACAGGTTGACATTGCAGAAAAGAGAAGGGGAGGGGAGACCCAAACACTCCCACCTTCCATCAGAAAGGCACCTGAGAGTGTGACCCACAGGAGCAGGTCCCCTCCTCCCACCAGCTTCAACCTGCCAGACCTGTCCCCTCTCTGTCCCCTGCCCAAGGCACAGACTGCACCACGTCCTCCTGCTGCTGAGTCTCAGCCTTCCCTTCCTCACCCTCCTTCCCCCACCCACCACCACAGCAAGGCTCCACACTCCCATCCTGAAAACCCACAGATGAGCACAAGTGTCACAGCAGAAAAACGAGCTCACAAAACGTACAGCTGAGCTATTAAGTGGTGATGACAGAAAAATGGAGAGCAAAGCTTGCAGAAAAACCATTGAAAATGTGTGGAGTTCTGGTTTCATCCATGGAATGGATGGGAATGGATCAGGCTTTGGTTTAAGATTTTACAATACCAGTTCCATGCAGATGCTCTGCTGCCCAAGCTTCCTACCCTGGTCCATCCATTGAGCAAGAGTCAAACATGGTGCATCCATCAGCCTGCCAGAGCTCCTTCCCACCACCACACGTATCAGGATCATCTCCAATGGAAAATTCAGGGGTTGTTTGAGTTCTGCAGCCAGTAAAAGCAAAAAGCAGACACAGGGCTATTTGTGTCTTGAGGTGCAAAGATGCAAAACATCCTTTAAGATGTAGGGTGGGCTCCTTGGTCAGTGGGTTACACCAGCAAGAATTCCAAATTTTTGTCACTTTCTGAAGGCCCAGATCACTGGCTGGTAGGACATAAATAATATTCAGAGACATCTTTGCACCTCTATGTACCTCACAACACATTGTACTAGCAACAAAGAGCTTAGCAGGACAGAATGCAGCTGGTTTTACCTTGGAACACATAAACCGGCTTATGGCAAAATTGAAGGTGTCACATGCACCAGTCTGGCAGAACATCTCACTCTTTGTCCAGCCATTAATTGAAAGATAGGAAAGACAGAAAACTCTCCCCCTCCCACACAAATTCACAGGCTCCTGACCATCAGCAACACCCCAGCCACAGAACAGGTACTCCCCAGCTCCCTTCCTCATTGTGCTTTCATGGGGGACACACTCCCACAGTGGGGACACTGCTCCACTCTGCTCCTGCCACCCTCCATCTCCATTCTGACTCCACATAAAGGGATCCCTGATGCCAAGGGAGCTGCTCTGAGGCTGGTGGGACACACATGATCTGCTGGTCATAAGGTCTCTAAAAAGAGTCACACTGCTCTCAGAGACCTTGCTTTTTCCCACACAGGTTTTCCCATCCAGTCACCTACCCAGAGCATGATGCAAAGAGAGAAAAACTCACCCCACAACCCCAGCTGCACCCAGGACAGGGGACACAGGAAGTGATCTGATGGAACTGCCCAGCCAAGCTCCATGACAGAGCCCTTGGCTCTGATCATCTGTCAAACACGGTGGCACAGAGCCCCATTTCAGGGGACAGCCTCTGTGCAATACCCAGGCTCTCACTGACATTGCCCCACAGAGGTTTTCTCTCCCTGGCACATGGCCCTGCTGCCCCAGCACAGACAAAAGAGAAGGCACTTGGATTCCAGAACTCACTCCATGCTCAAAAGAAACCATGGCATTTCCCACCAGTTTTAGTCCAACACAAGCATGAGCTGGGCTGGTATTTATGGTCTCTCTGCCACGTTAACATGGGTCCTGTTGGCTTTGATGTAACTACAAATACTGCTGTCAATGCAATCACAACAAGCAGAGCTCACTGCAGAATTCCTGCCGAGGCTGGGGAGCAAAGCCATGGCATCCCCTCAGCATCCAAGGTGCTCTGCTCCCTTTGCCCAGGTGTAGCCCTTGGGACCCCATTCCCAGGGGCCCTGAGTGATGCCCCAGCCTGTCTTGTGTCCCCTGTGCCAAGAGCAGGGTGTGTGTGTGTCTGCCCTTCCCTGG
The DNA here is from genome assembly GCA_013396995.1 of Dicaeum eximium. Lineage (NCBI taxonomy): Eukaryota > Metazoa > Chordata > Aves > Passeriformes > Dicaeidae > Dicaeum > Dicaeum eximium. The sequence goes on along the minus strand of VWZP01007621.1, from coordinate 1,779,018 downwards.
GGGCCACACAGGAGACTCTCCCTAAATACCACTTTTGTGCATGTGGGGTAAGGGCTGGAAACTGTAAAAGGAGCTGTTTGTTTTGCAGGAGGAGTGTGCTGGGTAAATCTCTGCAGTGCTGCCCAGTGAGAGCTGCCAGCCAGGACTGGGGTAAGACCCAGGGGCTGCAAACACACACAGAGGTCCCTGGCACTCACACTGGGGCAGAAGGCTCAAGGCTTGGGGTTTGTTTTTCATCAGAACTGGTGCCTTTGCAGCCTTTTCCTCATGGGTATGCCAAGCACCAGCCAACAGGCAAAGAGGCTGTGGCTCCATCTGCCAGTGCTGATCAGAGTGAGGCCACTGGGATCAATGCAGCTGTGCCAGGGTGAAGCTACATCAAGCCCTTCTCTTTATGAATCCTTCTCTCTGCCAGAAGATACTGATTTCCCTCCTATCATTGGATTTGAAGTATGATGTTAAAAAAAAAAGGGAGGGGCACATGGTCAGAAAAGCCCCCTATTTTAAGAGAATTAAAAAGCAATTATTCCTTAAAAAAAACCAAAACATCTGTGATTCTTGGAAAGTATTCCTAGGCCAGAAGTACCCCTGGTGACCAGGGTTAAACAGGGCATAAAGTAATTTTGTTTCTGACTGTTCCTGAAGGCAGTGGCTTGAGCACAAGCTCCAAGAACCCCCAGACAAGGCACACGCACCAGTCAGTCCCTGTCCCAACTGGGCAGGCTTCCTCAAATCCCAGCCCCAGTGCTTCTAAGTCAAATGAGATCACTCTGCAAGTTTCCCTACTCCTGTGCAATTACATTCCCATGTCAGAGAGGAAGGAGCCAGTTAAGGATCCACAGCTCTTTTCAAATGCTTAATATTTCTAGTTTCACTGTAATTATATCCTGCAGATAAAAATGGTGCTCAAGGTCAAACAAATCCTCCAGGAGAATATGCATGGAAACAGTTTGGGTTTTTTTTTTTAACTGGAAAGGTTGTATAAATACTGCAGATTGAGAACCTATAATTATCCATTAAAATCACTCTGAGACTGCTGAATTAATATTTGTCCATGTTCAACCTCTAGTCTCATGTTTTTAAAGTTTACATGTGCCCAAAAATCAGCTCAGGCAAGAGGCAACTGATCAGAAATACATTTTTCTGGGCCTTTCCTTTGGCATTAGAGGATGATGTTCTTCGGGGAAGCAGCTCCAGGGATGGGGGCTGGGCTGGGCTACCACAATCCTGCAGCCAGTGCCCCACCAACCCTCTCCAAAGGCAGGATTCACTGCTCCATGCCCTCTACAGACACATCCCTTTGTTGCCCAACAGTGCAGAGCAGTAACTCAGCTGAGAGAAGCTCCCTGCCTGGGAAAGGCTTCCACACCCACCACTTCCATTTGGAATGGTGTAATCCTTAAGGCTGGAAAAGATCATGTCCTACCACTAACCCCACATCACTACCATATTCACCATTACACCATCTCCTCAAGTGCCATTTCCACACAGTTTTTGAACATTTCCGAGGATGGTAGCTACACTTCCCTGGGCAGAGCTTTACGACTCTTTCTGTGACTTTTTTCCCCAGATCTTTAATCTAAACCTCTACACACTTGCAATGGCTCTGATGGTTGCTGCCCAAGACTAATCACACTGGTGCAATCTCCAAGTCTGCCTGGGGATGGAGAGGCAGCCCTTGCAGGGATTCCTAAAGGGGACAGTGGTGGCTTTTGCTCTGGAAATATTCCTCTGGGAGCAACGAGCAATGTGACTCGCTCAGGGGGAGCAGCACAGTTACCCCCCAAAGCCCCCAGCTCCACTCTCCTCCAGCCTTGCCCTGCTCATACACATCCCCTGGAGCAGCCCCAGGCAGGAACCTGCCTCCCCCTGACTCCTTAGAGAAGCAGGAAGAGGATCCAACTCCATCCTCTGCTCTCCCTTTGTGCTCCAGAGGTTGTTTGCCCAGGAAAGGAACAGGTGGCACTTGGCACAGGCTCCATCCTGGGGGGATGAAGTTTGCTCCCCCACAAACATTCCTGTTCAGGGGTGCCCACAGGAGAGCCAGGTTGGGTCCCCAAATGGGTGAAAACAGGAACAGCATCGCTGCCAGCAGCGCTCTCCCCAAATCTCCCCTCGTTTATCCCAGTGATCCAGGCCATGGAACTGCAGCAACTGAGCCACTGCTTTTGTCCCCAGCACCAGCAAAGCCATCATGGGGTTCAGGACAAAAGGCCCAGCAGTGGGCACTGCCCCAGAATCGGGGTTGGGGTGAAGCAGGACAAGACCCAACCTGTCACCCCACTCTCCATCAGCCACCTCCAGACCTGCGGTGGGTGACATCTGCCTGCTCCTGCTACTCTGGCTGAAAAAAACCCACAAGAACTGGGAGTCACTGGCATTACCACCCCCTGGACACAGTACCACAGGAGCAGGTCTCAGGACACCTTTTGGTGGAGGCTCACAGGAGCCACCAGCCAGCAGGGGCTGCCAGGAGCTACGTGTATCTTGCTTGGATTTGAACTGCCAATGAACCCTCACCACTAATATTTGGAGGAAGGAGAGGGGGTAAAAGAAACAAAAACATTTTTAAAAATTGTCTCAGCAGTGAGAAAAACTATCAAACGACCAAAGGGAAATTGAAAAATTAGGTACTTCCAAAGCTTGGTAACTTTATAACTGATGTGGAATCTGGCAGCTCCAGCACTGCTGTGCCAACCTCCTTCCCCAGCCAGCTGTGCTAAAGCCCAAGGGCAGAGGAAATCCCAAACCCTCGTGCTTACCCCTCCTCACCCACTCAGGAACCTCAGCCTCCCCAAATCTGACAGGGAGAAAACCCATGGCATGGACCTGATCCTTCTTTCCCCCCTGACCTCCATCTCTGAGCATCCCCCTGGAGACAGCTACATCATTAGCATATATTTACATTCATGCTGAGGTAGGGAGATGGGTTTTCCTCTTGGATGCATGGATGTGAAGCCAGAGGAGCTCTGCAGGTGTCAAGGGGGTACATGAGAGTTGTGGGCACCACACTTGCTCCTGTGAGCTGCCACCTGCCACAGGCTGAGGATGCAGAGCAGGCTCCATGGGTGAGGATGGAGGGAGGCTGGGGGTGTTATCCCAGGGGATCTGTCACTGTTTTCAAGGGACACATTTACTTCCTACTGATGCACTTGGGGGGAAGGGGCTGTTGAACCTCACCAAGGCTTTTCTGATCTTTGAAATCACTTGGATCTCAGTAGAGCTCTTTGAGGCGACCTCCTCTCTGCCCTGGCCAGGCTCAGCCCTCCCAGCAGAACACCCCTGCCATGCAGGACAACTGGATTTATGTAGGAAAAATCCCATGTTTTCCAGCAGGGATTTATCTCCTCCAAAAGCAAACTACCATCACTAATAAGCACTGATGCTCACACACCAACACCCTGGCCACAAGAAAAAAACAAACCACCAAACTCAAAATCTGTGCAAATACATCTCTGGTCTAAGCCAACCCACCCAGGAAGCCAAAGTTTGGTACCAAAACCCCCTGAGGTGCAGTAGAAATGCTTCCCAGCATCCAAAGCACATCCTGGCATGGATGAAGAGCTTCTCTGGTTTAAAGGGGTAAATTTATACTCAGCTCCTGAGTTACTAAAACCCTGCAGCCCTTTCAGCACAATCAAACCACCCCACTTCACACAGCAGTCCCTGAGGGTAGCACTCAGCCCTCTGCATGGGAAAGGTCTGCTCCTGGAGGATCCAGCTCCCTCAATGGAGCAGGGAGCAGCCAGCACTCCAGGGAGGGACACAGCTCCCTGGGAAATCGATGCCAAAGGAAGATAGGGTGGAGCTTAGTGCTTTTATAGAGATTACTTGGAAAGAGAAGAACCCGAGTGAAATGGCTCTTCCCTAGGGACCTTGGGGCCTTTGTTTCTCTCCAGACATGCTCAGGATGGCTGTGTGATGTGCAGGCCTGGTGCTGGGTTCCCAGTATGCCTTGGAAGTGCAGTTTTGTGCAGGAAAGGGAGGGGACTCACCAACCAGTACCTCCTGCAGGACACAGACAACAAAGCCAGCGCTTCCAACCATGTGGAGTGGAAGCATCTCCACCATCTCCTCTATCTCCACCTGGCCTCCCAGAGCCACTCCCATCTTTCTAAGAGCACAAGCTCTGCTTCAGACCTGACTCTTTTAGCCTCTGGCTCTCCTTCCTCCCTGTCTCTGCCAGCAGACTCACAAACCTGTCCCCACTGCAAACAGGCCTGGACCAAGTGATTACAACCCACGCCAGCCACAGGTTCTCCACTCCCTGCCCATGGGTCCCTTATTTTTCCACCAGGAAACCCTAGTCAGCAATTTGAAGACTGCCAGAAAAACTCCTTTAACTCAAAGAAAAGAGCATTCCTACCTCACCTCCACCCCACTGCCACAGCCAGAGGGTGATGCTGACCTGATCCCTCTGCTGCAGACACCACTCCACCTCCCCCCCCCACCCTGGGTCATCATTCTGACCAAGACAATTTTGGCCAGACATTTTCCAAAACCTTTGGGAAAGAAGTTGTCAGCTCCACTTAGGCAAACCAGGTGTATCAGGCAGAGCTCAGAGGCTGAGGAGACATCCCCTGTGTGCTCTGCCAGGCTGTGTGGCCCCCTTTCCAGGGAGGACCTGGCAAGGCACAGAGATGGTGTCAGCCTCACAGCCTCAGAGGGGCACCCCCATCCCTCCTGGGCTCATGGCCAGGGTGGCCCAGGGAAGACAGGGGACACCTGCTCTGAGCTTGGCTTTTGGAAAAGGCACACACCAAAATGTGTATGTGTGTATATATCTATATATATATATATATATAAAATGGGCAGGGCTGCTGAGCAAGGCCAGGAGGGATGGGAGAGCTGCAGAAATTGCTACCTGCAGCCACACGTCTCCACCACCATGTCCTCATACTGTTTGTAAACCACATTGTTCCCAGAGTCTATATAGAGGATGCTGATGGGGCTGAGCTTGGAGGGCACGCAGCAGCTCGGGGGGGTGGACTCCGGGTCCATGGAGTTCATCAGGGTCTGGATAATGGCGTGGTTGGTGGGCTCCAGGTGGGAGCGCAGCGGGAAGTCGCAGACCCCCTCGCAGTGATAGGCCTCGTAATCCAGGGGGGCGATTATCCAGTCATCCCAGCCCAGCTCCTTGAAGTTCACGTGCAGGGGCTTCCTGCTGCAGCGAGTCTTCGCCTTCTTCCCGTGGCCTCTGCCCCCAGACCGGGCGGCAATGGTGGTCCTTCTCTTCCTTCGCCTCAGATATGCCTCCTGGCCGGGATCGGGGGGCTCCAGGAACGGGGGGCTGCCCAGGGCCTTGATCTTATCCCGGATCTCCTTGAAGAGGTTCTCCTTCCTCTGGGTGCGGGAGAAGGCCACGAGCAGGGCTCGCTCGTGGGGCTGCGGCCGGGGTTTGCCGAAGCCCAGCTGCCGGGGGGGCAGGAGCTGTCCCGACTGATCCGAGACGATCCTCAGCAGGAAGCACAGCAGCTTTCCCGAGAGCGACCTCTCCCTCTGATCTCGCAAGGCTTCCCAGACGTCAAACACCTCCCATCTGGAGGAGCCCGTGTCCAGAACGTCGGCGGCCCTGGAGTCCAGCAGCCGGGGCTGCTCGCCGTCCCGGCTCGGGCAGGTGCCGAGGAGGAGGTGGTGGAAGGTGCCTTCGGGGGACAGCGCCAAACTCCGGTTCTCGGGGAGGGAGCGCAGGATCCGCAGCTCCGCGCCCGTCACCTCCTCTGCCTCAGGCAGGCTGGAGATGTCAAAGAGATATCGCTGCTCCAGGGCGGATGGGGAGGCATCTGGAAGAGATAACATACGAGAAAAAAAAAAAAAATTTAAATATCAGCAAGAAAAGCCAAGCTCTCATTAGGGAGGAGCAAGGGACGCAGAGGTAATGGGGGAGATCTCCCTGTGCAGCATGGCTTCCTGAGCATCCCAGCGGGACACAGTCTGTGTGTCCTGCATCCAGGACTGCTACTCTGGCTGGGGGCACCAAAAAGAAATGGGGAGGAGAAGGTACAGGAGCAGGGAGGAATCAATTCAAACAAGTGGCTTCTCATCAGCCCTCTCTTCTCCACATCCTGAGGAGGCTTCTCTGCTTCCTCCCAGGAGTTCCAGTGACCCCAGATGCACCACTGTTCTGTTTTGGCACAGAAGCCACACCTGAACCTGTGCAGCACATTACCATCCCCAATCAGTTTGTCACCGATTTCTTCTGACCCAAGTGTCACACACATACACGTGCTGTTAAAAATTCCCCTTCCCCCTCGCAGATAGGCACAGGCACACAGGTCTGACAGAGGCACCCAGAGCGGCTGAAAGTGAGCCCAGCCTCAGTTTGTCACTATGGATCCAAAGGCCTGACACAGACTTGTGCAGCTTCTGGCACTGAATAAATATACTCAGTGTGAATTTAAAAAAGCAACACCAAAGGAGGTGGAGCTGGGAAGAAGAGGTGAATTGAGTTCCGGGAGGTTTGTTTTTTGTTTTCTCCCTCGTTAACGAGAAACCTGACCTGGGCATGCTGCAAATATCTCTACTGTGCCCGGAGCGCCCCGACCCGCTGCCGGCAGAGCCCGGCCCGACACCCCCGCCCCGCACCCGCCCACCCCCGCCGGCAGCGCCGCTGGGTGCAGCCTGCAC
>VWZP01007621.1:1755466-1772383 GCA_013396995.1 Dicaeum eximium | reverse complement strand
CTGGGTGCAGCCTGCACCGCCCGCCGGGGGGGAAACTTCTCCCCGTCATTTGCTGCTGCTGCTGCTATTATTATCATTAATAGTAGTATTGTTATTCATTATGGTTATTAAAATCACTATTTGAAAAGCAGATCTAAAATTCCTATGAGAAGTAGATAACGGCAGATAAGAAGATCCCTTTGAAGAGTTCATCTGGTTTCATTTTGCGCTGAAACTTCCCAGGACCTGTGCTCAGTTTTCGCTCAGCTCTCAGAAGCCGAGCACTGCCCACCCTCCCACCGGAGCATCCTCCTCCCGGTCCCGCCTCGCTCCCCCGACGTTTCCCCATCAATAAACCTCCTCCCGCAAAGGCTGCGGCAGGATACGGCCCCGTCTGGGTGTGGGAATGGGACTGGGGGGGCTCTCCCACCACAAGGCAGCCGGCGACAGGGACGGGGTGCGGCTGGCGCTGCTTTTCAGTTTGCGTTTTCATTTTATTCGATCGGGAATGTATTATTTTTTCCCCCCAGCCAAGCGAACTTGGCCGGCAGGGCGCGAAGTACATACATACATGTATTTGTTAAAAGTATATCGTTAGCTGCGTATATGCGTTTCATTATTATTATTATTATTATTAGATTCACGGGTATGAAGAGGGCAAAAGAGGGCGAAGAGGGAGAAGGGGACCGCGATGCCGAGCTCAGCGGGCGGCGTTAGCGGGAGTCGCTCCGGAGCGCCGCGGCCGCCCGGGGCCGAGCACCCGCCGGGACACCGTGGCTGCGCTCCCTCCCTGGCCCGGCCCGGCCCGTCGCGGTGCTCCGCGCAGTTTTTCGGGCTGCAAAGGCTCTGGCAGGACGGGGGATGCCTCGGGGAGAAGCTGCTCTCAAACTGCGCCGCACAGCCCGGCCCCGGCCCCGCATCAGGTGGCGGGAGGTGCCGGAGCCCCGCAGCGCCGCTCGCCCCGTCCGGGCCGGCTGCACCTCGCACCCCGTCCCGAACCGCATCCCCGTGCGCCATCCTTGATACCGAGTGCGTGTGCAACCCCATCGCACCCCAGACCCCCGCTCTGCGCCGCGCTCATCTCCGTCGGCAAAGCCCTCCACAGGCGCCAGGCACAAACCTTTTGCTGTCCCCATCGCCAACCCCCCTAACCGTACGCTCACGCACAACCCCACTCCCAGCCCTGTCCTCGCCCCCACTCCGCGCTCAGATTCGCGCACGGCTTCATTCCCGTTAAACAACTGGGATGCGCAGCCCCTATCCCGTGAAGCTCCATCCCCTGCAACCACCCCGTGCGGAAACCAACGCGCAGCCCCATTCCCCAGCCAACGCACAGTCCTATCCCAGGCACAGCCCCGTGCTCGGACCAGCATGCGAGCATCCTCTCCGTGTGCCATCACGTCCCCAGAGCGATTCACAACCTCGTGTGTCCATCCCCACATCCACACAGGAGCCCGATCCCCACACCCATGCACAACACCGTCTCCATCCCCAAGCCCCATCCTCATCCCCAAGCCCATTCCCGAGCCCAAGCGTCGCCTTCTCTCCCGCCCGACGGCGGGGTCCCGGCGGGGCGGCCGCTCCGCGCTCCCCTGCGCGGCCGCGGCTCTCCCGCACTCACCGCTGCGCGCCCGCTCCGCGAAGCCCGTCACGGTGTCGGCGCGGCGGCCGGGGGCGCGGCGGGCGGCCAGGCGCTGGTACAGGGCCACCATGTAGTGATGCGGCACCACCGTGCCGTTGCGGAGAGCCCCGTCCCTCCGCGGCGGGGAGGAGAAGGGNCCGGACCCCCCCTGGGGCTCCTCCCCGCACGCCCCGGCAGGTGAGAGACACCCCCGGATTCCCCCTGGGGCTCCTCCCCGCCCGCTCCGGTAGGCGAGAGACCCCCGGATCCCCCCTTGGACCTCGGCCCATCTGTCCCGACAGGTGAGAGACCCCCGGATCCGCCATCGGATCCCGCCCCGGTCTCCCGGCAGGTGAGAGATCCCTCAAGTCTCCGGGCCCGCACCCCTGGGGGCACCCGCACCCCTCATTTGGCGAGAGAGCTGCGTCCCACAGCCCCGTGCCAAGGCATCACCCAGCCTAAGTGTGGGCTGCAATAGGGTTGTGTTTGACTTCGGAAGGCGACCCCAGTTCGGGATGGCGGGAGGTTGCGGGGGCACCTACACCTCTGTTTACAGGGGTCGTATGTCGGAGCAGGGAAACCCCGCACCCAAGACTGGACCGGGAAACTTCACCCCGTATCGGAGCGGGTCACCCACCACCCCGTACTGGGGCGGGGGTCGCGGTCCCACACTGGACATGGGGCAGTCCCGGCTCTGTTTCGAACGGAGGAACCGTCACGCCGTGTGTCGGGCAGATCCCTTTTCCCCGACACCGGCCCGCGGGGGTGATGCCGGCGGCGGGGCCGGACGGGGAGCGGCCGAGGGAGCCGGAGCCACCCGCTATGGGGCGGCCCCGGGGCCCCAGGCTCCCCCCGCACCGCTCCGAGATGCCCCGGGCTGCCCCGAGCCTCCATCGGCCCCGGTAATTCCGACACCGGAGCAAAACAAAGACCCAGCCGGGCAGCGGGCTAATGTTTTCCCTCGCACGGAGGGTTTCCTTGGTAAAATTCAGATGTTTCCTTGGGTCTCGATTAAAATAACAAAGTGGGGTATTTACTAGGATGTTATTTCAAGTCTCTTAAGTCCCTGGTTATGTCTGTTGCGATTTCTCCGCAAATACAAAAACAAGCGCTGCGATGATTTATTTGAAGGAATGTAGGTGTTTCGCCAAAACAAACATGCCTTTTTTTTTTTTTTTCTCCCCCCCAAAACAATTGCTTCTCATGAGCATTTGTCACAGCAGCCTCTAGGATTTCTTTCTGCTGTAATTTTACAGGTGTCTTGTCACAGTATCGCAGCGGGTTTCTAATGCCAACCAGCGGCTTTGCTCGGTATGTACACACACAGTGCAGAGACATGGACAGCACTCAGGACACCATCCCAGGAAAACCCCATTCCCAAGAAATTCCTGTCCCATGCAGTGCTGGATGGCCAGGACTGAAGCCATCTGCACACCTTGCACAGCCTTTGCACAGCCTGTACATGGAGTTGGCATGGCTGGCATGGCGTTTGCACACTCACACAGGCCCCCCTTGCACACATCACCCCCCCAGGCAGGTAGTGACCCCTGGGAGCCTCACCCAGCTGGGGCAGGAGGCAGAGGAAGGGCTCACCTTCCTAAGGGCTCACCTAATGAAGCAGAGGAAGGCTTCATTAACTGTTATTCTTCTGTCGGTCCCTTATTAAATCCAGCCTGATGCTGTTCAGATACTAAAGGTCATTTTTAAAAACCACCTGACAAGACCTCCCAGCCCTGAGGCCTCACTCTGCCCTGGCCAGAGTGCTGAGACTCCACTCGGGAGCTCTCTCAGAACCAGAACATGGCAGCAGGGCTCAGTGCTCATGGCATCTCTTCCCAAAGATCGGAAAGCTGAAAAGCACTGTCAGATCCTGTCCTGCTTAATTCCACCTCAAAGAGCAGCCCCAGGCTCCAAACTGTGCTCCTAATGCTCCCACTGCAGCATATGGCAGCACTCAGTGCTGCCCACGGAAGGGATCAAAAGGGTCAGCAAAAGGATGGAAGGGTGATGGGGTGGGAGGGACTGTTAAATGGGCAGACAAGTCTATCCATAAACCTCTGGGCTTCTTGCAATGGTTTCTGGAGCATCCTGCCTGGAATTGTTTCACAGTTTTATAGGAAACAGTGAAAGGTAAAAAAATGGTGAGTATGGGCCTCGCCTCAAGCCCCCAGGTCTGTACATCCTCCTGCAGGCTGGGGTGCATGGACCTCCCACACATGTGGAACCCTAAGCTTCAACAAATTCCCTGGGACTGGAACTGTCACCATCACTGCATTTTTGATGTGTATGTTTCAAAAATTAAAGTTACATTGATACAACAGACAGCTGTGCCTCCTGTTTGTTCTTCCCCCACAACTTTTTTTGCCCACAGACCAGTCTTCTTCTCAACCCCCAGTGTGGGCACCAGGACCAAATGCCTGCCTGTTGCAAGCTGGCAGAGCTGAGCAATGGGTTCCTGTCCATCAGTTTGCACCACACCATCCTTGTCCGTGTGTGCAGCTGTCCCCATGAGAGAGCCTCGTGCTGCTGGGTGACAAGAGGCAGATCCCTGTGCTCACTGTCTGTATGGAGACCCAGAGACAGGCACACACACCCCCCACAACCCCAGTGAGCACCAGGTGCACGTGCCTGCACCAGAGGGCACATGAACACACATGAACACACACACACTCACACACACACACACAGACAGGTACACCAACCCAAGCAGCAAATCCTGCCTGGCCAAGCTGGAGGGTAGATGTGAAATCCCACAGCTCATCCTCCCAACCACACAGCATCGAGACAAATAAGCACTGACTTTCCCATCTGTTCTCCATTGCAGCCTCATTTAAACCCTTTTGGGCTTTCTTGAATTTCCATCAGCCCAGTCCAGCCCAGCTGCAGGACCTTCCCAAGCGTCCTGAGCCCTGCACAGCAGCACAGGCACTCCTGCCCGCAGTCCTTCCCTGTGCTGGGGATGGGCTCCCTTCTCCCCCACTGCAAAACTTTTGTGCATAATTTCACCCTGGCAAAAAGCCACCTTCTACCAGCCCCCTTCCAAACCCAAATTAGCACGCTGCTGCAGCAGCAGAAATTGGAGAGGAAAGGCTGCAGTTTTATTTTACAACTCAATTAGCAAGTTTATACAGAAAAAAAACACCCACATAACTGAGTGAGATTTTATGTCCGTTCAGCTTCACCAGCAAACAGACAAGTTCCTCCTGAGGGCACTCCCAAATGCTGTGGGCACAGCGATGTGCTCCTGCCCATGGGGCCCCTCAACCAACGTGGTGATCCTGCCTCCAGCCCTGCTCACTTGCTCCATCTCTCTTTGCTCTTACACTTAAAAATCCTCTGGGATTTTGGATCATGGGCTGAAAAACACAGTTTCGACACTGTCCTGACACCCTGCTCATCGAGTATTAAATCAGAAGTATGCCAATAGCTAAGATGAAGATAAAGGACCACATTTGCCTCTATTTTTTCCCTAAGAACCAGTCCCAAGTAATGTGAAGCCAATGGCTGTATGCCCAGCAGGGATCCTGACTCCTGAAACAGTTTGCACCATGTCTCACTACAGTCTCTCCCTTCCTTGACCAATAAACCCTTCTGGTCAGGTTTCTGGAAAGAAGGGGACAGTCTTCTCACAAAGCCAGTTTTCTTACTGGGAACATTTTTTGGATGATGATTGCTTCAGGATCAGGAAGGAATTATTCCTGTCTTGCTGACACTTGGGCTTGTCCTCTCTGTTTCAGTCCCCCTTTTGTGCCCTACTTGCCCTTCTGCATTGTCCATGGCAGTTGGGGACCTTTGTGTGTGGAGCACTGAATCATTCCCAAGCACAGGGGCTGAGTCCTGGTCATGGTGAATCAGCCTGCCATGGCTAGTTCCTCTTGTACAGCTGTGGGCAAGGTCCAGCCTGGCAGAAGGGCTGCCCTCCTGATGCTCTTCAGCACAGGAATGAATTTGATTTAACTAGAACCCCACCAGGCATGGAAGACCATTTCTCAAAGTAGGAAACTGAGGCAGAAGGGAAATCCTCAAGGAATAACCATGTGCCTCATGTCCCAGCTACATTGCCAGAGCTCTGCACCTCCACCTCACCTTCCCTGTCATCAGCCCTTTCTGATGGAATAAAAATAAGCTGCAATGACAAACCCCCCCATGCTTCAAAACTGGAGGTGTTTGCAGCTGTTTCTGTTCGGTGAGCCAGTGGGGGTCCACCAGCTTTTCAAGTCTTGAGCAAGCTCAGTGATCAGACTGTTGATGCCAGTGGCTATTTGGAAGAGTGTGTTTTCATGTAGTGACCACACAAGTAGCCTCTTGGGGCTTCACTTAACAAATGTCTTCTAGCGAGATGGCTAAAAGTGACAGCAGGGCCAGCTCAGCAAGTAGCTAAGCAACAGCGTCGTTTTCTTTCCAAATCTTCCAGCAACTCCTTCCAAAACTTACTTAAACTGAGGCCAAGCTGAATTCTTCCTGGTTGTCTGCTCAGGGATAGTCAGGGAAGATAAGACAAATCAAGGTACAAACTCCATGCATGAAACATCAGATGGATTCAAGAACCCCGTAGGCTGCTTTGCTTCAGGCCCAGAGACCTGAGGTCAGCTCAGTCTGGCTGCCTAAAGGTGTGCTTGTCTCACATCACTTTCTATTTGAGCACTGTGCTCTAGCTAGGGGACAGAAAATGCTTTTCAGAGAGTTCAATCCGTCTGGAAACACAAAAGCTTCTTGAAAAAGGCTTTCCAATATCCCCTCAAGGAAAATTGTCCTATTCAGCATCTGGTAGAGAGGGTCTGTCCCTGAAAGCCACCTGAAAATAGGGAGTCAAAACACAATTGAGTGCTCAGTCAATGTAAAAAAAGATTAAAAGCTGACTCTGCTTTTTGAAAAGTGGAGTCAGCAAGTAATTTGTCAATACACTAAGGACAGATGCTGGATCATGGTGAAGACTCACCTCAAGTGTCCTCACCGTGGTAGTCTAGGCCAGTATCTAGTTGGATGGGGTGGGATTCACTTCCCTTCATTCTGGGCTCCTTTTCAGTCTAACCTTCTTCCCATTACCTGCTCCTGGAGGGAGAGCAACACCTCCAGAAAGTTCCTACAGCATTAACACAAAGCCCAGCTGAGACAGCTGTCACACAGGTCAAGAAAGCCGTCAGCTGTCTCCTCCCCACCCCTGGATGAACATGTGAGATGTTACGAGGGGAAGCATTGTCCTACAGCTCTCCTCAAGCTCTTCTCCATGATTCCTTATTCTTATGTATTAAATCCTTTGATCTCCACTCAATTTTCTTTTCTCTCATCAGTTTACCACATCACATCCTCCCCAGCTTCTTGTCCTCCAGCTCCCAGTCCCTTTGTGAAGGCTCCTCAGATTTGGGGACATCAGGGAGGAGAAGGGGAGACCTGGCTGGGATAGTATTTGCCAGCTGATACCCAAGGGAACACCAGAAGAGGAACAGAGTACCTCACCCTGATATTTCCAGTTCCTGACTACTCCTAGGAGATTCCTTCTCTGCCCTCTCCCCATCCTTTCCCAGCCAGTGCTGCTCATGACAGTTGTGTCAGGCTCACTCCTCTGCCTCTTGAGACAGAATTTCTCCATACAAAAACCAAGTTCTTTGCTTTCTATCACAATGCAAAGTATTACCAGCAACTCCAGCTATTGGTAATAACTCCAATAATAACTCCAGTTATCTCACTCATAACTTTCTGGATGCAGCTGTTCACTACTATGAACATGGAAGGAAGGTGTTTGGGTTTTTTTTCTCCCTTTAAGTTGTCTTCCCATCCTTTGGTATTGTTACCTTTTCTCTCCCATTCCCTTCAGTGCTCTAATCCCATGCTTTTATTTTCTGCCATAGACCTGACAAATTGACCTAAATTCTGGCCAATTTGGTTTCCTGAACAGTTACTATGGGGACACCAACCAGCCCTGGAGGTTAGCTGAGGTGTGCAGATGGCCAGAGAAGACCTGCCATCCCTCAGCTCCAGCCCAGCACTCCTCCCCTCCCTCCTCTGTGCCTGCTGCTGTGCTGGGCTGTGAGGAGGAGAAGGAATGGAGGAAGGTGGGTGTGTGGGCGGGGGAAAAGATGTGGTGCAAAGTCGGGTTTGATTGCAGCTTTGCGTGGTCTGCACCATTTCCATCAAAGATTGTCCCTGACCTCCCTGCCAGAGCAGATGTCCTCCCATGACAGACGTGGAGGGTTTGGGCCCACAGGAGAGATGACTCTCACCTGAAAGGCCCCACAGACACCAACACACTCCATGGGGAAAACTGAGCAGCTCGCAAACTAATTCTTACCACTGGTACCTTCTGGTCTCCTACCCAATTCTGCATTTTAACCCCACAATTTCTGCATTCCTTTTCCATCTTGCCTTTTCCAACTTTTTGTTTTGTGAACAAAAATTCATGCTGTGGGTCTCTTTCTCCTTCAGCTGCTGAGCAGCATGAGAAGCTCGGAAAAGAGCCCATCCCGCAGACAGAGGCACCCCGTCCCAGATCAGCAGAGGTGCCGGAAGGCTGCGGTGGGACCGAGCATCATCGGGAAGGGCTCTCCCAGGGCAGGAGCACCATCTCCTGGAGAAGGGATTTATAGCACTGCGGCTCCGTGCAGGGCGTTTTCCGAGGCACAGAGGGAATGTGGAAGGCACTAACAGTTTGGAAGGCACCCACTCTGGTTTCTCTCCATGTAGGCTGTGAAATACACGTAAAGCAACCCAGTACAAGTGTGTCCTGTGTAAAAAGGAGATGGAAAACTGGCTGCAAATGGGAACACATTTTGTGGGCACATCCTTTTTTCTCTGGGCTGTGCATTAGACAGACTTGAGTGTGAGTAGCAGGATCAGGTGTTAAAGTTTTTACTATAGGTGTATCAGGTGAAGTTCCATTTTATTTCACATTTGAGACTCTGCCTCAAAGAGACATCGAGTTAATACAAAGAGCAAATCACATCTTGCTTAAGGAAGGCTCCTTTGCAAAGTTTTGAGGTGTAACTTAGAACAAGTCTTCTGCCTATGTATCTTTCCATTGGTAAATGCAATGTAAGGAGATATATGCAATGTATTACATCCTGCAGCCCCTGCAGATTTATTTGGATATCCCACTAAAGTTAAAGGCATGCCTCTGGACAGGGACAGCTGCATGGATGGAGCCACTAACACACATCAGTGTGGAATGTCAAGTGCCCTATTAGGGATGACCTTGATTTCCTAACACATCATAGTGGTGTGTGTTCACAACTGCCTACCTCAGCTCTTTGCAGACAAGCTGGTGTGGGCTGTACTGACATCAGTACTTGGGGAGCATCTGTTTCTGCCTCAACCAGAAAGGCACAGACCTGTTATTTATAGTAGACAAAGATGATCCCAGGGGTGGAGCACCTCTTCAATGGAGTTGGGCTGAAAGAGCTGGGGCTGTTCAGGCTGGGCAAGAGAAGGCTCCAGGGAGACCTCACTGCAGCCTTACAGTACTTAAAGGGAGATTATAGAAAAGAAACAGAGTAATTTTTTATACAGGTAGACAGCAACAGGACAAGGGGAAATAGTTTTAAATTAAAAGAGGAGAGATTTAGATTGGATGATAGGAAGAAATTCTTTATTGTGAGGGTGGTGAGGCACAGCCACAGGTTGCCCAGAGAAGCTGTGGATGTCCTATCCCTGGAAGTGTACAAGGACAGGTTGAATGGGGCCCTGAGCAACCTGATCTAGTGGAAAGTGTCCCTGCCCATGAATGGGGGCAGTGGGGGGCAGAACAAGATGATATTTAAGGTCCCTTCCAACTCTGGCCTTTTTATGATTCTATGATTTATATTTAATGCAGGCAACATGCTTGCTTTGCCTTGCCCACTTGTCTGTCCTTACCCACCACAACACTTATCTGCAGGTTCAGGCACCTGAGACAATATCAGATTCTTTAATGTGAATATCTCAGGCTACCTGAGACATCCACACCTCCAGTTGCTGCCTCAGAAAAGAGGGGAGCATTCTAACCTTCTGCCTCATTGACCAGCACAATGTCTATAGATCTTTTCCAACCTAAATGATTCTGTGAGTCTACAGGGGTGTCCTGAGTATCCTGCAGAGAAACCCCAGATACCTATTTTAGCACCTGAGCACACGACCTTATGAGAAGATCATCAGAATTTAGTAGGGGAAAAAAAAAAGGGACTTTCTGATGCTGATGAAATCCTTGAAGAGCACAGCACTGTGTGTGGGTCACTTCAGCAGTGTACAAGGAGCTCTGCCTATTTCTGCGGTTCACACATTGATCTCACTAGGTTAGTAAGTCAAAATATGCCATTTTGGGCTCCTTCATCTGTGTCCAGAAGAAAAGTGCAGCTCAAAGTGACTTAATATGACTGGGTCCCATATTAAATGAAATGATTGTTGGCAGGGCAGCTGCTGATTTGCCAACCAGCACTTCACACTTGGAACAAGGAGGTGTTAAATTCTGCATCTGTCCTTTCTGTAGGGCCTCACCCTGCATGCAGATTCAGTCTTGGCTGACAGTTTTTACAAGAGTCAAAGACACAGGGACAGTTAAAGGTTGTCCTGAGCCTTGATGAATTAATGGCGTGGAAACTGCAAGTGAACCCAGATCTGAATCTTTGTAGCTTTTTCCTCTGAATCTTCTCCATAGTTTTTTCCTCTGTACAGTAATGGCTTGTTGATACAATATTTATAAGACATGTTGTGAATATAAAGACTCATGAGCTCTTCAGGTAGAAATACTTGTGCAAGTAGAGGTAGCTTCTCAGGCTACATCTATACACATACATTAAATGTAGGAACACTCACTGGTACCAAGGCCAAGTGCTGAGCATCAGCCTATGTTCACATGGATAAACTTCTGTCATCTCCAAGACTCATGGTCGTGTACAAACTGTCAGCTTGGAAAGGTCCCCAGCTGTGTTAACAGCTGAACTGCCCCAGGAACTCTTCATCACGGTCTGAGTCCAAAAATACACCAGAGACCCTCTTAACTCTGTGACAGTGCTGGCCTGGCCCCCTGGTACTATTTAATTTATTTGGGTAAATGAAATGCTGGAGACTCTGGAGATCAGGGTGGGGTACCTGATGGGCTTGTGTGTAGAAAACCTGGGTCATTGTCAGGATTGTCTGTGGCCTTGCCTTCATTCCTTCAAAAGCTTATTCCAGCATGGCTGGGCTGAACCTTAGCCAGCCAAGAAACAGTGGGTTTTTTGTTGGAAGAAAGGTCTGGGCCTTTGGTATTTGGTGGGGAGCTGAGAAGCTGGCAGCAAGAGCAGTGAAGAACACTGCCTTGGAAAGGGAACTCAGTCAGTGCTGGCTGGGACCCTTCCCACACTCCTTCCCATCTTAGTTTTTCCCTCTCTTTTGCAACAGGTCCCTGATTGCTCTTGCGGGCAGCTTGGGAAAAGGATTAAGGAAATACTGAAGTTGTATTTACAACCTTGTACAGGATTGGAATGGAAGTTCCAGGTGGAGTGTCAGGAAGGTAGAGCACTTTCTTTAGTAGCAGCTTTTCCTCAATTCCTGCATTTCCCTTTTTACTTCCCAATTCAGCACTGCCCAGACCACTTCCCCTGACTGTGCAATGCTCAGGTAGCAATTACCATTCTGGTTTTGTAATTGTAGCTTTGAACACCCGAGTGACTGATTCCAGCTTAGGCTCCAGTCATATGAGCCAGGAATAAAAACAGCTGGTTGTAGGACCAGCTTGAACAATGTGGTCTCCCAAGGAGACTTCATTTCCATTCTCCTCAAGATGATTGTTTCTCTCACCAGGTGGTGATTGCTTCTTACACTACAGAAAGCTGAAAACTTGACTTATGAGAAAAATATCCAAAATGTTTGCTACACCACTGTACCATAAATGGCTACATCTCCCTCTGGGGATGTTTTTTACTCTGTTTTTCTGAAGCACAATCATCCACTTCTCTAAAATCTCCAGCTTCCATATACTGCCACTTTAGTATTCACTGTTTTGGAGGAGTGTGATAAAGAAGTATTTAGGGTAGATTCATTTCACTTGATCTACAACATGACATTTGTTAGACACACATCAGCTGTGCCACTCTTTGGACCAGAATTTTTCCTTTTCTCCATTGACTACAAAGCCAGTCACCAGATCAGCACAGAGCAAGATGCTGAGCAGGTCAAAATTTAATTTAAAACAAGAATAATCTCACTGTGTGACACTGGATAGGCATGCAGTTACTGCTTCATAATACCTTCGCAATTGCAGCCACAAATATCCTAATTAAAAAACATGAATTTAAATACCCAAGTCCATGACCTGGGGAAACCCAGAATCTGTTAGCCACTTTCTAGGTAAGTGTCAGAGCATCTGATTCAAAATGCTTGTTGTAAAACATCTGTGAGCCAAACTCAGCTCCTGAAAGAAACAGCAATGACCTGGAAAGATGTTCACCTTCCTGCCACAGCTGTGTATGAATGACTGGTTGGTGAGATGGGTTGTACCAATTGTGCTGTGAGACAGAGGCATCTTGCAGATCTCCTTGGAGGACTGGGTCATTCTATCCTGGCTTGCTGTCACCTAGAAAAGGTTGGGCCATTGAAATGGTCTCATGGCACCTGCCAAATTTGTTATCTTGGATTGAAAAAAATGCAGCAGACCCATGTGACTCAGTTTACCAAAAAGCCTGCATTGTCCTTGCCTTTTATTTCCATCACATACTGGATGTATATGAGAAGTGACTGGTGAGCCAATTCAAACAGATATCTGCTGAGTTTATGCCTCAGTTTTTCCCTTAGAGGGACACAAATCCTGGCCTCTCACCTCTAGAGCTGCCAGGTTTTTACAATGGTTGGAGGAGCTGAAAGTTGTCCAGCCATTTCCCCCTCTGTTGTGCTTGGTTAAAATGGGTCATTGAGTTACTGTAGTGTTTTTCAGTAGGGAGCAGCCACAAAGACTGGCAGATACATGGAGCAACAGACAGAGCAATCACACACACCTTTTTAGGAAGAGGTGCTGAAGAATAACATACTAACACCCCTTCACCTCCCAGCCCTTTTTCTTTTTCTTGCTAATTCTGAAAGTTGGAATTTTTCCTTTTGAGAGAATTGCAGTCAGGTCCAGAATCACCCATAAAATGGGGGAATTGTTCCAACAATTACCCTGAAAGGTTTCCTAATTTTAAAAGGAAATCCAGGAACAAAACCTGCCCAGCTCTAACCAGGACGGTTCACACTGTGCTCTGGTGGGTAGTTCAGCACAGAAGCCTGGGTCACTCTCAGCCTTTACACTTACAGTCAGGAATCTGCATAAAGAGAGTCACTTCCACACTTTCACATGGGTAATGAGCAACCAGGAGCCAGCATCAAAACCAAGCAGGTCTTGGGCTCTTGCTCATCTCCAACTAAATAACTTAGCACAAAAATAAACACCTCCAGAGCTTGTTTGGTGGGAGGGAGGGAAGTGATGGTAAAATCCTTGGGCACCGGCTTCGGTCAGGTGTGTGGTGAAGATGAACTTGAAAAACTTGGCAACATATTTAGGTGGAAACTTGTGCAGTTATTGACTGTTCCTTCACTTTTCCTGAACTGGGGAAATACTTTCCATTGTTGCTATGTAAAGACTCAACTACCCAAAAACTACGGTTTCTTTGGGGGGAAAAAAAACAAACAAAAACCACTGTATCTATCTACTGTAGGTGTGATTTTTTGAATAATACAGACAATTTTCTGCATTTTAGGGCTTGGTTTTATTAAACTGAGATAAATCAGGAAATCTCATCTTTTCTTCCTCACTGGCTACCGCAAAACTTTTCCATGATTTACCTAGGACCCCCAGACTTAAGAGAGGTGGAATTTTAATTCCAGGGCTGCAGCAGGTCAAGAGCCAGGCTTATCTTTCAGCAGGGATTACCTATGATTTCTACTAGATTATTCCTGACATATGGTTCATCATATTACAGGTTAAATGTTTAAAGCAGGGAGAAAAGCATGAGGCATAATGAATAACAGCTCTACAACTCTGCTCCCTTCTCTCCAGAATAAATCTATACCGAGTTTAGGAGGTGTGTAGATTAAAAGACTGCCATGACAGGCTATCAACAACCTTACCACATCATATAACAAGAGTGAACTTTAAATCTACCATTTTGGCTACCTTTGAAACTCACTGAGAAGCCCAGTCCTAATATAAAATCTCCTAGTGGTTCACATCTGGGTTTTGTAATTGTCATCTGAAAACAAATAGTGTTAGGAGTGATAAGTGAGTGATCATCTCTCCGGACAGCCTTTTTCAGTAATGAAATTATATTGCATTTCTCCCAAATCAAGGCTGAAAAAAAGTTCCATGTTCAGCTTTTAAACTGTGTTTTCATAGCTGATTTATTTTGTTTTTAAATATATTCCTCTGCCCTTGCTTTTTTCCCCCACATTTTATTTACTATACCCTAAGCAGGGCCTCGATTTCCCCTCATTCTGCCATGATTACAGCTAGAGTCCTCTGCCAGGGATTCAAAACTTGGTGGACAATTTCCTCTGGGCTTATAAACTCACTGTTGCTCTCCTGCTGCTTTGGGGGAGAAAAGCAAATCCATGAGCTGCCAAGAATCACACCCAGGCAGGGATGCAGTGCTGTGAGAGTGGGTCCCTGCTCAGTGTACAGGAGACAGACATAACCCTGGGATGAGTTCATGGGGTCACACCTTGACCCTGATGGAGGCCCTTCATCTCCCCATGCCCCTGTGAAGAACAGAGAGGGACTGAACTGTAGGGCTGCAGTCCGTTTGCATCGGACAGAAGGAACAGACCCCAGCCACAAATCACTCAATATTTTAACAGGCTCTGAGAGCTTTTCTTCCTTGCTTTAACCCTTTGTGAGACCTCAGTGCCTGCTGGAGATGGCTGGTGAGCAGTCCTCAAACAGAGATGGTGATTCTCCCCCTTTTTCACTCCACTTGGTCCCCTGCATCCATGCTGAGCCAGGTGGCTGGGAAAATCCCTCTGGGCTATGTGTCAGTGAAAGTTATCTATTGGGAGTAAATTTTGTATCAAAAGTAAATACAAACATCAGTCCTAACTGCAAACACATCACTGGCTGACTTTAGCTCTGTAGAAAACCCCAGTGTAACTGGTGCCAGAGTCGTGTTTTGAGCACGAGCTGAGGGTTACACCGGAGTTGGTGGGATTGTGTGTGCGAGTGAATGGTGGGAAGCAGGAGCTGGGCAGTGGGGCTCCCAAAGGGGGAGTGTCATGGTTCAGCAGATACTATGAAGAAAATTAACCCTGCCGCGATGAGCCAGAGCCCGGAGTGCCGCCAGCACCAGCGCCCGTCCCGCGTCTATAGCCGGTGTTTGAGTGCTCTCTAGCGGACAGAAAACGGGTCCGGAGGCGAACCAAACCCGTGATGTGCTGTCCCTGAGCCCTGAGCCCTGAGCCCAAGTCACTCTCAGCTGAGTGTCTGAGGCATTGGGTCTGTACACCCACACACCACGGGCCTGTGTGGAGTGTCTGGGAGCAGGATTTGGCAGGGAGGCTCAAAGCTGGTTCTCCCTGATCTGTGCTGCTTCAGGGCAGAGGTTTGATGAGAGAGCAGTGCAGGGTGGCAGGGGATGCCCACCTCACCTGGTAAGAGCTGACTCACAAGCACAAGAACCACCTCAACCCCTTTACACTATTTTTCAGTGCTTTTCCTCGAGTTGAAGAAAACAGCTGCAGTTCCTGCTCCTCTGTGTAGTCAGTGGTTAGAAGAGCAGAGGTACTGTGGAAGGAGAGCAGAAACATTGGTCATGAAAGGGAAAAAGAAGTGGGGAAAAATTACATGAACTCATTTCCCAGCTGCTGCTGAGCCTCCAGGAGCCCTCTGCTCTGTGAGCCCTGCCAGTGCTGGACATAGTAGCTCTGAGGGAAAATATTCTTGTTTCATAGCACAAAGTGATAAGCCACTGGGTAAAGTGAAAACCTACACTATGTCAGTGTAAAAACAAGGTTATTAAGGAAGTCAGCTCAGGACACAAGCAATAAAATAGTTATGTAGTAGGTACTCCCAGATCAGCAGAACCATACTGCTGAACCCAAATATTGAAAAGGTGTCCCAAAACCATGACATTTATAAGGATATTGCATTGCAGTTGGGATTTACTTATAGTAGGTATCTGAGTTTCGAGTTCTAAGAATAACTCGTTTTCCTTTTACTTCTGTGAAATGACAGCTAAAAGATTTTTTATGATGGTAGTAGTAAAACCAGAAACAGCTACTTGACTCAAGAAGCAGCTACACCTCTAGTTAAAGAGGTTATATGCCTCTCTCCATGAACTCTTTGTTTAAAACCTGGCTTCTCCATTACCTCTGTGTTGGGAGGGCTATTATCTTAGCCTTCCTGGACAATACCATTTTTCAGCATGAGTTCCTCTTACATAGACGCTTCCCAATGCTCAGACATCTTGAAGACAAAAAAAAAAAAACCTCCTTCAACCTCCTATTGAGCTTAATTACTTATCTCCCACTCATTATTTTCCTTCACTTTCTAGAAGCTTTTGACTGAAATCAGACTTACCTTTTCTTCTAGTATCTTCTCCCAATTGGAGCAGTCATGTTTGGCCTTGCCTCATTTATGCAGAAACCACAGAGGGTCTAGTACAGTACCACACATACCTGCAGTACAAGAACATGTGTTTGTATTTAGGCAGTTATTCTATGCAAATTAATTAACAGTCTTCCTACAGAGGCTATGCATAAATTAGGCTAGGCTAGTAAATATGGACTGCATGAATATGCTGATTCTGTTTTCTGAGGGTACGGAAAGAGAGGAAAAAAAAAACCAACAAAAAAAGAATGGACAAAAATAAGTCAAGCAACTTACTATACCAGTCAGTACTGCAGAGCTAAGAGGCAGGGGAAAAAAGCCATAAACCCCAAAGAAAACAGTGCTGAAACTTCAAAGAGTCTCTTTGTCTTTCCTTTGCTCATAGAGAATTTAACTGAGGCAAAGGGGGCCATGAAAGAGCGAGAAACAGCTGAGGGTAACCCAAGTAGTAGGTAGGAAAATGTAAGTTTATAAGTGATGACTGTTACTGGTATTGGTTCTCAGATTCTTTGGACATTCTCCCATAGGCTTTCCCCTGCAGGTTTCCAGTGGGTAATTGAGTCAAAATACTGGTTCAGTGGAAGAAATTTTCTGTGTAGCATCCAAAGTGACATGGGAATCAAACTCCAAGTATTCTGGGAGGTTGCTTCTCAAAGAGGCAAGCTGATGCTTAGCTCCTGCAGATACCTCTATTGGCATATTAGTTTTCTCCTGACAGGTTTGATTTGTGTCCAACTCTTATGCAGAGGTTCACTCTTCACAGTCACCATCCAAACAAAGATCCTGCCCTAAC
>VWZP01007621.1:1550466-1750466 GCA_013396995.1 Dicaeum eximium | reverse complement strand
TAGTCATTTATACTCTGTGTGAACAGAAGTAGAATCACAGACTCATTTGAGATGGAAAGGACCTTTAAGATCATCAACTCCAGGCATTAACCCAGCACTGCCACATCCACCCCTGAACCCTGTTCCCAGGTGCCACATCCTTTCAAGGACTGGTAACTCACGCACTTTGCTGGGTCAGTAAGCCATTCCTGAGTATGGGTGACAGACCTTTTTACTGCCATAGTTGCAGTCACAACTTCTGAGTGACTGCACATCTGGAGAGCTGTTAAGAGCTGATCATTGGGATTATTAGAGAGAGATGCTTCTACCCAAATAAACGTGCAAATGAGATCATATGCCAAAATCAATAATGCAGATTTTATTAAGTAAAAATGTGGGGGAGAGAGAGAGAGAGACAAAGACATAGAAAAGAGAGTGGGGGGAAAGACAGAGAGAGAACACTGAAGTAGAAAGATAATCACTAACCTTGTGGATTAACCAGCACTGTTCTATTGGTCCTTCTTCACCCTTTTTGGTGGTAAGGGTCCCATAAAACATGAAGTTTATTGGGTTAATATACGTTCAGGTATATGTGGGCATGCCCAAGCACCTCCTCTGCAGGTTAGAGTTTTGCACTGTCTTTTGCTACACTGTGAATCATGTACAATCCTCTGATGTGAGGCCTCAGAAATAAATCTGGGAGTGCTTTGGGTGTCTTTGATGGTTTATGATACCTTTTAAGACATGACAGCTGCCCCTTATGCCTATGTAGCTGAGCCTGTTACTCCCCAAGAGAAGGGATAAATACCCTCAGGCCTACATGTGAGTGTGAATGTCCTGTTCTCAGTGTGTCTCTTCTTTTGAGTCAGTGGACTGTGATCTTCAGTCAAGAGCTGACCTTCAGCACAGTTTCTGAGCTGGCCTTCTCTGTGGACTCCTTGCAGTGTTACACTCTTCTCCCCCAGTCTTGTTTACCTCTCCTTAGGCTCGAGATAACTTGGACAATAGTACCACCTTTATCTTATCTCCAGTCCCCATCAGGTGGCTGAATTTACTGTCCATACTTCCAGGAATTCACAGGGGCAAATTCTGGGGGGAGGCGGTGGTGGTCGCAGATGAGAAGTTGCTTCTTTATACAGCCTGCTATAGTGGGCGAAGTCCTTTGGTGATCTTAATAGTGTTCAAGGCTATTGTGATCTGTAAGTCTCTTCTAAGAGCATATCTTCTGCTGCAGGTGTATTCTAAAGAAGTCCAGATCCAGCTGATTTTACTGGCAGGTGCCCTTAAAGTCAGCATTTTGAAAGAGGCAGAGTTCCAGATGATGCTTGTTACTCACAAGTCCCACAGGCTGCTGTGTGAAAGTCAGGCACCTATCTGTTCACACATAGGCACTATTGGTCCTATGTGTGAACACTACTGTGTTTTAGAGCCAACCACTGTAACTGAGAACAAAATTTTGTCTGGATGTGTAAAGTCCTTGAAGTCCTTAACTGGCAGAGCATGAGAACGGAATCAGAGCAGACAGAACAGCATCATCAAAACACTGGAGATGGTAGAGCTGTTGTTAAAGCCCTAATGCTTTAAACATTACTTGCAAAGAGGATTGGGTACAAAACTGGGTCTGTGTTCTTATTTATTGTTATCCTATTTATCAGGAACTGCCAAGATACGCTCTTTAAAAGGCTTTTTATTCAAGCTTTGAATTAGAGATTCAGAGGTTGCCTTCTTGGGGAAGCTCAAGTTTCATAAGAACTGATCAAGTTTTGACATGATGAGAGGTATCTTTTGAAATTTTTTTTGAAACTAGATTGTTTAAGCCTCTTGAAAGTGTCCATTAAGTTCTCTGCATTGTGTATCTTTAGGTGAAAGGGCACCTGTGTTAATGAATCTAAACTTCTGAAGGAAGAGGTAAGAATTCCATGAGTGCTCTGCAGGCCGCAGGAAATCCAGGGAAGATGGAACTTGATAATCCTCATGGTTAAGTTTTAAAAAGGCAGAAAAAAATGTTTAATGATCCTAGTTTGTTTTTCTTTTAAATAGTCCCTTCTGATTTCTCTAAAAAACATTCAGTCACATATAAGAAGAATGTACTCAGAGATGTGTTCAGAGGGCATTCGATCCTCTGGATGATGAACTTCTGATTCTGGCAGAGTACTTGGTTCCAGCGACCGTGAATGTTCTGTGGCTTGGCATAGGGTAACTTTGGGGAAGGGATCTTTGATCAGTTTTGGTTTTCAGGCTATTGAAACAGACTGTTTATTCCATTAAACATATCATTTAATGCTCCAACAGCAACTGCTTTGTCTTACTCTTGATTGAGACCACTCTAATATGATCTGGCATTCCTCTAGCAAAAATGTCATAAATATTTTCAGGTGGCAATCCAGGGGGAAGGTGGCACCACAGTTCTGTGGATCTGAAGCAATCAGGAGGAAAAAATGCAATGAATAAACTGCAGCAGCAGCTCCCCGTTGCATTTTCCTCCAGGAAGAGCCACGGATGGTCATGACTGCTGGCAACTCTCAGAGGTTAATGCTGTGGTTGTCTGCTTTAACTGGGTATGAAAGGACAGGTAGTTCTGTTTCCAGTTGGATCTTCTGTGGGAAAGCCATGTGACCTTTAGGCTGTTTGGCAACAAGACTATGTATCAGACAGTCAAAACCAGAATGCATCTCTGAGGGATCATGACCTCCTTTAACGTGCTCAGTCCTGATGTCTGTCTTATTTTCCTCAAGGACCATCACAAGCAGAAACTGCTATTGGCCCATCAGTCTGCTCCAGCAGCTTCCTTTGTATTTCAGCTTTAATCCAGTTCCCTGGATGGCTCTTCACAAACCTCAAGTTGTCCCTGTGCTCCAGGGAGCTCCTTCTTTCTTTCATGGCACCTTTCAGCTATTGTCTCTGTCATTTCTGGGAATGTCCTTCGATAAAGGAGAGGTGGATCGGGCTCGGCATGAGTCACTATGAACAGACCTTTGTCTCAAAATAAACCTGATGAGAGGTCATTGGATCTTCTCACTTGCCATGCTGGATTAAGAGCACTTTCAGCTCCTGCAGGTGAAGTCCTGCTCTGAATGAATCCACATCTCTTCACAGAAATGCTGTGTTCCTGGCATGTTGCCTGCAGTGGCTCATGGCAGGTGCTTTGGGAAGGAATATAGGAAACAGGCCATGTCCCAGTTTGTCTTGTCGCAGAGTGGGAAGTGTTGGGGGCAGGGTCTGTGTGATGTCCTGTTCCCGTGAGAGCCTTTGCATTGATTTTCTTGGGCTTATAACTGGGAGAGGGACAGTTAAAAGTCTTTGTGCCAGTGCCTGAACTCTGTATTTTCTTCCTTAGGCAACTTCAGAATACACACACAGGGCTGGATTTGTCAGTGCCGGAATACCAGGAAATCCGTGGGAAGATGATGTCTGGCCATGTCGAGTATCACATTGTCGTTGTTACCCGACTGGCTGCCTTCAAATCAGCAAAGCACAAGCCTGAAGATGTGGTTCAATTTATGGTAAATATTTAATCAGACCTCTGTTAGTGATCACTTTCTTAATCAGCTTTGATTATTTCTGTTGTGATGTAGCAGATGCTTCATCATCAGTCACAGCCTCTCCAGGTCAAGGTCCTTGGTAGGACAACACAGTACCATTTGTATGCAATTTGTCTGTGCCATTTCTGCAATTCCTATTCCATTATGTGTATTTCATTATCCACACAGTAATTGAACTTTTTATTCCAGGAGCTAAAAGTCACAATGGCTGTTGTTGCCTTTAAGGCATTCTTCATTATGGATCAACAAATAGAAACCAATTAAGCTGTTTGTAAGTTCCACTACAAATTAGTTTCTCCAGTATATGTATCAGTATTAGACTTGGTACAAAAACATGGAATAAATATATAGTAGCTTATTTGAATGGGTGTATTACCTTGACACAGCTTCTAAAATCCTTAAGTAAGGGAGGTTTACAAGGAAGTGTCCATATAAAACATTATTTACCTGGATTGTCTTTTTCATTATACCTGCAGAGTGAAGGTTTGAAAGCACAGCACGTGATTTAAAGCAGGTGAAATTAATCTCATCTGTGGCATGTGCACATGCACTTAAGCTTTTGCCCCTGGGACTGTCTGTCAGGCTGATGGGAAAAGGTGCATTTAGGGTGTTCTATTTGATCTTCTTTAGCTGCCTGCTAAACCACTCCCAAGAAGTGCATTTCTCTGTCCATTGACCATAAGGGGACACACCCTGTTGCATGCTGTGAACATCTGCTCTTTTCAGATGTTTTGGCAATAACTGTAATGTCAGAGTGATATGAATGTGTGATTACCTGGTAGACCATGACATGTAGCATAACTCACATTTCATAGAAGATAGTTGATAAAAGGCTATTTAAACAATCTGATTTGCAGATAAACATTTGTCAGTGTTGTAAAGAAATGCTTTACAACAAATGAGATGTCCTGCATTTATTCCACACCTTGTGCTATATGTAACTATGGTAAAAGCAGCAATGCTGGCATAGAAGTCTGTTCTGTTCTCCCTCCTCATCCCTGACTGCTTGTTCTCGCTCCTGCAGTGTTTTCTTTTGTGTGCCAGTGTCATGTGGCAATTCCATACATCAGCTGAGGAATTGCTGCTGGCTAAAAATGGGTATTTTGGGACTTGTTATTCAGTATTGATTTACACTTGTTCCTTGAGCCTGTGACTTGCTCAATATCATTAAAGTTTCTTTTAGGACAGGGAAGGGCCAGACATGGGCAGATAAAAGCCAGGGATGTGCAGTTGGGTTTTTTTTCATGCAGCAGTGCCTGTTTATACGTAATACTTTCACACAGCTCTGTGGAAGAAAGAATCTGGCTACACCTGAGGTGTTAAACTGGGCTGTCACAATCTAAATTCATTTTGCATCATTTAAGAATAAGTTGATAAAATCAGCTTGTCTATAAAGAGGAGAAACAGACTTTGTACTGTGGCCCCTCTGCTTGCTGGGGTTGTCTCTTCCTCTCTGGGAGGATTTTCAGCACTCAGTTGCTCTTCTCAAGTGAAATGAACTTTCCTGATTTCTCCTCTGGTAAGGCCTCCTGACATTTCATTCTTCATGAAGAAGAAAACTGGTGGAGCCTGACGAGAATAACATTTATCTCATCAGTTACATTTTTTTCAGCTGACTAAATATGATATATTATATAGTTTGTTGTGTGAGAGTAATTTAAAACCGTGAGCTGGGAGGTTGAGGACGGATGCTTTCCATTGATTCATTCCAATGAGTCTGTCTGTATGTATTACTGGAAGGAACAGAGGGATTCACCTGTCATAACTTATCTCTCTGTAAGTTGGATATTTTAATCTGAGTCAGTCCATGCTTATATGGTCAGTGGAGAGGGGAATGATGTGACTCATCCTCTGGAAATGTCTCTCTTCTTTGACTATAAAGGGAAAGTATCTGCATTGTAGACAGCTGCAGTGGGGGGCTTCTACTCCAGGCTGAAATGCTTGAGGGTCAGTAGAGTTGCACACAAATCACTGTGTGCACTCGGAGATGCCCTGGGATTTTCTACCTGGCCTTCAGAAGTTGTGGGTCTCCTAAAGATCTTGTGTGGTATTAGCCTGCTGCACACAAGCCCCTTGGATACCCCAAAGCATCTCAGATGGCATGGTATGCCTTTTTCTGGGCAGAACAGTCTGCTCTCTATATTTAAATGTCTGCATTTGGTTTTCTAAACTCCCATCCCCATCGGTGCAGTGCTGTTGAAAAGGATGTAGCTGAACATCTGTGGAGTGGGGGAAGCCAGTTTGCATGACATAAATGTACCATTTCAGAAACCCTAAATTACTGTAGGTGTATGCACAGGGCTGGCAGGTGTGACAGAGGACATAAAGGCATTGGCACTGCCCTGAAACAGCGAGGAGAATATGGTGCAGCATCCAAGGTGCTGCTGGCTGCCTGTGTTCAGGTGAGTTGAGCTTCAGTCACATTTCACCAAAATGTCATTTTACCAGTGACTGTCATGGAAGCTGAGACACCTCATGCATGTAGGCAGATGGCTTAACGTGGAGAGAAGTGCCAGTCCTGTGGCTGCCAGGGAAGGGGGGCTGCACCCAGGGTGTCTGTGCAGTGCCCTGTTCTGCTGGATGCTGGAGCAGCACGAACAAGAGCTGTGACCCTTCCCCAGAGAGTTTGCAGGAGAAGTGTAAGAGAGCCACGTACCTGAGGAGCAGCAAAGAAGAACAGGGCTGCAGTGGGCAGCAGATCTAACACATCAAATGTGTGTCACAAAGCAGGGTGAGAGTTTGCAGGTGAAGTGTAAGAGAGCCACGTACCTGAGGAGCAGCAAAGAAGAACAGGGCTGCAGTGGGCAGCAGATCTAACACATCAAATGTGTGTCACAAAGCAGGCTGAGACAAGATATCTGAAGGAGGAAGAAGAAACTACTGTGTGCCTGTTCTGGAGCAGAAAGGGCAGAATGGGAGAGGGGACATCGTTTTTTGCTTTTGTTGAAACTGCCAAATTGGAGGAAGGAGCCGGTGCCACAGCGCTGAGGTGACACAGGTTAGAGAAGGCAGGCAGGCATGGTAGGATTTCCTTGTCTCTGGATACCAGTTTACGGATTGTCTCTGTTTTGGCCAGCTGGGGAGCCAGGTCCGTGTTTTGTGGCTCCTCCTTGCCTGTCGCTGTCCCTGAGGCCTCAGAGGAGCCGCCGCTCCCACCCTGCCCTCAGGGCCTGCACCGCGCGCGGCGGGCGCTGGGCGGCAGCAGCGAGCGCCGGGCGGCGGCTCCAGCGGCTCCATTGGCGCCTGTTCTCCTGGGAAGGGATGGGTGGGCAAGGCAGAAGCGTCCTCTAAGGTAGCTGTGGTCTCCAGGATCGAATCATAGGATCATTTGGGTGGAAAACAGCCTTTAAGGTCATTGACCCAGCTTTTGACAGATCACCACTTTGTCAGCTATGGTAGAGCACCAAATGCCGTGTCCAGATGTTTCTTGAGCACCTCCAGGAATGGTAACTCCACCACTTCCCTGGGTAGTCCATTCCAATGTTCAGTGACCATTTCCATGAAGAAATTATTTCTGATGTCCAGCCTGAACCTCCCCTGGTGCAGCTTGACGCTCTGTCCTCTCATCCTGTCAAGATCAAGAGATATGTTAAGGCCCTGTGGCAAAAAACAGATGAACATCAAAAAGAGATTTCAGACCTGACCTGTGAAGCATTTACTGTGGGTCTAAACAATCCAGAGTGCCCTGTTCCCCAGCCTTAATAGGACTATGCAAAATCAGCATCATGGCATCTCTAATTAAAATGTTTGTGAAGCATTAACGGAAGAAGAAATTCACTTCTGTGATGACATTCAGATATAAATTATTTGAAAGTTGAGGGATTTTTTAATTTTACAGAAATGCTAATTGTAAAATAGGGCAAATGGGTTGTAGAACTGCATAACCTTAAGGTTATATTTGGTAATTAAAGGAAAAGTCAGTTGCATTTCTTTCAAAGGTCAGAATACTCGTGTACTATCGAAAGAGGGAAATTGGTTTTCTCTTTGGTGCTGCTGCCAAGGTGATATTTAACTATTGCCTGTAGATTTGCCATTTTCTGTGATAAAAAGAAAAGGCATTGCTTTTCTTAAAGGTATTTCTTCTAGCCACACCTTAGGGTTTTTTAGCAATTAACTTCTCCCTTATTAAAAATCCACCCCGCCTTTAGTGCCTTCTCTTTATATCTGCATCCAGTTTGATTCTTCTGTACAAGTTATTTGCTAGTCAGTTTTTTTCTTTTTCAAAGTTGAACAAATAACTACTGGTGTTTGACAGGCATAGCACAGTTTAGGGAGGCATTTACTATAGAACTGTCTTCCTCTCTTAAAACAAGGGAGTGTATGAGTATGTGGGTGTGTATTCATTTATGTTTTCATCATTGCCTTTTTGCATTTGGGGGGCGGGGGGGGGCTCAAAATCTGTGCATTGGAGTTGCTTTTTCCTGACCATACAGGTGTATTGTGAAGATAAATTCCTTCACCTTATGGCTTCTGTCATGTGAGGGGTGGGGGGAGGAATTCACACTCAGTATAGCAATAGGTTCAGCATCCACTAAGGATTCATGTTGATTAAAAAGAAATATTAGAGTTCTTGCTCTTCTGCTGGGCAAAACAGATGAGGAGAGCAGCATGTGGTCATGTAATTAAAATCTACCATAATGCATACCCACGGGTCACCAAGCAACATTAATTCTGGCATGGCTTGAATTAGGATTTTCCAAGTGAAAGCTTGGGTTGTGCTGATGGGGAGAAGAGGTGCTTCTGATTCCTGTACCCAAAACTAGTGGCTCTTTTAAAGGACACTGATGCTGGATCTCCCTTTTCTGACAGCGTTAAGAAGTGGGTTTCATAAGAAGAAAGTCACAGTAGCCCTGGTTTTCACGAAATGCAGTAAAATCGGGCGTGCTCTTTGTTGGTGTGCTCTGGCTGGCAAAGGGCTCCAGTTAGCTCTAAGATCTCCATTTTTTTGAAGTCCTTGCAGCAGATACAAAGCATATGAAGACAGGTTAGAGGTCAGAAATGGGGCAGTAAAAGGAGCTTTGAAGGGAAAGGAGGCATTAAATAGCATTAATACTGAGTGAGATCAAATTCTCACGCAACTGCAAGTCCCAGGTTCGTATCCTACAGCCATTCCGGTGTGTACTTTTGTGTGTGAGGCCCTTGGGAAGAGGGGGCAAGGCACATGCATGAGATTAGAGGGATTAGTAGCAAACTTCAGACTTTCACTTTGAACTTCGTGGTGGTTTTCTTAACCTTCTAGCTATATTTGATCACATTCAACTTATTTATTTGTTCCCAGTGGAAAAAAAAAACCAAAACATTCAACCCATCCCTGTCTGTCTTTTAAGTTCTGTGTTGGATGTTAATTGTTACAGGCAAATAAGGTCTTGACCTGGCAAATGTGCACATGCTTTCCTGTATTTGCATGATTAACTCTTTTGAAGTGAAGCAGATTGAGCCTTTGATATTGTGACTTGACAGAACTCCTTGAAGTGTGCACTCAGGCTGACTTACAGGTGGTAGGGGCTTAGCTTCACAGTGTTCACAGAGTTCAGTTAGAGGCATGGAGGGGGAGAGGATAACTGCAGGATCGAGACCCGGAGGAATTACTGGCAGCAGAAGAAAAATATTTGAATATTAATCAAATCAAACTTTGTTTACTTAATAGGATTGATAAAATGGTGTTTAGAGCAGTGCTTAGTTTCTATCCTGACATTTTGGGCCATAGGATCCATCAAGGATTTTCAAAGGGCTGTAAGTGATAACCAGGAAAGCCGAGATTTAATTTTGTTGCATGCTCATACACCTTTCTCCTGGAAAATTGACAGAGGATGTCAAATTGAAAGGGTCCAGAATTGTTGCAGCAGAGCAGTGCTTTCTGACTAGAAAGGTGTGAGAATGCTCTGCGTCATGTCTGGGATTTGACTTGAAAAAATACACTCTGTGGAACCTGTCTGGCACTTGTGTAAGGCCTCTGTGCTGCTGCATCCAGCTCTGGGGTCCCATGTACAGCAAAGACATGGACCTGTTGGAGCAGATCCAGAGGAAGGGTACAAAAGTCGTCACAGGGCTGGGACAGCTCTCCTGTAAGGGCATTGAGAGAGCTTGTTCAGCCTGGAGAAGACTCTAGGGTGACATTAGACCCCTTCCAGTACCTGAAGGGGCTGTAAGAAAGCAGGAGAGGGACTGGCTACAAGGGCCTGGAATTGGGGAGGGGGGAATGGCCTTAAGCTGAAGAAGGGAAGGTTTAGATTAGATGTAAGGGAAAAATCTTGACTGTGAGGGTGCTGAGCCACTGGCACAGGTTGCCCAGAGAAGCTGCCCTATCCCTGGAACTGTTCAAGGCCAGGTTGGATGGGGCTCTGAGCAACCTGGTCTGGTGGAAGGTGTCCCTCCCATATTGAACAGGATGATCTTTAATGTCCCTTCTGACCCAAACCATTTGGTGATTCTCAGCGCACCCGTCTGGGGCTGCTGGGCTCATCCAGCCTTCCCACTGCATTTCCAGCACCAAACCCAGGTAAATCTG
The DNA here is from genome assembly GCA_013396995.1 of Dicaeum eximium. Classification (NCBI taxonomy): domain Eukaryota; kingdom Metazoa; phylum Chordata; class Aves; order Passeriformes; family Dicaeidae; genus Dicaeum; species Dicaeum eximium. The sequence goes on along the minus strand of VWZP01007621.1, from coordinate 1,740,437 downwards.
GCAGCAGAGCTGAGCGAGGGCGTCGAGGAACCCGTGGCTGCCAGGGCTTGAGGCACAGGGACAGCAGGTGAGGAGCCCCAGCTGGCAGGGGCTTGCAGGGGCCACACTGGGCTCAGGTAAGCGGGGACAGTTTTGGCTGGAGGTGTGACAGCTCTGTGGTCCAGCGGGGTGTTCCAGCAGAGGGCATCCCGGCACTGCAGGATAGCACGGGTGCTGCAGGCCTTGGGAAGCACATCAGTATGCTTTGGAGACATGCTGCCACACTTGGCATTCTGTGTCGCCTGTGCCTTCCCCGCGTTGTTGTTCAAAGCCCACGCCGATCCACAAAGGCGCAATTAGCTATGGGATGCGAGGGTGTGCATTTGCTTTAGGTTCAGTGGTGTAATTAGACATAAATTGAGATTTATGAATAATTTACAGACTTTGATAGAGGAGGAATGAAAATTAAGTGGGGAAAGAAGTAAGTTTGTGTATCTCAGTTCGGTGTTAAGAGTTTTAAAAAAACTGTTTTGGCATAATCTTGATTGGCTGCTGTCTTGTAATGCTTTCAGAAATTATTTTGGTAGTTATTATTGAAATTAATCAGATGTTAAATGTTTTTCACAAATCAGACTTAATTTTTTTTCCTGGGTGGAGGGTAACGATGTTTATTCTTTTGAAAGAGCACCAGTGAATTACCACCCCTACAGTTGTGCTCACATAGCACAACTTTCTGGGAGGGGCTCAGGCATCATACCCTGCTCAGAGTGCTACTGGGACCTAGCAAACTAAAAATGTACAGCAGTTCAGAAGCTCTGGAATTGCTTTCCCCTCTATTTTTGGGGTGTCTTTCAAAGGGAAGATTACCATGTTCTGGAACATCTCTGGTGCCCTCACTTTAGTGCTTGGTTGCTGAATGGCATCTCAGATCCAGCATGTGGAGCACAGCGTTACTCACACTTAACCTTTGTTGCTTTCACATGACAAGTCTAAAATTCTTGTTTTTCATTCTCTTGTTGACTCAGGTTGGGTGTTGTGTTTCACATCTTCATTACAAAGCTGCCTGCCTTTTGTGACTGGGCACTGAAGCCACAATGAACATCGTACAGCTGAAATGCAAATGCTTTTCCAAATCATCTGGCTAGGTTGATAATTACTGCAAAAGGCAGGGAAGTGTGAAAGCTGAGGTGGTTATTGCTCTTTGTGCCCACATGTGAATCAGTGAACTGGCTGAGGTGTGCCTGTTATTGTCAGGGCTTGTGCCCTGGCCTGGAGGGCAGCTCACGCAGTCTGGCTGCATGTGCAGGATTAAACTTTCTTACCATCACTACCCAAACAGCTGCTGAGGGGTCTTTCCATCGGGCCAGGTCTTGGGCTGAAGAGTTAACTGGGGGCATGATAGCTGCCCAGAGTGTAGGAACTGTGCCAGACATTGTCAGCTTCCAATAGACACTGTAAATGAGGTTTCTAGTAGATGTTCTCAGGTTCCAGTGGCTGGGAATATGCCTGATGCTGTTTAGGTTGCTTGTATAGATGCAGTGTAGGGATTCTGCATTGATCTATAAGTCATCTCCCTTGTGCACTTTTTGTTAGGCTGCCTTTCTTTATCACTGTGTTGGTGGGAGAACTCTGCATTACTGCATTCCAAGATGTGATGCTTGAGTCTCTCCATCTTTTGTATCCATCTCAGTATGTGCAATACTGCACATATTGCAGTGTTAATTAGAATTCACTCCTCTAGAGTTCAGCAACACGAGTTACAGCAGGATGAGAGCTGGACTCTAAAAGCACTCCACTAGCACTATTTTTTGGGTTGTCTTTTAATTTCTCTATTAATTGAAACAGTTTGGTAGATCATGGATCCATGGAGGGCCTTGACAAATATATTATCTGTATAACACCACAGCAGGGAAGTCACCCTCATTGCATCTGTAACGTCACTTAGAGATAGTGTTTTGCTTGTCTGTGGGTTTTGTGTATTGGTTTAAGGTACTGAATTCAATACTTAATGTGGCATAAAAGCCACACCTTTTCTAACCAACATTCCCATAGCTGTTGCTTTCCTTGTAATATCTTGAGCCTTATTTCTCCTCAGGCTTCCTGTCTTTGTCCACAGAAGGAATGACTCCATTCACTGTTGTCATCTTCTCCCTGTATGAGAACCTTTCAGGCCATAGCCAAGTTGTTGATTTTTATTTTCTCATGGATGAACTGAACAGTCAGGGGTCAGCTGAGGTGTTTGCCCTTAGGTTTTTGTGTCATGTGCTCATCAGGGCATAAAACGTGACAGTTTTTTAGGCCTAAGCAGCCAAAGGGCACTGAAGCCACCAGTAGTGAGGAATGGGACAGTGGTGCAAAGACATAGGCAGCTTTCTCCACCATAAATCTACCAGGCAGGGCTTTTCTTCCCTCCCATCTCTGAGGAGTGGGCATCACTTTTAATGAACAAGCATTCCTGCTGTCAGAAAAGTATCTGGAGCAGTGACCTTCCCAGTATTTCATTAGCTGATGAGTCAGACAAACGGATTCTGGCAATTCCATTAAGCAGTGGATTTTTGATAACAGAATTAGAAGACTAACAACAATGCTTGAGGATTCACTGGGTACATAACAGGCTTTTGCTAGGCCGTGTGTAAAGCTCCTTGCTAATGTATGGTTTTCCACTTCCACAGTTAATGTTTCACAGCACTTAAACTGCTGCTTTGCTGCTCCTGTCTCACCTGTAAAGAATTAACCCAGGCAACACATTTTCATTGCAGGTCTCCAAGAAGTACAGTGAAATTGAAGAGCTCTACCAGAGACTGGCAGCACGATATCCACAGGTTTCTCTTCCCCTCCTGCCTAGAAAAGTTCTCTTTGTGGGGGAATCTGACATCTCTGAACGGAGAGCTATGTTCAATGATATCATGAAATTCATCTCCAAAGATGAGGATCTAGCAACGAGTCCTGAGTTACTGGAATTTTTAGGTAACTAAAAGATGTGAGTGTCCCTTCTCCCATGAATGTGCTTTATGGAAGTGTTAAGTTCTTGACTCGGGCAGCCAAAATCTGAAGTGTGCCAGAATAAAGGCTGCACTGAAAATATCCTCATGTGCCTTTACAGTGCTGCACAGTCATGTTTGCTAGTGTTTTTCCCTCCTCTCAGTGGACACCTGCCTCATTCAAAGATATTGATAGGTACCTTCAAAGCAAGCATTGTGCTATCCTGTCTCTGATTTCCTGCTGTGCTTCCGAATGTGTTAGTTTAGAAGGCTATATAGTCATATGTTGTCAGTGGGGAGATGGACCCTAAAGGGACAGTGAAGGGTCTCCCTTAGTGAGCAAATCCTCCATGTTTTGTCTGGTTTTCCTGCAAATGATTGACTCTGAGAAAGATTTAAATGGAAGACAGATTCTTTATTAGTTAAACACATTCTCTGTCCAGCTTTTTTTTTCTTTTTAGTTTATTTTAAATTTTTTTCTTAGTTTTCCTTAGTTTTATGTCCAGCTCTTGTTGTCTTGTCTAGTGATTCATATAGTTCCTTTCTTATGTCCCTTGGCATAGCAGGAAGTTGTTGAATAAGTGGAACATACGAGTTCTCTGCTTTTAATTCAGCTGAGGGCTGCTGGGCAGGGAATACTCCAGCCTAGTGCTGTGCAGGATTCTTAGTGGAGGGTTACTTTTAAGTAAGTGAAGTTGCAAGAAGCTAACAGATGTAAACAGCCCATTTTGCAGAAGTGTCAAGTGTGGCCAGACATGAAAAGCTGGGTGAGATGAGTCTCCCATGCCATGTTACTTCAATAGGCAAAATGGTGTAACAATGAACTTTATCCATCACAGTTTTCAGTAGCCTTTTTTTGAGCTGGTCTCATTATTTTAAGTTGCTTCCCTGGACATCCAGAAACTTGACAACAAGGAACCATTTTCTCCTCCTTCTGCTCTCCTTTGCATGTAACAAGTATGGTGAGAAGACTTGGTTTTATTTTTCAGTTGGCTGAATTTGCTGAGCTGGATGCATCTTGCATACTAAAGGGTGTTAGAACTTCAGGCTTCATTTTTCAGTGTAAACTGAAGAGCTGCTGTAGAAACATGCTGTCCAGTGCTCTAATTTTAGCCCAAGTTAATTAAATTTTATCAGGAAGAGAATTTTATCTCTACTAGCTATGTGAAGGTTAGCTACCTACATCTAAGCAGAGTATTTACAGCCTCTCTGTAGCCAGTAGAAGAGAAATAGGCACTTCAAAGAGAAACTTCTCATGTGACTTGGTTTGGATGGGATGAATCACCATGTGGAAATTCTATTGCTTCTGTTGACTGTAGAAGGAACATAAATAAGCAGATTTGACATGTGCTGCTATGTCTCAGATAAAGTTCATTTCCTCTATCTTTCTCTACTTAACTACTTTAAATCAGTAAACAGATCAGACACATAATGACACATAGTGAATAAAGGGAACAGTGGGAGTGTTTTGAAAGAATTTTACAGAAGCTGATAATGTCCTTCATTCCTCAAACAAAACTCTCAGGAACAAGTGCAAGGTATAAAAAACCTGTAGTTGTTATCTTGTATACTCAGTTTTGCCTCCATTACTGTGTTTTGCAGGAACAAAATCTTCCAGTGCCATTGACTTCAAGGGTAAAAACATACCTGATGACAGGGAGAAAGAAGATGAAGAAAATGAGGCATTGGATTTTTTCAAAGAGGAGAAAACACCTGACTTAATCTCACAGCTTTTATCAGTGGAAAATGTCAAAAAAGGGGAGAAAAAAGAAGAGGGAGATGAGGAAGAAGAGGAAATTTTAGACCCTCTTGGTATAATCAGGTATGGCCTTATATCAGGTAAAATCCTGTAGATTAAGTATTTAGACTTTAGCCTTTGTGAATAAGGCTGTTGTATGTCACCATCCCTACACTTCTAAATTTCACAGAGGAGGGGCCTCTGCAGTTCATGAATGAGGTGCTTTGATAGAGGGAAGAGACTTTAGTGCCTTTTCAGTGCATTCCAGGACATGGAAGTGACAGGGACATCATGAATGCCTTGGTGACAGTCCTAGGTACAGAGGGTACTTGGCTGGGCACTGCAGGGTTCTACCACAAAGCATCAGCCCTCCAGCATCCAGTGGATGTGCCTTCTGGAGTACACAGGACACTCTGATTACAGTGTCTGGGACTGCTTTTGAGCTCACTAGTGGCTTTTCTTTCCTTTTTCCTTTGTCTGAAGGTGTCACATGCTAAATGCCACTAAGGCACAAGCTCTAACAGCTTGAGAAACAGTAATTGGGTCAAAGCTTCCTGACGAGAGGATCTGGCTGTGTTTACCTGCCCAGTAATTTTCAGACAGTTACTCTCTTCACTGCAAGATGGAATTTCTCACTGAATTCCAAACCAATTTCTAACTGCTAAAGTCTGGAAGCAAATTTAGTTTTTCTGTGGCTGGGATCGTGAGTATCAAATACTTTTTAGGGTGTCTCAGGCTTTAGATGTCCAAGTGAAGAAGGTGTAGCTGTTCTTGATCTTCAGTAAGCACTGATTGACCCAACTGGAGGGTGTCAGCCACCCAGAGTCACCAGCCACTACTGAATGTTGTCCTGGATCTAGACTGTGCTTTCAGAATGCTTCTGCACAGCAATAGGCAGTAACTGAGAGCAAAAAGCCAGACCCCTCTCTTGGGGTTTCCCAATGGCATTAAATCATTTCTGGGGGATCATTCACTTTAGGCTCTAAGCTGGAGTCTCCTACACTAAGTTTGGTCAAATAAGATGATTAATACAAGAAGCACTATTTGGACTTTGCTCCTGCTGTTATAATCATACATAATCTTGGATGCCCAGATATTGTCCTTTTTGAAGTATTTAATCCTTTAAATCAGAAAAGATTCGCCAGAAAAAGATCACCAGAAAACATTAACTATTACACTTTTGACAAAATGTGCTGAATTACTCAGCATCAAAATTATTCTTTTGTTTAAGGAGAGTTTAAAAATTTAAATAACTATTTACAGTGAGAAGTTAGATAAAGCAATACTTCCCACAAAATGGTCTTTAGTTTGTATGTTTACAAAAGCAGCTGTCCTTTTTTGGATAGGAAAATGATCTATTGGGTTAGCAAATGCAATGTTATATTTTCCAACTTACAACAAGTAGAAGCTGTAAAGAGCTTGCTATGCCAAAACAAGCAATAGGTTTGCTTTTCTCCTCTGCACAGCTTGACATAGCATTTGAAAATCTTGATTATTTTGGTCTTCTAATGCACTGAAGGATGACTAGATCTGGTGTTTAATCCTCATTTAGTTTATTGCTTCCATTCCTTCCGAGTATGGAATTCTTACTGAATCAAAATAACTTCATTTATATAAGAAGTATGGTCTTCACTGGGACAGAGCTGCAGCTCTGCAGCAGCAGTTATGCAGTCAGATGTTTTTCACTCTAAAGCAGTGGCTGGCTGTCTATAAAAGAAATATCCATATCTATTTATTATTGTTTTTATGACTCTCACATGTACAGTGTTGGGGTGGAAACATGAAAGTGGAAAGAATTCTGAGGTGGATTTTTCATTGTCTCTGTTCTCCTGTAACTCATCCTGCTTCCATGGAAGTTACTTTTGCCTCTCATCAATGGGGATCAGATTGTACATCAGCACTGTATCCCAGATCTGTGCCATCTAGTGAGAGGTGTCTGGTGAGATGCCAAAGGCAGGAGCTTAGTGGTCAGTTGGGCAGTTCTTGGGTGACATTTTAGGGTGTCTTCTATGCCTGTTAAAATGTTTGGTGCTTGCATGCTTTGAAGAGGGAGCTGAAGCCCCACAGCTTTAGTGCTTCACATGTGCTTGAAGTTACTTTGGCATGGGAATGAATAAACAGGAGGTAAAGCAGATAGATAAATGTGTTTAGTAGTAAATTGTCCCCTAGTGCCTAGTAAATTCAGGTTAAAAAGGAAAAAAAAATCCCATGCTCCTTTTCTCTCTAAAAAACCTTTGGAAAGCTGTAGAGTCAGCGCTGAAACAAGCCAGTCCATTTCGTGAAGTAGTGGTGTCCAGAGTGCTTTGAGCAGCAGAGCTCCAACCTAAATTGAATCATGTGTTTGGCATAATCTTACAGGTTTTTTGCTTTCTGGCTGGGGATGAAACTGCTCCAGTAGCACAGGCCTCCATATGCTGTCAGCACGCTTCATTTGGTAACAACTTCTCCTCCTGGGCCAGAAGGCTGTGAGTTGGATTTGGCCCAGCACTGCTGCTGTCCTGCTGAACTACCCAATATCCAGTTAAATATTGAGCCTTAGGGATAAAATGCTAATCTAGGGCCTTTTTGTCTGGTTTTATATTGCTGGTGTTCACCCAAGTGGAAGCTCATAATGGCCTGGTTCCTTTTGCTTGGAAGAGACATGGAAGAGACTGGTGCTGATTCTCTGCCTCGCTTTCAGGGCTGTGTCTGAGTTGCTCTTTGATGTCAGGTGGGCAAACTCACTTGCCAGTTCAGCTCTTCATCTTTTGTGGGTATTAATGATGGTCTACAAACTTTGTGTTTCTCTGTTGTATGGTTCTTGTGCCTCAAAGCTTTCTCTCTGTGTTAGTAGGGTGATTCTGGGATTCTTAACAACAGAAAGACTTGGGGTTTTGCTGTCCAAACCAGGAACACGTCAAAACCAATACATATTTGTGATTAAGTTTTCATCTTTTAACTTGCCTCTTCCTTTATATTTTTTTACCTCAGAAGCCTGGTTCTTCCTAGAATAAAAGGCACTCAATATTAACTTATATGTGTGGGATGCAGTGTTGAAATTCATTGAAATATGTTTTCTTCTCTTCACCCTCTTCCTTTCTTGATAGTTTGGAGTACTGGTTTTCCAGTGTATTGTCACCAATTACTCTGCAAGTTTTTCTGGACATTGGTAGAAATCTTTTCAGCTTTAGACAGAATATATAGGTCCTGTAAGAAAAATCACTCCTAGTACAGAGTGAAATGATCCTTTGACATCAGCTGTGCATTAAAGAATGAATTATAGCAGTGGCACACTTCTAGTTCTATTTCACTTTTCTTAGCACTTTAAGTGTACAGTGACTTGTAAGTCACTGTAAGGCTCTGATAGCATTTTTTTAAAGGTGCATCTCTTGGGTTTCGGTTTTGTGGGTTTTTTTTCTCTTAAGCCACAGTCATTATAATATTCCTTTATTAAAATGTTTTCATTCCCTTATAAGTTTGGAAATCAGATGCATAATTAACTCCCCATTGTAGGGACAATATTAAGTATATTGACTTCTCTTTGTCACCGCTCTTTATCACTCTCCTTTAAATCCATAGAGCTCAACATTTGCAGATAGATATTTTTAAATCCTTAGTAGGCTATCATGGCACTTTGGTATCGGAGTTTTTAAAGGTGCAGTATCTTTTGACAATGTTTTAAAGGATTTTCCTCATAAATTGCAGAATAGTATTGTGTGGCTAGTCTCAGTTGCCGGGAGTTCTCTGACTGGCATGCCTTTAGGAAGGAAAGAAATGAGCAATGAATCTGGAAGAGGCTAATCCTCTGAAGGACAAGGCATGGAAGAGAAACACAAGTTGTATGAGCTATTCACCTGAACTTGATGGTACTGTTGAAAATTCTGCAATGGGAAAAGGTGTGATTTGGCAGTGGTGTGAGGGGAGGTTGGCATGGGGTGAGGGGAGCTGTGTGCAGCAGGGATCCAGAGCAGCAGCAGTGCTCAGCCAGCTCAGCTGTGCCAGGGCCCCTTGGCCAGGGCTGACTGAGCAGTGTCTGGCCATGCCCATTCCATGACATTCTCCTGTTCTCTCAGTGAGGCTGGCTGTGTCCAGAATGCCCACTGCAAGTGGCTGCTGGCCTGTGCTGCCTCCTGGGCTGTGATTGGCATGGCTAGGGAGAAGGCAGGTTGTCTCATGCCAGGGGCTTACCAGGGACTGTTCTAATGGCTTGAATTGTTGAACTGAGCTCCTGTGCTCAGGCCCAGTCTGTGAAGGAATTACTCAAAAAAACCAGTATGGTCCCATGTTCCTCTACCCACAGAGCTTTCTGCCTGCTGCCATCTTTGCTCCACTCTGCCCTCAGTCTACCCTAGGGCTTGGCATTTTGTAGAGAAGGCAGGCATCCAGTTTGGAAGCTTAATCCAAGCAAGATCAAGTTCACATTTCCAGGTCTTCTTCTTAAAAAAAGTTAAAAACACATCACAGTAACTGAATTGGGTTTTGTCTTCTTCCTCTGTGGGTGAAATAGAGTTTTACTGTTTATATTTTGAAGCCAAGAGCTTTAGCATCCCTCTCCTCCTACTTTGTAGTCACAACAACTGAATTTAGTACTTGTATTCAGTTCATTCCAAAGAACCTCAGACAGCAGCTGATTAAAATGACTGTGAACCAGCTCCTCTGAAGAAAGCAGCACCAATTCTGCAAAAGGATTGTGTCTGCCTCATGGGTTAAAACATGCAGCAGCCCTTTTGGTGCATGCATTTCTTCAGCTGCAGTTACCTTCTGAGGTAATATTTGTTCACCACTTTGGGAGAACCCACCTTTTCCTGTGGTTTTTTTTCCTGTCTTCATCAATTCTCTGCAGCCCACATAGGAGGCTCTCCTCCACACAGGGTTCCTCCCTTCCGTCCTTTTTCCTTTGCCTCCCTAAATCTTTCAATGACAGCATATATTTCCTCAGGCATAGATTTTTCCTGGCAAACTGCACAGAGGTGAGTATTCTCTAGGCAAGAGTTCTTCTATCTCATCATGGGTCCTGGAGAGTTTCTGTCTTGACTCTGTGCCTTTGCTATTGTTTCAGAGGATTTCCTTATGACTTCTCCTCATCCAAATTTGTGCCTCTCCTGAGGAATACAGACACGTGGGTAGGTGGAAGTTTTGCATCTGTTGTGTTTAAACACAGATCCAGCTGAGTCCTGACAATAGTTAGGAAGGGATGGGGCTGATGAGGGCTGACATTCTGGGCGCCTTCTGACAGGTTTTTTAAATCTTTGTAGCTGGTTGTGGCTGGGGTCAAGCTCAAGCACCTCCAGTGCTAGAGGTTTGCTGTTGCTGGGTTTATTTGGTAAGGAGATTATTACGGCAGTCGGTGCTTTTCCTGGCTGCAGATGAAGTAGGTGATGGCTTGGAGCAGCAGATTGGCAGGGGATGAGCAGCCAGGAGCCAGCCCTGGCCTTGCCAGAGCCTGCAGAGCCAGGCAGGCTGCAGGAGGAGGTAGGTTGGCACACAAGCCAGCAGTTGTTTCTGGGTTGCATTCTAAACCTTCGTGTCTCCCAGCCCCTTAGTGGCAGGCAGGCTAGAGCTTGACTCCTGAGTTGTTGATCCCAGTGCTCCCTTTCCTCTTCCCTGTTGTGGCAGAAGAGCCTAGAATGGCCTCAGCCTTTTGTCTTCGGGGAAGAAATGAGTGGCAACATTTGATCTTGCTACCTCTGCAGAAACCTTGGGCAGCTGAGAGTGGCTGATGAAGAGGCAGAAATCAGCTTAAGGGGAATCCTGGATTTAGTATCTTTCCAAGTGGTTTTATTGATGGAGTGCCCAGAGCTGCAATAGGTGAGGGCAGTGTACTTGCTCATGGATTTTCCCCTCCAAGGAAGACAATTTCTGCAGGCTGGAGTGGCATTGTAGCACAGCTGCTGTCTGCTGGACAGATGGTCTGGAACAAACTTGCCAAAATATGTGTTCAGCTGCTGTGCCTTCTGGTCCTTGGCTGCCAGGGTTGTATTCATGCCACTCCTCAGGCATCTTGCTCCTCAGCCACTCACAAATTCACAGCTGCCTTTTGGTCCAGCCAGGTACGTGTTTGCCTTCCCCTCTGAATCCAGTAGGATTTATACACAGCATAAAAACAACTTGTCTGTTTGTCCTGGTCAGCTAAAAGGGACTGAAAAATGTCAAAACATCAAAGAAGAGAGAAGATACAGGTTACTTTTTCTTTAACAAAATTCAGATAGTCGAAACAATGAATGAGAAAATAGAGCTTTGTTTTCCTAGCAGTGTGTGTACCCATGCTCACAGCTGTGAAGCCTTCAGAGATTTGAACAGGCAAATCTCTATTTTCTGTCAGTTGTTGAGTCACAAGCTTAGGTTGCAAGGCATGTTTGACCATCACTTTGTCAAGTGACACAAGTATTTGTCACAATTCCAATCCAGCTGCTGTCAGATTGGCAACTCACAACATCCCAGTAAACAACCCTGTTGGTCTTCTACTGACACATGAAATTTTTCTGAAAACCAAGGATAATAGTCTGGTATAGTGTTCTTCTCCATCAAAGAAAGGAGAAAAGGGAGCAAAAATTCTGTGTTTCCTACCCAGTTAGAGAGGATAAGCCTGCCACACTTTTCATAAATTGTCTGGTCTCAACCTTTTGTAGGGGCAACCTTGTAGCCTCTCCTTGGGATTGTTTTAACTGAGTGTCTAGGAAGTAAAGCAGGTTGGCAGGGATGCTCTCCTTGAAGGAATTCAGTTCCTCCAGTTTGTTTCCTGAACATTTTTGTTTTTGTAGGTGCTTTGTGAGTGGTGTTTCCCATGCAGAGGGCTCTCCTTTCTTTTCTGCCACCAATCCCATCTCCTAAGAACAGCTTCCAGTGTTTCCTTACTGAAAATCTTGCTGTGGCCCCACAAATGGGAGGTTGAGGGTGATTGGAAGAAAACAATGGAAAATGAAACAATGTTTAGCTGCTGGATCTCACAGAATCATCTATATTAATTCTGTGTTATGTCTTCTGAGTGGCAGAAACCTGTTCCCTTGAGATAACTCTACCAAAGCTTGAGTGGCTCCAAGTGGTGGAACTGAGACCCTTTCCTAGCTGTACCTCCCACCAGGGAAATCAAGTTGGATGTGTGAAGGACTTGGCCCTCTTCTCTCATGGCTTTTCTTTGGAGGGGCAGACTGAATGGAATTGTGCTCAGGAAAACAGATTGTTGGGTACTCCTGGACTTGTAGTCGACATATATTCTGTCCATAAGCACTCCTTCAGGAGAGTGTGTTGCACAGGTGGTTGATGCTATGTCTGCACCTGGCAGTCAGAAAGAACTGTCCCTTGGGATCAGAGCTAGGGCACTCACACTGCCACAGAGGTCTGGAGTAGATACACAAGTCACAGCTCTAAAGTTGGCTGCTCTGTGTTTTCTTTTATTTTGGAAATAGTCATTTCCCTGACCTAAGGACAACTTGTGAGAGTCTTCCCTGTGCCAGCATTGTCCTTATCTGCATTCATATTCCCCTGTCTAGTGTTGGATTTTTGGTCCCATGAGATTATGCAGTCATTACTTCCCCAGGTTTTTAAGCAATTGCCTGACTTAAAGTTCAGTGGTGAGTTTCTGTCATGACTGGCTTGAGTGATTCCAGTACATCCACAGTTGGAACATGAGGATCCTTTGGGAAAGAGTTTAAGTAATTATTTTAATGTGCTTCATTTTCTTCCTGATTAGAACACTGAATATACTTTAATGGGTTTTATAAATAGTTAATTTGTGTTTATGCCATCATCCTAAGCCCAAAGGGCTGAAAATAGCTCTCTAGTCTGTGTAGTGCCACAGCTGTGTGTATCATCCGTGGTGTTTCCAAGCAGAACACAAATAACTGGTATAAGGTGTAACTTCACCTGGGGTAAAATGCAGCAAGGACTTAATTGCTTCATGCAACACTTCATTGCAGCACCATAAATGAAGAACGCTTAATTCAACTGGAAATGCAGAGAGAATTGTACCCATATAAATGCAAATACCCAGCTTGGAATTTGACCAGATTGCTAAAGTAGATTGTCTCCTTTTAAGAAAGATTTCACAGGATTTTTAACAGACCTGGTTCATTGTTTACAATGTACTGAAGGAATAAAACTTAACATGCACTTTTCTGTGTATAGAAGAACTGTAGAGCCAAGTAATATCAGGGAACTGGAATGAAATGCCATTGCCACTAGCTGGTACCAGCTTTCAAATGATTCCTGTAGTCCTCTGAGTGAACTCTTGGCTTTTGGTTTCCCCCCTCCTGTTTGGCAGGACTGCAGGCATTTGTAGCAGAGCTAGGCAGCACTGAAGGTGTGCAGGAGCTGCTGTGAGCTGCTCTGCAGGCATATCCAGCAAGTCCTTACTTAACTGAGAAAGAGAGGAGTAGAGGCAGGAGATCCTTTAGAGGGGCTACAGGATAAATTTATGACTACACAGAATCAAAAATGTCTTTTTTTTTTTTTACTTCTCCTTTGGAAGAGGATTGAGCATGATATAATTGGGCAGATTTAAACATGTTTTGTTTCATGGACTTTACAATAATAGGATGACTCAAGTCCTTAATTAGAATAAAAAAGCATTACCTCATCGATGAGCCTGCTCCTTTCACCAAGGCAGGGGAAATCTTTAATCGACAGATGCAGGGAACTGCTCATAGATGAGACAGACGGCTAATGAGGGATGGATTCAGAGCTGCCCTATTGCTTTACTGTTCACTGAAGAAGCTGTCTGTGGGGTCAATGTGTGCTCAGTTTAAGTCGAGATAGGAGACTTGTTTTTCCTTTCATCTGATGCTGTCAAGTTCCTAATTCAACAGACTTAATAAAACCATTGTTCCATTTTCCCCATGGACCTGCTGCAGACATTTCTGTTTTAATTTCAAAGGATCAAAGAATCAGCTTTTGGAAGACCATTTTTGAAAGCAATCTGTAAAACTTTGCCAAAAATGCATGACTTAGCTATATAACTATAGGCTGGTACTAATTAACACACCTGGGGATCACATCTTTTACTGCTGCCCCTTGCAGCATTTGGCCAGGTCTGGAATCATCTAAGTGTCAATTAAAAAGGAATGGCCCTAAGGACAGATACATCTGGGACTCAGCAGCTCTTCATTCTGCACTTGAATTTCTTGGGTCATAGCACAGTACTTAAAAATTAGATTTCTCCATTATCCCTTTAGTAAAAGGAATAAAACTTATTTTATAGATCTGCCTGGGGAAAAGTTTCCCTTTACACAGAAATGTGGCATTCAGATAGTTGTTAATGACCATTGTTGTTGAAGCAAAGGAAATGTTTTCCATTACCTTCTGTACGTTTTGGGTAAGAGTCAAACCCTTTCTTTCCATATTGCCTGATATGCCCAGTCATGTTCCAAATCATAGAGGGAATAAGATCTGTTATGAAAGTGAAACACACAGCTGTGGTAGGTGGTTTGACTCTGGCTAAACTAGTAAATAAAAGCAGACAGGAACTGTAATGTTGCTTTTGCCAACTAGAATAAAGTAGCTTTTGTCCAACAGCTAAATCCTTCCGCTCCCCAGAGCAAACTGGCCATGTCCAAAACAGGAAGGGCCCTAAGCTTGTACTGATCCCTAAACTTTGTCCAGGCATCATTTGGGAAAGCAGTAATTAGCCTGGGCCAAATTCATGCTGGGGAGCATGCTGAAAACTCACAAGGCAGTTACTGTGCACCATTATCCCAGCCCGTGCACTCACCACACTTATTTGCTGTTGTCTTTTTTTTGCCCTCAGGGCAGCCTAAGGAATGTACATTTTTTCTTCTTCATCATCTGGCTGACCTTCTAGATCCAGGGCCTCACACCTATTCTGAAGTGGCACCTGGGTAGGTGATGGGGGTTGGGAGGAATTTTTATTACCTCCTTGAGTAGGGACCCGTTTCCACTTTCCTTCATCCACCAGGTGTCCTCTTGTTGCCTGAGAGTGGGAGACATGGGAGTCCTCTGACTCCTGGTGGGCCTCCCTCGAGGATGGAAGGGCAGAACTCCACCAATCTATTTCCCTTTCACTTTCCCTAATACTCCGTAGTCTTTCAACTTCCTCCCTAAGCTCAGCCACCAATGAAAGGAGATCACTCACCTGTTCACACCACAGGCAGGCTTCTTCTGCAATACCCCCTGGTACCACTGAGAAGCTCAAACACTCTGCACAGGAAGGGGTCTGGTCATAGAGGGAATAAGATCTATTATGAAAGTGAAACACACAGCTGTGGTAGGTGGTTTCCGTTTTAGGGGGCTTTATTTGGCTACATACACTCGTACTAACTGCAATTTTTGATCACGTAAAAACCATCACCAACAAAAAAACCCCAAACCAACCAACCAACAAAAACACAACAAACAACAAACTAAAAACCCCATTAGGAGAAGGAAAGCTGCAACCCTGCTGCTTGGCCTGCCTGTGCACACTGCTGTGCCACGCTCCCTGGAGCACTCATTTAATCCCTCCTCCGCTCGCCCGAGGAGAGCCGCGCCCTGCACCAGTATGGCCAACAAGAACTTACTACATTATCTAGACCTGTTTGCTACAGACACCTCATTTTTCATCTGTGTGATGGGTTATCTGCCAGCCTAGGCTGTTGTCGTGTGTTAACAGTCTTGTCCTGGAAACTTATTCCTGAATCATCCATCTTTCTCCTCTTGGCTATGAGTGACACAGCCATGGCCCCAAGTGTTCCTGTAATATGGAAAAAAGCAGCTGTGTTCTCAAGACACTCCTGAGGGTTAACACTCACTTCGTCCCTCAGGGGCTGTTACACCAAACCCTGACCTCACTGGAGTTGTTTTTATTTGTTCAGTGGTGCTGCCAAGAGACAAGGGCAGTGCCACACAATGCAGGATGTTGGAACAGGAAGGAGAAGCACATGGTCTAGAACTGTGCACCAAAGTCTCAGGAGAATTAGTTTTCATTCTTCATTTCAGAGACATCCTGTTTAGGCTGCAGATAGCTCACTTCTGGTTTTTAGGACCACATTTCATTTCTGATCAGTAAAGGAACAATGCTGGCATGCCCTGACATGCAGAGGTGCAGAGAGAGTGAATTCTGAAAGGCTGTGAGGTGTTTTAGGGCTATGCAAACATTGCGGTTTGTTGTCAGTAAGCATTGGTTTAGTTGCCCTTGGGAGGTGGTGCTGGAGATGTTACCCAGCTTGTTGTATCCCTTACTCTCATGGAGGAACTTCCTTGGTCTGCCAGTCCTTTTCCAGCTGTTGGCATGGCAGCACAGCACCATTGCTCACAGGAGGGATGCTGTCATGGTGCCTTTGTGTGCTGCTGGTGGATATTATGAAACATGCCAAGGTGTCCTTAAGCCCTACAGCCAAATGGACAACATGGCAAAGGACAGCAGTCTCCTTTCTGCTCTCTGCTCATCACTTCTTCCTGGAAGGGGCTGGTACCCAGGACCCCTTGCAGGGACCCTTTCTAGAAGGTGACATGGATGTCAAGCTCCCCTCCATATACAATCCTCTGGCAGTATCACACCAGCCTTTGCTCCTTCAAACACCCCATGTGCCTTTGTTCTGTGCCCGAAGCATGTCATTAGCACCACTTCAGGCTGTGACTTTGCAGAGCTCTAGCACAGCCCTCATGTCATTTCAAGCACTTTGAACTTAAAACCAGATGTAGAATAAACATTCATTCCAGAAAGCCACAGAGAGCAAGGGAAGACCCAAGGCCAAGTGTTTTAAAGTATGGGTACAGTCCTGCACCAGCCCTCTTGTTCAGCAGGGTAGGTGTGTGTGCTGCCTCCTGTGCTCATGGCACCTCTGCTGTGGAAGTCAGTATCAAAATCTTTCCAAAGCCTCTCCTTCACTGCCCTCTTCAGCTGCACATGGGAGGGAAATTACAATGACAGACTCATGGGTTTAGGTAAGGACAGGGAGAGATTATTCACCAGTGACCGTCACAGGCAAAACAGGCTGCACTTGGGGAAATGAAATTAATTTATTACCAGTCAAATCAGAGCAGGACAATAAGAAATAAAATTGAATTATAAAATGCCTTTCCCCCACCCCTCCCTTCTTCCTGGATTCAGCTTCGCTCTTGATTTTCTCTACCTCCCCACCAGCAGTGCAGGGGGATGGGGAGTGGGGGCTGGGGTCACTTCATCACATGTTGTCTCTGCTGTTCCTTCTCCTCAGGTGGAGGACTCCTCACCTCCTTCTCCCTTGGGGTCACAAGTCCTGCCAGCAAACCTGCTCCAGCATGGGCTCTTCTGTCCATGGGCCACAGGTGCTGCCAGGAGCCTGCTCCAGTGTGGGGTCTCCACAAGGTCACAGCCTCCTTCTCAGGCACCGGTCCAGGTTTGGACCCTCCAGAGGCTGCAGGTGGATCTCTGCTCCCCCATGGGCCTCCATGGGTTGCAGGGCACAGCTGCCTCACCAGGGGCTGCAGGGGAGTCTCTGCCCTGGCACCTGGAGCATCTTCTCTGTCTTCTTCACTGCCCTGGGCACCTGCAGGACTGTTTCTCTCACATTCTCATCCTCTCCTGGCTGCAGTTGGAGAATATTTTTTCCCCCTTATCTATGCTATCACAGAGGCACTACCACCATGGCTGGTGGGCTTGGCCTTAGCTCCTTGGCCACTGAGGAGTCCCTCTTGGAGCTGGCTGGCATTGACTCTGCTGGACATGGGGAAGCTTCCAGGAGTTTCTCACAGAAGCCACTCCTGTAGCTCCTGCCTGCTACCAAAACTTTGCCGTGCAAACCCAGTACAGGTAGCAGTGTCCTCTCTTGGAAGAGCAAAGGAAGATGAAGAGAGGCAGGAGTAAGGCCAGGAGCTGGGTGGGCAGCATGAAGGGGTTGGCTACAGGAAGAAGTCAGCCCTGTGAATCAGCATTTTGACCATATCTGATGTACTGTGTGTTTACAACAGCACTGACACTGTGGTGTTGGTTCTCTGTCCTTGCTGTGTGGCTTGTGAAAGGTCTGCTGTAGCATTTCTGCTTATGGATCCAAATCCTGAAGTGCCCTGAGTCTGTGTTTTCTGTCTGTAATGATCATTCTTCCTCCAACGCTGCCGTAGCCACTGTAACACGAGGGAGTAAAAGCTGTTACAACATTGTGCAGTTATTTGTAATTGCTACTCCCCTGCTTTCATCAGCATAATTCCAGCACTTTTCCAGTCATCCCTCTTACTGACAGAGATCAGTGATACAATTTGTGTTCCTGCTCTGTATTCAACCAAAGATCCTTTTTTACCAAACCTTAGGTAATTTCTCATATCTCCAAGTTACTAGATAGTACAGAATTCTTCACAGCGTAGAGCTTTAATGTTCTTTGGATGAATTTAGGATTTGTGAGTCAGCAAACTGACCCAAAGGATCAAATTAACTCACAGGTGGGTGGCCAGTAGCTAAACCTGGCTCACACTGTGAGTGACCAGTAGCTAAGCCTGGAAAGAGCTCTCCTTGGCTGTTGGAGCTCTACATATTTGTTGCTTTTTGTCCCCACACAAGCCTGAGATCTCATGTCATCTGGGGTATGAGAGCCTGAGGTGTTTACCAGCATTTCTACCCACAGTATGTGTTCCCTGATCCATTTTCCCTGCTGAAACCCTTGCAGCACAGGAATCTTCAGTGTTTAATAGAGCCATCTCAAGGGGCTGGTGGGCAGGAGCAGGTCATCAGGTGGCTGAGCAGGAGCAAGGAGTGGGGTCTGCAAGGAGTCAGCTGTGTGGATCTACAGGCTCATGTTGCTTGTGTAAAGTCATAATCCTCTGGGGATGTGAGATGCTAGCTGGAGGCCTGAGATCATCTTATCTGCCAGCTCTGAAGAGTGCTGTGGGAATAGCAAGTGTCCTCTAGCTGGGCTGAGCTCAGAGATTTTTTGCCAGTAGGAGGGGAGTGAATTTTGTTAAGATTTTGGAATATTGTCATGGTTGCCAAATAACACCAGCACTGAGTTGGATCGCATGCATAAGCCAGAGCACTTGTGAAGACTGCTCATTGCTTCTTCTTTCAGTCAGGTGTTGTGGCTTGCTGGCACTTAGCAGGTTCCAGTGATTCAGTGCCTGGCCCTGCTGTGCTCCCCAAGGGGTTTGTGGTGCTTCCCCACTGGACCCCGCTCCAGCCTGACAGCCAGCTGCTGGCACACTGAGCTCAGTGCCCAGCCCTGGAATTACTGACCTTGAAAAAGCTCCTCTGCTGAGAAATCAAGCTAGTTAGCAATAAAATCATAAATAGGAATCCAATTTAAAAAATGCAGAATTTTGTCAGCTGTTTTTCTGCTTACAGCAGAAAGCAGCCCCTAGGCACTGCAGAGCCTCAGTATCTTGCTTAGGAGGGAGAGATTGTGTCTGGGGTGCTCCCTGGTGGGACTGTTCCTCCAGTCTGACCTCCAGCAGTCTCTGCACATCACAAGTGGAATTGCTTCATGCAACAGGTATATCCATGGCCTAGGGAATATTTCACCCAGAGCAGTTTTATCTTACCTCAGTTAAAAGCAGTGTTCTCCTTTTATGGCAGATGTTTTGATGTCATGATCAGCAGGAGCGGCAGCAGCCGGAGCACGGCACCGTGTCTGCAACAGCGGTGTCATTTAGCTCTGACAATGTCTCACTGTGTCCTTCTCTCTTGTAGCTCCTGTGGAGCCATCTCTGAGTTGTGGTGAGATGTCTGTTCTACCCATGGCACAGCCAAGAGGAAAAAGTGACCTCTGTGAACAGCAAGATGTGGGGGAGGGAAGGCAGTGGGGAGCCAGGCTCAGCCCCATTATCCCTCCTCGAGTTGATTTAAATCCTGCTTGGCTACTGCTGGAATCTGCTCACTGCCTTGGTAACTGGCCCCTCTCAAGCTTTTCATAAGCTCTTTAGATGTGGTGTGACAGGTATGTCAGACAGAATTTTAGACTGGAACATCATGTGCTAGAGGTTTTCTATAGGCTGGGGGTTGGTCTGTGCAGGTACCAGGCAAAGAGGAAAGGTACCCTTCAGGCTGAGTTTTAGATGGAGAGTCAGGGATTAGAGAGGCCAGATGTTTTTTATGCAAACATCCTCTATCCTGTTTGAAGCTTTTCTGTTCACAGACAGAGAAAAATTAGAGTTGTGTCTGCAGTGTGGGCTCTTGTACCCCTTCTGCTTTAGGATGTGGTGAGGAGGGAACTCAGGTGAGACTGCAGCAAAGTGGAAATTATCTCCTCCTGAGGAACACAGTGTGAGTCCAGGGGACTGGACTGCGTTCTGTTGTGAGGAGGTAAAGATTAAATAACCCAAAATTAAAACTTTAATAAGTAGAGGAAGTGGTTACAAACAGGCTGCCTGTCCTTGGAAGGAAGCACCAAACAGTTGCTGATTAGACCTTGCCAAGGCCTGTAGTGAGACAACACTTTAAAACTTTTAGTGGTAAGCTGAAAAAGTCTAGGTTTAGATGAGGTATAAGTACAATAAAGGTGGTGAGACACTGGCCCAGAGGATCTGTGGATGCCCTACCCCTGGAAGTGTGCAAGGCCAGGTTGGAGGGGGCTCTGAGCAACCTAAGGACAGGTGTCCATGTACACAGCAGGGGTGTTGGAGTAGGTGATGTTAATGTCCCTTCCAACCCAAACCATTTTGTGACTACTATTCCATGAGGTGTGAGTGCCCAACACATCTGAAAATGAGGTATGGACTGTTCACATGTTCAGTGCTTTTTCAGAAAACAGATTTAACAAGAAGCTACAGCAATATGTTCATGTCAGGAGGGGAGCAGGTTTCACCATTTCAGTGTTGAAGAAACTAATCACTTCTCCAAAATGGTTGCTATTTGTATTTGTCACTTTTAGCTGCTACTTATAAGAATTCTCAGAGTGACATTGCATACTTCTAGTACCTTTAATTCCCTCTTTGTGAGGCCTTCTTTTTAAGTGTTTGCTCCCAAATCTGTTGAGAGTGTGGCAGAAAACATGGTTACTAGCAAGTTTTTCTCACATGCTGTTTCAGCTTGGGTGACTTGGATTGTGAAGCTTCTCAGGGTGTTTTGTGAAGAACATCTCATAAAGGGACAATGTTGTCAGGTTGATTTCATTACAGTGGTCAAATTTAAATTCTTGTGGCACATTTTATTGCTGAGTTATACTGCATGAGAGGAATGAAGGACTGTCTTTACAAACAAACTGTGGGTCTGCTGGTAGACAGAACTAGCACTGAGAGATAAAAGAAACAATGGGAAGGATTCCACTGATTGATGAATGGGAAAAGATATTTGCCTTTACAAACAAACTGTAGGTTTGCTGATAAATAAAATTGGATGTTGGAAGATGAAAGGAACAATGGGGGAAAACTCTAAAAATTCCATGAGAACTAAAAATTAAAAAGTGGGGTTATACATTAGAGGGGATCAGGCGTTCCGGGAAGTCTGTACCTCTCAAGTACCTCAGCCAATGGGGAAAGAGAGAAGGGAAATGCGGCCGGGAAATTAGGATAAAAAGGAGGCTGTGTCCTCCAAAAATTTGAGAGACCCCAGGGGAATGCCCCATGGCCTCTCCCTTTATTCGAATAAAGAAAAAGGGACTCCTCTGTCTCCTTTTTGGACATAAACCTCTGATGTTTGTGGATTAATTTTCCTGACATGCATATACACCTCACTTTACAGCATGTAACACAGTAGTTGCTCAAGAATTTGTTAGTTTTGGAGCTACAGACCTTCAGCAATCATTAATTAATATAAGAGAATAGAAAAATTTTTAGAGTGTAATTTTTATAGGGTTAAAAGAAAGTTTCCTGAGAAGTAATTCCTGAAATGTAACTATTCCTGAAAGTAACTCCTTTAGTTGGAATTTTACTTTAAAGAAAATAAAGCAGGGAATAATGTGTTGCAGAATTTTTTAAGTCCAAACTGTTCTCCCTCATTTTCTGATAAAGCTTTATTTCTTCAGAAAGATTTTTCATTTCTTTAATATTTGACATGAATTTTGCCTTTAATTGAAAACTGACTGCTAAATGTTGTTTATTTTTAGGGGCTAGCAGTTACAGCTAGTTATCATTTGTGATCAGCTTCAACCTCTCCCCTTTCTCTTGTTTTGCCTACTGTTACATCTGCTTAGTTTTATCCTTTTTTCCCCCTTAACTTTTCTCATCTGCATTTTCCCACTTTCCCAGTGAGGTTTCCTGTTTCTCCTTCAGTTACTGCCTGTGGTCTTTTTCAAAAGCATAATTTGACCAGTGATAATAATCTTTCGGGTTAAAGCAGAAAAAGAAGAGTCCAGAACAGAAGTCTGGAGAGTAAGATGTGCATGATGTGAAGAAGGGAGTTCAAGATGACAAGGAGGCCTTATTGTCAGTCTGGAGGATAAGGCAGCACTGCAGATTCTGGAGATGGAGCAAGAAAATGTCTGATATTGGCCAGAAACTTTGGAAAGATGAGGAGGAGGGATGAAAAGGGGGAAAAGGATGGAATTGGGAAGAAATTGTAAAGGCCGGACATAAGGAAAAGAAAAGGTGCACCAGAAGAGGGAAGCAGAGCAAAAATCAATGCTTCTCTCCTTTTGTCAGTTTGAAATCAAGTCCTGCAGACATACAAAGAGAAAGGGAATTAAGGGAATGATAAAAGCTGGTGTGCATTAAGTCCTGATGCTGCCATCATCATGATTACCTTGTAACTCTTTCACTGATTCATTGACAGACATAGTATTTTCATGTCCTCATCCTACCAAGAGTGTTGTGGTTTTATCCCCCGTTGCTTGAGGCATCTGAGTGTCCAAGTTAATGCAGAGATGGCTCAGGATCTCTACAGAGAAGCAGGTTCCTGCAATGGTGCAGTGAGAGCACTGCAGGACCTGGAGGAGAGAAACTTCCATTGTCCTGCTCCTGCTTTAGTAGAAAATGCTGGGAACTTCCAGGATTGCTGTGTCACACCTCGGGTAAGATACCATTATTAATCAAGGCTGTGCGTTCAAGAAGAGAAGATAGCGTGATTCTGGCCAGATTTTAGTAATGAATGCTCTTTAATTACTGACTGATTATCACCCTGCTGGTGAAAAATGTGCTTTCTAATTATATCTGATAGTCTGCCTTTCTATAATTTTACTGAGCATCAAGGCAATGCTCACTGGCCCATGCTTGTGTTCTACTTTTTTAACTTTTCTGATTTCTAAAATAGCTTTATTTTTAGCCCTCTGTAACCTCCCTGGAGGTCTAAAATGTGTTTAATAGTTACATCCAGGGTGCAGAAAATGCCTGGCCAATTTTTTCCAAAACACCTTAGTGTGTTTTATCTGGTATTGCATATCTGAAAATGCTCATCATTAGCATGAGTATTAGGATAAGAAAAATTTCACTGTTGTCAGAAACCCTGAAAGTACCATTTTGCTGCTTTGCAGACGAAACCCAAAATATTAATGAGTATTTTTGGCTTTTTCACATAATTATTGACAACTATATTATG
Source organism: Dicaeum eximium (assembly GCA_013396995.1). Classification (NCBI taxonomy): domain Eukaryota; kingdom Metazoa; phylum Chordata; class Aves; order Passeriformes; family Dicaeidae; genus Dicaeum; species Dicaeum eximium. The sequence goes on along the minus strand of VWZP01007621.1, from coordinate 1,717,393 downwards.
CTTCTCTTGTTCTGGACCATTGTGGTTTAATTTAGTCATGATTATGTTTTGAAACTTGTCTTTCGTTGTCCTTAACTTATTTCACCAAGTCATACACTCTGGTTCAGTCCAGAAAATCAGAGGAAAATTATAAAGAAATTTCCTTTATGTTAATTTTCCTTCTTTGCAATCTACTCTGTAACCCTAGGTTCCTTACCAGGCTTATGAGTGCTTGAGTGTTTTATTAGTTATTTAGTTGAAAACATTTTAGGAAATGTTTCTGTATTATGATTATTGCTAATGAGCTGTGTACTAAACAAAAGTTGTCCATCTGTGGTCTTCTCATCTGCTTTCAAATTACATTGGAAAAGGATATAATCAAAAAACTTGAGGACTATAAACACAGGAGATTATAAACACAGCTTGCCTTTGTTTAGGAAGAACAGGTACTCTTGAGTTCTGAGCCCTTCAGAAAAATCTCTACAAAAAGCAAGTCCCTGGGTGGGAGCTGAACTCTTGAAAATCTGTTCCTTCAGGCTTTCTTTCCATCTGTTGCTCTGCTGGAACAATAATCCAAGGCCAACCTAATCTCGGAGCTGCAGCAGACAAACTTTGCAACTGAATACTCTTGTTCCAAATTATTTCTAATTGGAGATTTATTCCATCAATTACACATTACAGTTTAAAATGCTGTAAATTAGCGTGATGTCCACAAGGAAAAGATTGCTGTGTGAGGTAAAGAATCCCTGCAGCCAGCACTTGTCGTGGCAGCTTAGTGCTCAGGAGTGAGGCTGTGTGAGCTGATGGGCTTCGAGTTTCTTTTGGGCATCCCTTGGCCAGAGCGATTGAGAATGACCCCTTTTGTCCTGACTGTTATTATCAGGCAGCTCTGGAAAATGAGCACTGTTGAGTGAAAAGAAAGCAGCAGATGACATTTTGTTTTCTGCACAAACTAGTGTATGGGATCTTTGTTTTTCAGACGTGGTTTTCAAGAAGATGTGCTAATATTGCTGCATTTTAGCTGTAGCTCTTTTGTTCAAGCCTGAACGTTAGATCTGTGGGAGTTGGGATGTCCATTTGTATTAGTGAGCTCTTCCTTTGTAAAATTCCATGGATAGCTAATATCTAAGTTCTGAGTAAGTCTCTTTTTTTTTGATATTACTCCTTTTCTGAAGCATAATCTTACTTCTGTACAAAAGAGATGGTCATATTTTCAGAATAATAATGTCTGAAAACTTTTGCCTGTGTGCTGAGACTGCACATGCTCTTGATAACAACACCCACTGTTTTAACCAGCAGTGAGCATGGGGCAGGGACTCCTCTCTGTATAGAGCACAGCAGACACTGTGATTTACACCAGTGTCACCCAGCATTGGATCTGTGTTTCACAAACAGCTATCACACAGAGGTCTGGAAATCTTCTGACTTTGGAGTGGCTTAGTCATCCTCGTTGCTGTTTTCCACAGCAGCCCAGAAAGCTCTTGTGCATTGCTGCTGTGCCAGTGAGACCTGGAGGCTGCCATATGAGGGACCTACATTGAGTCAGTAAACAGTAACAGGAGGACTGTGCTCACAGAGTGAGTGAGGTTTGAAAGTGTCTGCATGCAGGGTTTTGTTGACATTTTCATGGGTGATTTGAGGATCATGTTGGGAGCCAGGAGTCTCGGCTGGACTTTCGAGTGTTCCAGCAGCCTGACTAGGTGGATTCATATACTCTAATTGTGGGTGGTTTTGTGGGTACCACCCTAAGCAGGGAACTAACCCCCTAGGGCCCTTTTGGGGGTAATTCCCTTGTGAGTTCTTGAGCAAGGTGAGAGACACAGGCACAACTCAAAGTTTCTGTCTTCGGTCTCTGGTTTATTTTTCTTATCTTTGTTTGCCTGAGGATCAGATTTAACATAGAAGAAGCAAGCTACAAGAGGGGCAAAAATGGCCTCGAGAATCTCAAACCAAGGCCTTTTAAAGATATAATATCCAATTGTCTCTTCACACGTATATTGTTTTTACTTTATTACCAATAACTTCTTCTAATCTACATATGTGGCCTCTATGTCACTATTATTCTAAACCAATAACTATCTGCCACCTACACTACAGAACATGGAGTGAAAGAAGAAGAAGAAGAAGAAACCACACCCAAAATCTCCATTTTGGGTCCCTTTCACTCTCATATTAGATCCTAAAAATCCTAGACCTTTTGTCTAACACTCACTATTACTATCACTGTTATCTATTTCACACTTCATGTTCTAACTCATCCCAAAGCCTTGGCAACTTTTTCCAGGGATGCAGATTAAAAGCAGTGTTCTGCTGAGTGCCAGAACCTTCCAAGGCAGACAGAGACACACTCTCTGTGTCTTGGACTCCCACACTAATTTTTGATAATCCACTTCTGGTCCATGTCATTTAGAAGGCCAGTCTTTATGTACAGTCACTTATAGGAAGCTCCTTTTTAGTCAGAGCAGGAGGCAGGAGTGTTATTTGAGTTATTCTCACAGTGCTTCCTGTGTAGATGTCAGTAGGCTCAACTGGGTAAACAGTTTCTGCTGAGCAAGGATACGTCATCTTTAGGGCTGGTTTGGTTTTTGTTAAGGTTTTAAAAGTCACTAGAGTGATGTTCCAAAAGTTTTCTTGTTTCATAAATGAAGAAATAGCAATTACACAGGTCATCTTCTGCCAGCTGGATGCTGGTAGTTTCAAAATGTCAGATGCCAAGGTTGTGAGCATGATGTATGAAGGAGGTGCTAATGAAGTGCAGGGTTTGAGTAAAGTAAGACTTTGGAAGACTTAATGTTCCATCATTTCTATCTTCCCCAAAGACTCTACATTCCTGCACAAGTTTACTGCACCCTGGTACATCATGATCATTGAATTAGCTGTCCTTGCAGCTTCTCCTCTGCATGCCTGCCAGCTTGGGGCTTCACAATCAGCTTGGCTCCAGCCAAGTCCCTTGGCCCGGCTTATGGGGAGGTAGCACCAATACAGAGAGGGGATGGGTGGGCAGGTGGATGCACACTCAGGCCAGCTGCAGAACTTCAGACAGTCTCTGAAACTTCTCACACCCCCCTTCTCATCTGTTGACCTCTGCTCAGCAGTGCAGTCTGGAGTGGCACAGCTAAATACAGAACCGTGGGAATCCTGTTTCCCAGTTAGGGACTGACCTCAGCAGTGTCCCTGTATGGATATGCTGGAATTACTTGGCAGTCCAACCCTGGCTTCCTTAGAAGGGTAGTGAGGGGAAACAACTTGAAGGCAGAAAAACAATTTCCTCCTGTTCCTACCAGTACCAGTCAAGCCCAGCAGGTCTGGCCCTGTGCCCTGTAGCTGCCAGTGGAGTCCCCTGGCCACACAGAAAGTGAGCCCATGTCAGTGGCCTGGTTTGGTGGCCACACTACACAGGTTGTTACCAGGACCATTCAGTTCCATTATTTCTGTTTCACATGCTATTCTGTATGACACTCTTCATGATTCCTTTTCCCTTTCTTTGGTGTTTCCCACCATTCTGGTATTGTTTACTGCAAATACTTGAGCTAACTAACAGTAAACTCCTTGCTAACTTCACTGGGGTGGAGACCTGTTTACTAAATCTTTTTTTTTTTAATCGGTTTGATAGGTCTGAAGGACTCGGTCCTACTGTTCTTCTGGTCTTGTTGTTGTTTGTTTTACCTTTACTTTCAATACTTAGGCTCATTTAAGTGATAGATCCCTTACTACAGTTAATAAAGCAATGAATTTTAGTTTGTGTAGGTATCCTGGGTGAAAGCTGCCTGTCCATATTATAACTTTAGATTTTGATAGGTTTTGGAAGAAAGGTCTTCTACAAGTGCTTCAGTTTGAAATAGTTCCTTGGAGCTGCACTTTCAAAAGTAGCTCAAATTCAGAAGTTACTTGAGCATATCCCTAATAAATATGAATCCAAAAAAAATGCAATAAAGTTTCTTCTGGTTTAAAATGAAGGGTTTTGTCATAAATAGTAGTTGATGACACCTGCAGATACCTTTAGAATATCAAATAAGGTATATTTACAAATAAAGCAGTATTTAGTTCTGCATGGGGCTTGCTCTTAGGCTGCATTTGCTACAAAGTGGTGGTAGCAAGGTAATACCATCTGTGAGTTCCAGTTTGTTGATAATAAACTTGTGAAAATAACTGGAAGTAACTGGACTCTGTTTTTGTGTGCAGCTGTAATTGGAAGAGGATTTTACAAGACTCTTTAATGTAGTTGGAATGTGTGTGTAATCTTTTGACCTTGTTCTTAGTTTTTGATGACTATGACATGTTAAGTGCTGATAATTGGGTTTGCTCTAGGCTGAAACCTGACCTGCTCTCTGCAGAGGAGAAGATCAGATCTTCTGTTGGAAGAGGCACTCAAAGGGACTACCTTAGAAATTGCAGGGCCAGGGGTGCTGAGAGTACAGATCTCTGAAATATGGCAGTTACTTTGGAAGGGCATGTTGTCCTAGGGACTGCTTCTTTTTCAGCCTAGTTTGAATTGGACTTTTCACCCAAAGGTTTTTGTCCTCTACATTTTCTTTTCTGTGCCATCTGGTTTGCCTCATAACTCAAGCTGACTTACTGTGGGAGCTGCCCTGTAGCTTCAGCTGGTGGAATGTGAGTCCTGGGTATGACAGCAAGAGGCAGGTGCTTTTCACTGTGCTCTTGGATGGGGAATCAACTCTCTTTGTTTAAGCCATGTGCAAATGAGGGGAGTGTCTAATACCTTTTTGAAAGGGGTATGCAGCAATCATAAACAGCAGCAGGAACTGGCAAGGAAGTGGAGCCAAAGGGATTTTTAAAAACCTGTCCACAGGGATCAGTGCAATGGACCAACTTGCACTTTGTATTTCAAGCTGTCCTTATCTGTCTGTCTCAAACAGTGTTGATGGAACTGATCTTTCTTATTTTAAGCTTTCTGTGTGGGAGGAGTAAAACTGCTTAAATGTTTCTGAGTAGTTTGCACAGTACAGCATTGTTAGCTCTGCTTTTCCCATTCCCATTGGACTCCATGACATATATTAAGAATACACAACATGGGTCCAGCTAGAGCATGCCAGACCAACTGTCCCTCCAGACCAGTATCCCAGTCCTGCCAGCAACTAACAGATGCCTGTGTACCTTTGTCTAAACCTTTCCTAGCCTCCCACCATCTATTTTCACCTTATGAGACTTTCTAGCCATAAATCTTGCTTGAAAAAGGAAGAGTTGAAGCTAGCTTTCTTTTCTCTTATGTTTTAGAACTAAAAAAGCAAAGAAGACACCTGCTCCTCCAGCCAAGGAAGAGAAGCCCAAATTAAGCATTTTTGAAGAGGAGGTGGATCCAAATGAAGGACTCTTTGGCCCAGAAAAATATTTCTCATCAATTGGTCCCAGAAGAAAAGAGAGTAAATCTGTTCTATATTTGTATATACACAGATTGTTTTATCTAAAGCATGTGTATAACTGAGCCTTTAAATTACAGTGATGCATAGGATACAGGCTAAATAATGTCTTGGAAATGTTAAGGCAAATCTTCAGCTGAGCAGAATCATCTAGAATCATTCAGAAAGAACAAATGAAACCTGTAGTTCCCATAGCTGTTCTCTGTAAACATTTTGAACTGGGATATTAAGGTCCTGGAAACTGGCTGTCCCACAGTCATTGATGCTACACTAACAGGAGTAATGTGACCTACTTTTGAGTGCAAGGAAAAAGCAGATTTGCCAAGTCTTTAGAGTGCAGAGTATCACTGCACTTTGTGGACTGGAAGTGTTTGGAAAAAAAGAATTGTCCATATGATCTGTTTTTCCAGCCCAACTAGCTAGATTTACTAAGTAGTGTTAGTGCAGGCATCTTGTTATGTAGCATGATTGAAATACAGCAGCTTCTGATTCCCCTTTCTAGATCTGAAGTTATTTGAAGACCCAGACCTCGGTGGGGTGGTGAGACTGGGTGACTCACTCCTGCTGCCAGCTGCCTGTGAGCACAGCAAGCATGTGCTGAGCAGGGATCCTGAGGAGGACACTGAGGAACTGCTGAGGTACTCATCTGAAATCTGTTACGTGGGACGGAGGTGGTCTGAGATGTTATTTAGATCTTGAAAGAGATGAGTTTGGGGACAAAGCTTAAATACTCAGAATGCAAACTGAATCAATACTTGTGTTAACAACTGAAATGTAACATGTTTGTCATGGAGCTTGGATGTCAAACACATTAAAAAGGAAATTAGGAAGACCCTTTGAGAAAGGTGGGGTGCAAGGAATTATTCTGTGACTCCAAAGGAACAGCCTTGAAGGCCCAAGGTGTTCTATCTTGTTCTTGTTTTCTAACATGACACTTCTGCTTTTTGCAAACGATCCACAGGGAGCCTGACCTCCACTGTGAAGAGTGGGGAGCAAAGCCCAGAGATAAAGAGCAAGTTCAGCTTCAGGGGCCTGAAATGAGGGGCTCTTGCCACAAGAGGAATTATTTTCATGCTGATGGCTCACAGATTTCAGTGCATACTTCCAGGAGGGATCCTATGCATACCTCCACAGCCATAAAGGATTCTTTATCACCCTGCATTTAATTTTTAATCTAGTGGGAAGGAGGGCTGGAGCTCAGAGTTGCAGGAGGGTATAATATATTGCTTCTCCCTTGATAGTGTAGCACTGGAACACATCAGCACATAATGCATTTATCCCTGACATCTCTCTCACAGGGCTGGTTTGCCTGCACCAATAATCCTCCAGAGATCAAACAGGGAACCAATGCTTGGAGAGACACAGGGAATCTGTGCTGCACTAATGAGTCAAATTAATTCCTTCTGGGTCTCAAGCTGGCATCTGAATGATGAGGCCAGCCTGCCTCCAGTGCTAATTTGTGTCAACCATCTCCTGTTAGGATGTATGATTTCCGCAGCAGGTCCTAAACCAGGGAGAGAGAGACTGTGTGTGGTTTCAGACCTCTCCTGAAGCAGGTAATTTTGCAGCTGTTGCTTTCTACGCATGGAAAAGTGCTGGCTGTCTCAGAAGTAATACCTGACTTACTTTAAACAAAGGTTAAATTGGGCTGGGTGCCATCTTGCATTAGACCTTGACAGGCCACCTGATGTTTATAGAAGCTGATGGGGCAGGACATGACCTGATTTCATGCTATGGTATACTGGGAGCAAACACACGTGTGCTTGCAATATTTTCTTGTCTGCTAGTGATCTCAGCATACAGCATTTCATCCAGAGTGTTCATGTGACTACAGGAGAAGGGCCTGTTCCAGTGCAGTCCTTGCATTTTTATCCACTAGAGAGAACTTCTCCATCTGTCGTGTTAATGTCTTTTGGATTATATATGTTCAGTGAAAGGTCTCTGAAGTCTCCTCTGAGACAAACAGACCATGCTTTCAGATCAGTTTGGGATCATCAACAACAGCAGCACACCCAGATGGTTATGGAACCCATGGGAAAATACTTAATTTCTTTTAAATTCCAGTAGTTTTTATTTGTCCCTGATTTGTCTCAGTGCTTTCAATAGTTGATAAGATCCAATTGGAAATGAATACATGTAATGAAGCAGAAAATCATGCCAGGGTCCAATGGGAAAGTTGCTTTGGGAATCCAGAGGTAACTCCTGGCTGTGTGAGAGGTATACACAGATAGGTCAGGATCTGTTGACCTGTTCAGGTGCCTGACACCCTCTGAAATTCCCCTGGTATACCCAGTTCAGGGTGTTATCTGCACACCAGTGAGGGCTGGTGAACTCAGTGCAAGGCAGCTGAGGGTAAAGGAGAAGCTGCTGTCCAGGAGGGGAGGAGGAGTGGCAGTACTGTTTGAAGCTAGTGCAACACTTCACCTCCCCTCTATGCAGATTCACTGCAGTCACCTGAAATCCCATAGCAGAACTTTCTCCAGTTGCAGGGCAAAATGCACTTCCTTCTCTGTTCAGCTGAAAGCCTCAGCAGAGCAGTCAGATCTCAGAAATGTAGAGGCAGCATTTGAATCCTCTCCCACCTTCCCTTCCCACCAAACTGGTGTTGAATGTTCTTGCAAACAGGACAGGACCACAGGCTCTTTTCCAGGCAGTGACTCTTTGTGGTGAGAAAATGTTCAACATAAGCTGCACTCTGCAATCTCCCTTCATGGGAGCTTATTTTGAGGCCCAAGAATAAGTCTTGCCTTTGCCCTGTATGTGTCCCTTTCCCAAAAGGGGCTGAAGAAATCTCTCTGCAGCTCTCAGATCAGAGTAGGATCTGTGACAACCCATTCCTTTAGCAGGCTAGAGCTGGATATGCTACTAGAAATTGAAATGGAAACACCTTGGTCTCTTGGACATAGTCGGTTATATCATACCAAAAGTTTATCTGGGCACATTTTGTTAAGATCTGGGACTGTCCTGAGCTATGATGCACCAGCAGGTCGGTGGTAGGTCCAGAAACCTGGACATGTTCTCTGCACTCCATGGGAGTAGCTGAATAATGCAGATGTGGGAGCTCTTCACTGGTGCAGTGAACATTCACATGTACCTCAGGGGCTGCTCACATGTGTGTGGTAGATCTGGGAAGTGTCTGACTCACTCTGAATCACGGGCAGAGTTAGAACAGAGCTGCCTAAGGCAGAGGAGGGCAGAACCTTCTTCCAGAGGGGGATGGAAAGAAGATAATGTCCAAAGCAGAACACAGGAGCAACCAAATCCTTTGTGATCTTTATGGTACCTGAGTGGTTGTAGCAGCAGTAGCACCACAGCAGTGTCAGTACAGCAGTGAATCCTTAGCAGTGGCTGTAACTCATGAGGCAGAGGCTGTTAAGGAGACAAATGAGTCTGCAAAATCTGTGTGGGGTGTGCTTGTCACAACGTGAGGGAGAATGGAATCTGATAAATGTTCTCATTGCAAACTGAAGACTCTACTCTCTGTGGATACTTGCTCATATGAAATGAGAATTACTGTTTTAAATAGAATCACCAACTTGATATTAACAAGTGCTGAGCATTGAGAAGAACAAATTGCATTCCAAGTGCCATGGGAGGTTTCATGGACTTTGTCCCATGGGACTCTACAAAGCAGACCCCTGAAGAGGCCAAAGTTTGCTCTCCTGAAATCCAGGGTTTACTGAGCACCCGCTTCACTGTCATGAGAGATTCAAACTCCACCATTTCATTGTCACTGCAGCCTAGCTGCCCTTGATCTTCACATTTCCCACCAGCCCCTCCTCACTGGTGAGAATGAGGTCCAGCCTAGCACCTCTCTTTGTTGGCTCCTTTGTTACTTGGAGAAGTAAATTGGCCTCAGTGTATTCGAGGGACCTCTTGCATTGCTTAAGCCCTGCTGGCTGTCCTTCCAACAGATAATGGGGTGGTTGAAGTCCTCTGTGAGGACCCAGGTTTGTGAATGTGAAGCTGCTCCTGTCTGTAGAGTACCTTATCCACTCACTCTTCCTGGTCATGTGGCCTGTAGCAAACCCCCACAATAATGTCACCTGTCCCTGCCTTCCCTTTAATCCTGACCCCTGAGTTCTAGGATGGCTCCTCATCTGAGGCTCATGGCTGAGCTCTGTGCACTCCAGCTGGTCATTGGCATAGAGGGTGACAGTCCCTCCTCACGTCCCCTGCCTGTCCTTCCTGAAGAGCCTATATCCTTCCATTTCAGCACTCCAGTCCCAGGACCCATCCCACCATGTCTCCATGATGCCAGTGAGATCATAGCCCTGCAGGCATGCCCTCTTCTACCTCATTAATCTCAATCATGCCTGCCTGATGTGGTGGATCAGGTTTTTGTGGAAAACCAATGCTGGAATTGATCCTGTGAATGTTGCAGCAGCTCTGTATGCCCACAGAATTACATAAATTATCATACATCCTAGTCTGAAATAATTATCACAGCTGTCTGAACAGCCTTTTAGGAGAGATTTAATTAGCTTCACCTTTGATAATGAATAGGAAGCTGAGATGGAAGGAAGCAGCTGTGAGCACATTTGTCTTTTTCCAGCGCTGAAAAAAAGTGTCTGCAGCAGGATCCCAGTTCTACTGCCCTGTGATGGCAGATCTGCTGTCTTCCTTCTTAGGATTACACTGATAACCTTTTCAGGAGCAGTATACTTCTTAAGGGTGAGGCTGTTTGTGAAACTGCACCCCATACACCATTCAGTCCATCAAGCTTCTTGAGCAGGTTTGTCAGCTTCAGGTTTGCCAAGGAGCTGTTGCCACCCTTGAAGCAGAAAAAGTTTGTGTGTTCTTCCAGCAGGCATTAGCAGATGCTGAATTCAGAGAGTAACACATCCTCAGCCTATCCTGGAGTCATGTGGAACAGCATTTCCAGCACCTGTGCTCACTGTCCTGACAGTGTGAGAACAGCACTATAGTTGAGAAAAAAGTTTTGAGAAACTCAGCAGGATTTATATGTAGAGCCTTTGGGGAGAGGATTATTTGGGCAATATACAGATGGAAGAGAAGATTGCAATAACTGTGTCAGAAATTTCCTGACCACTCCAGGGCAGCTTCTGCTGACCACTCCAGGGCAGTTTCTCTTGCTTGCTATGACGAACTATGGGGAAAGGTCCTTGATTTGGTTGCAGTACATTACAGAAAAACAAATTATTCTGTGATGGTTTTCGAGAACTTACTTCATTCCTGTGATGTAGCAGGATGCTACTTACAAACATTAGAAAAGCTATAAAGTTAACTTGCCAACAAATAGTTTTTCGCTAGACCGGAAGCATTGACATTGCTCCACCCCTAGGAACATGTACTGGTTGTGTAGAATAACATACAGAGGTGATGTGGAGTCCTGGTGTAGCAAGAGATGCTTTTGCTGGGTTTGAGACCCACCAGATTTCAACCATCTCACCCCAGATTGTTTGCATTTTTGACAGACATCGTCACCTCAAGGGGAAATGCTGCCTGCTCTCCCCTGCCCCAGCTGTGCCTTTGGCTAGTGATTGGGAAACTTTATAGAGAGGCAGGAAAGAAGGGTTTAAACTTTTTCAGACTGGAGAATTTGACTTTTCTCATTTCCTAGGTGAGTGATGTAACCAGCAGGCTGATTTCCTCCGAGGGCTTCTTGTGGAGGACTTACCTGCACTAAGGAGGCTGTTCCCTGGCCCTTGGCCAGGCAGCACCACTGGGCTGCCTGCATCCATGCTGTTGGACTCTGCAGCTGCAGAACAAGGGGATTGTGTGCAGCTGCCTCCAGGAATGGTCCCTGTCCCATTCCAGCTTTGAGTTGTGCTGGAGAGTTTTTTGGAGGAGGGCTAATCTTTCCCAGACCAAAGCCATGCCAGTGGTTCTTGTATCATTTAAACAATACAGACTGTCACATTCCGGTGTCCTGACATAGTTCCTAGCCCTGGTTAAAATACCATTGTGAATTTACCTGTAATGGATTGCAGGGGAAAGCTGAAGCAGGAGGAGAGAGATCTCCTTCACGGGCCCCCAGTGCTTGGCATTCCTGGGATTAACTCCAGCCTGTATCTTTCCCTGGGCTTTGCTGGACATCACACTGTCTATAGCAGATGTGATGGGCAACAGATACTTTGAAGTCTCCTGTCTATTTTTGGGCACAAGTCTTTTCCCAAGTTGTAGATTTGATGTTACAGCACTCCCCAAGGCTTCACTAAGGTATCTCTCGTACTTGGAATTAACACCAGACAAAATAAAGAAAATAAGATACCAGAAGATCAAAGTCTGTTCTGCAAGAACTGCAGCTAGTTGCACAACTGAGCTTCAAGCATGAGCCTTTTTGGATACTTTAGCAAATTATGGGAGTCTTTGTCTCTTGCTTTCATTTCAGATTCTCCTCATTAAAGCATTCCCAGCAAGCAGAGGTCACTGTCCCCATCATGTTGTACATGCAGACAGTCATTCCTCTCCCAAAGATCTGGTCCAGAGAGAAGGGACAAAGTCCAGAGAAATGGCATCTAAAATGTTGATGTTCTTGTGGCAGCTGCATCTGTCTCCAAGTCAGAACTCATTTACTGTCTGGAAGTCCACATGCCAGCCGTCATGAAGGGCTTTGTGACAGCCTTTCTTCAGTAAGGGCTTTGATTGCTTTCTTTTGGAATTCTGAGAGAATTTCCACCAACAGAGTCTGTGAATCAGCACAACAATATGGCAGGAATTTTAAACAATGTGGCACTGCTTTTCTTTTACAGAAAAAGAAAGATACTAATTAAAGAATGATTAATTACATGGATTCTGTGCCTGATTGTCTATAAAAGGATGGGGTGGGAAGGTTCTTCCTTTAATCTTGTTTCAGAATAATTGCTTGATTTTTTTTCTTCCTCCTCCTGGCCTGGAGTTAAATATGGTGGTAGTTATGCACTGTAACAATTCATTTGCTTCAAGAAATAGAAGTCCTTGTTTCTATCTCTGCCTGAGGCATTTTGCATTTTACCTCTTTAGTTTTGCAAAGACAGTTGTGTCTCACATGATCAAACAGCAGTGGATCAAACAGCTTGCCTAGCACTGCAGCACTGAAAAGCAGGTTTTGAGACAAAGACCACATGTTATCTGCTGTGTTCTCTCTAAGAGACATCTGTCTAACCAAGGTCTTGAAAAAATCCAGGACAGTAGAAGGAAATTACATCATCAGCTTCCAGACTTTCTTTTGCAGAATCTTTGGCTTAAAAGCAGAACGCCAAACCCCCATCCCCTAAAGACCCCCACAGCCTACTGGACTGGATCTTTTGGGGGTATTTTTTTGGCTGTGCTGAGTGGTTTTGTTGCTGTGATCAGCACAGAAACTGGAGTAGAGAATTCAGGAAGCTTTATCATCACACCAGGTTAGTGAGCTGGATTTACTGCTGCCCTTTCTGGGTAGTGCACCTAGTTCAAAATCCTGCTTTCTCCATGTGGTCTCTGTATATTGTGCATTGTTCCTCTGCTTATCATGTTTTCTGTTATTTAAGACCAAAACTTTATGACATGGACGCTGATTCACTCACTATTTGTGTCTGCCAAGAAGGGAGGCTTCAGAAATACCAGCCCTAACAAGTTTTGTTTATTACACAGCAAAGAGAACAAGAACGTGTCTTGGCAATGTGATCACAGGTGTGATACCTCTTGGATATCAGTTTGCAACAAACAGAAAGGCCTGGGCTTAAATGAAATTAATTTCTTTGTAGATGAGGAATTCAGAGTGTGTTTTGTAAGTTAAGTAGAATATGCCACCCACAAGGAATCATGGAAAATAAAAGACATCAGAAATCTTGTTTAAATAAAAGAGAATATAATCTCCAAAGTTACTTAGAGGATGAAATTTGAGGTGCTGCCTGCTGGAATGGCACAGGTAGAGTTCAAGGTGCAGAACCCTGAGGCAGTGAATGGCTCTGTCCATCAGCTGGTCTGTTCAGGTGTTCCCTAGTTTCAGATATCAGTGTTCATGCTATTGGTTTTACAAGAGCAGCCTTGGTTAAAAGTGATTCTTTTTAATTTCCCTTTGGGAGTCACAAGAAGATCTGTCTGACTTCAGGAATGGTTTTACCTTAAAGAGTTCTGACTGTCTCTACACCAGAAAATTCAGGCTGATCCTTACTGAGTTCATGGCCGGTTCATAGTGGGTGTAGTTTGTCTCAGCCTGGGCAGTAGCACTGTAAGTTCCTCACAGGTTTTAATGAGGGTGACCATGAAAAAGAAACCCTTGAAATCATGCAATTTATTTTAGTAATAATGGGATCCTTAGCTTGAGGGGGCTGTAGCTCTTGAAATACCTATGGTTTTAGCATTCAAACAATATTCACTGGGGATGGAGGAATAAAGTGTCTCAGAGATGTTGGTTCTTCAGTCATGTTCCTGGTCATCCTGGACTGTTACCTCATCATTTGCTTCCCAAATTAGGGAAAAGCTCAGCTTTAGTTTTAACTGTCTGCAGAATGCCTCACCAGTTGTACTGCCCTGTGGAAGAGGCATTTACAGTACCTCTCCTAAGGCAACTGGTGAACAAAGAGAGAAAGGGAGGAATCTCTGTCATATTTAGGAAACAGAAATTATCCCAGGGGTTTCACTTCTGGATAACCCCAGGATGCCTCATTGCCTGCAGTGAGGAGTTATAAACTCCTCAGGAAGTTTATATCAGGGGTCAGGGTATCAGGAAAAGGTTTTTCACCCAGAGGGTGGCTGGGTGCTGGAACAAGCTCCCCAGGGCAGTGCTCACAGCACCAAGCCTGACAGAGCTCAAGGAGCATTTGGACAGTCCTCTCAGGCACGTGGTGTGACCCTTGGGATGTCCTGTGCAGGTCCAGGAGTTGGACTTGATGATCCTGATGGTTCCCTTCCAGCTCAGGATATTCAATGATCCTATGATTCTAACTACAAAAGGCAAATGAGAGGAAGAACCAAAAAATACATGTCTTGAAATTAATTATTCATGCACCAGGGACTGCCTACTGATGGGTAATGGAGAAGAAGAAACTAAAAAACATCTTCCTTAGACTCTAGTACCATATCCTGTTCCAGTGAGTGGAGCCACTGAAGAGCATCCTTCTTTTTCTTTACTCCATATTTTGACTTTCCAAAGGCACACAGTTCTTAGGGTCACAAGATAATCTATGATAAGGGCTCTCTTAAAATATTTTAACAGCTCATGTGGGAGCAGAGTTGGGAATGCACAGCCTGCTGCACATCTGATAAGGTCAAACAATGCAGGTAGAAAATAGCCTGAATTGTTTGACCTGTTCTGGGTTATTTCAGTAGGAATCAGAAACAAATTATCATCAAAAAGAGTTGTTGTATATGGTCATAGATTGCAAAACTTCTTCAGTGTCCCAGAACCAAATATGAACACAGAATTTTTAAGTCCATTTGTGTTTATGGTTTCTCATGATTGACCGTGGGGATGCTCAGTCTCAGTTTTGGGTGATGGGGATGAAGAGGAAACAGAGTTGAATGTGGATAATTTTACTTTCCCATGAAAATTTATGGGGAAGCAAAGAGTTCTGTCACAAATCAAAAACATTTGTTTCCCAAACTAAAATAAAGTTTGGTATTTTTAGTAATCACAAATTGCCTTTAATTTAGACATTTGGAAACATGCTGTAAAATTACCTTGTATAAGTTAATGTGTGTGAACTGAAAGGCCACATTATAAAAAAGATGGTTCTTATGGAAACTTCTATGGAGAGGGAATTTCCTGCAGAAAGGTTTGTTTTGAAAGATTGCATTTTCTTATAAAACAAAAAGCAGTTCAGAAATTCCCAGGATGTTACTGATGATTTCTTTTCATTCCAGAATTGAAGATGATTTTGAGAAACTGTTAGAGGTTACCTCCAAACCAAAACCTAAGGTCCCACCAAAACCACCTGTGCCTCAGAAGCCAGCAGTTGCCCCCAGGAGCACTAATTCACCTTCAGTGGCAAAGCAAAAAGAAAGCAGTATTCAGACCATGAATGAAGTGGATATTCTCCAGTATATCCAGGAAAATGAATCTATCAACGACCAGGATACAAGTCTTTTTTGAACATATGTATTTTTAAAATGTGATGATGCCTTCTTGGCCCCACCTCCCAGTGAGCTCCAGTGACAGCAGCAAGAATTGACCAAGTGTTTTTGCTGTCACAGTGCTCCATTTGTGTACCAGGATACAGAGAGCAAAAAGTTGGAGTAGCAGAACCTCCCTGTGAGGTTTTCAAAATGGTGCAGCTGTGATCTAATGTGGCCTTAGAGTTTTAGGGTTTTACAGGGAATGTGGACAAGCACTACAGACTGTCTACTGCTGTTTTAGTATCAACATGGTACAGTTTTGGCCAGTTGATTGAAAATGGTGAGGATGTTGTACACATGGCAACTGTGAATGATGTCCAACAAATGGTCTGAGGCATGATATGATGCTGTTCCTGTCATTTTTAGATAGTGTTTTTCAGCTCAGTGGAAAGGCAATTTTCCTTTTATCCAATGTGTTTTTGTAGCAGCCTTTTCCTCCCTGACTGGTACTTTGGTAATTTTTAACAGGAACTGCTAAATATAGTTAACAGTTCCTCTGTCTCTCCATGGAACACTGAAATCCCAGCTAACCCTGACAATCTGCTGCCTTAATTGCTGCACAAATTCCAACTTGCAAGGGAACTTTAGGCCTGCAAAGACCACGCTGTGCATCTCTGATTCCTGGGAAGAACAGCAGATGACTGAGGGTGGCTGAGAGCACTCTCCAGACACAGATGAAGGTTGCAGTGCCGAGGAGGTCTGGATGCTGTAGGACTCCTGTGAACTCCAGATTTACAAGGGCTACTTTTTTTCCAGCCAAGTCTTTCTGGGCTTCCAATGTAGTTAGTGGGGAGAGAGAGAGAGGTTTCTCCAGGAGGTAATTCAGTGCAGGTGAATGGAGGAAATCTGAATTGCTCTCTGGAGTCACTCTTTCTCTCCTATTCCTTCACTTCTCCCAGAATTTTTAAGAATCAGCCATGGTGATAAATTCTACTATGCTAAAATGAGTTTGTGTGATAAAATGGTGGTCTGTTCTTTACCATGTGATGGTTAAAACGAGGGAAGACAAACTTGGCATTATCTAGAGGGAAAAAATAGGAAGAAAATATACTGGAGAAATTTTAATATGCAGGAAAAGAAAACCTTGTAGAGTTGGTATTCAAGACTTTCTCTCTTCATGCCAAACTCAGGCACTCTGGTTGAAGATACCAAATTTACACCTGATATGGGTTGATACCTGCTGTCATGTACAGGTTCCTGAACTCATTCCATGTGTGGCCCAGCTAGAGATAAAGACAAGCTCCCCAGAGGGAAATTTTAATATATTTAAGCCATATCATCATCCCAATATTTGCCTTTCTAATATAGAACAAAATAAATAGAAAGCATTCTATATTTTTAATAATGAAATTATTTCTGTTAGCATTTCCTTTTTAAGCGTGAGGGAAAATATTATAAAGGTATTTTGCTTTGATGGGACAGATAAAATATAACCACTGGCTCTCCTCTGTCTATGGTATGTTTTACTGTAATAAAACATTTTGCTAACCCACAGGTGTTACTGTTGTTGCTGTTGTTCTCTAGGTTGTGCAGTAGCAGCAAAGAATCGATTCCATTTAGCTCAGGAGTGCTGCGTGGTGTTAAAGTGTAAATAACTATGAAACCAAAAATACAGCTGTGTTCATATTTCCTTTGAGAGCAGCTAAAGGCAGAACCAAAGGTACTACCTGGTCCTGTTCCCCCAGTGTCTTGGTGCAATTAGGAATAAAAAAGGTGAATAAAAGCAGTGAGGAGAAAATAAATGCCTTGCCCAAGAACAGGCAGGGAATAGCAGGCAGGAAAAATTAATTTAGGGGAGCCTTCCTGTTGCACTCCCTGCTGTCATGAACAACCACTATATTTATTTACCTGAGAGCTCAGGGAGCATCATCTGCATTTTACTCAGCACTGTTGGGGGACACTGCTTTCATTTCTGTATTTTTGGACCACAGCCCACCCATCAGATAGCCTGAGCACTGCTAAAACTTCCAAACTTCAGGCCATGGATTTATTGATCAGTACAGTGAGTAAAGTTCTTCACCCTCCTTGCATGGCCAAGGAATATTTTGCCCCCCAGCTCTCCCTAAAATTGTCAGATTACCTAAGCACAGGGAAGGAAGAGCTGTTAATTGTTTTCTGTGCTAGATTTTTAAGATTATTTTGAGGTCAGTATTTTACTTCAGGAAAAAATCTAGCATTCCTTTCAAGAACCTGATATAAAAGGATCCTTCATAGACCCTGGTATAATGCTTTTGTTTTACAATGCAGATGTCTAGCTGCAGTCTTATTTTTGGGCACTAAGAGGTGAGTTACAGTCATTGAATACATTATATATAATGAATCATTATCATACAAGAGAAGAATGTCAGACAAAGGTAGCCCAGAAAAATTGAACATACTATCAGAAATGACATAGAGAAACTATGCAACGTACTTTGCATCCTGCCAGAAGAGAAGTTACTTTTTTTTTCTTTCTTTAGTATTTTACTTGTAGTAGCAGCTATTTGATTAGCCTGCTCTTGACAATGCTTGAAATTCAATTATGGACTCTAAAGTACTTCTTGGCTGACAGTCATCACCTTCCAACATCAGTGATAGAGTTCATCAAAAGATTTGACAAGAAAGAGTTATA
This sequence comes from Dicaeum eximium, assembly GCA_013396995.1. Taxonomy (NCBI): domain Eukaryota; kingdom Metazoa; phylum Chordata; class Aves; order Passeriformes; family Dicaeidae; genus Dicaeum; species Dicaeum eximium. The sequence continues at coordinate 1,699,384 of VWZP01007621.1, read as the reverse complement.
TTTAAATCCTTAAAAAAGATAGGGAGGTTGGTTAGAACTCACAATAGGTATCTCTATTGCCTTATAAGCAGCTTCTTGTTTTGCATAACCTTCTGCTTGCTCTGTGGTACAGCACTAATTGACAACAAACACTGTATACTTCATTATTTGGGTCACAGTTAAACAAATTATTTCACCAAGCTGAGTATTTCACAGATGAGTTGTGGGTCATCTGCTCAGGTCTGTTCAGTTGCTGAATTTTTAGGAAAGCTAATTCCCAGGTAGCACTTAAGGCCTAGTTCTGCCAGTGACAATTTGGGTTGAGTTGTAAAACAATGTATTAATTGAAACTGATATTTCTGCTAATTTTTGCCCAGATGTTAGCTTCTGCAAAGAAGCTGAGCTGGTTACAGCAGAATACACAAGTCAACCTCTGATTTAAGGTCATGAAAACCCAGCATGCTCATGGGCATTACCTACTGTAAATGAGCAATCCCTGAGGTTGTTAGATTTAATACTGAGTACCAGAAAGCACTGATGTTTATCTTAAAAATGTGACTGCCACTAATTCACCAAGGATTCTTGAATCTTTGTGTGTGTATGCATCAACCACATTTCATCTCAACTGAAGTGATCACACATTTGTGACAGTTTAAATGTTTGTGGGTCAAGAAGATAGAAGGCTTTTACTGTGAAGTTTTATCTCTATTCTTTTATCTGTATTCTTACTTTTCATCTCAACATCAACAACTGGAGTAAATTAAGTCGCTCGCTTTCTGTCTTGTGCCCATTACTTCCTTAATTCATCTTTAAACCCTCCTGATCCAGTTTTTTTCAGCCCTCACTGTATCACTGATCTTTCTTTAAAGCCTCCTGCATATTGTTATTTCATGTCATGGGTTGAACCTAATGAAGAATTCAAGTGATGGGAAAATTTTGTGCACTGCTTTGAGTAAAGATACTAGCACTGGAAGATGGTAAATTAAATTAATTGTCAAATTAAGTGCTGCTGTGAGAGTTCAGAAGTCAATAAAGCTGCTTAAAGGATTGATTAGTTCTAGATATTTAGGGACTAAGTTTTATTCATACCAAGATGTTATGGATGCTTAAAATTTACATGGGGTCAAGGAGACACCAGTTGGATTCGTGGAAGAGAAATCAGTTGATGGTTTTGCCACTCGGAGCTTGGAAAGTGCTTGAGCTATGGGTTACTGGAAACAAGGAGAATACTCAACAGCCAAATATTGTCATATTTCCCTAGAGTGATTTGCCTTTGCCTGTTGTAAGGAATACTGTGCTGGGCTAACCCAAAACTCACATGGAATGAGTCACTTGGGGAGGATTTGATGACTAAGAGAACAGAACATATTCAGTGCTTTATCACCTGCTTCCCAGCACCCTCTGTAAGATCTTTCACTGGCCTTTCAACAACCAAGCAGGATCTCCTGTTTACTCAGGAGAAAGTCCTGGAGTCAGTGGAAATTTTGGGTTGCAATATATACTTTTTCAAAAGCCGTTTTTGACATTCAGTGAGCAGTAAAAGTCCAGATGGTATCTGGAAGATTCCAGTGGTTCTTGAATGCTCTTCCAGATCCAGATCCTCTGCTCTAGTGAGGATTCCCCATCTGGAATACGACACCCAGTTCTGGTGCCCCTGATATAAGAAAGACATGGAGCTGTTGGAGCAAGTCCAGAGGATGCCATGGAGTTGGTGAGGGGATGGAGCACCTCCTGTGTGGAGACAGGCTGAGAGTTGGGGTTGTTCAGCCCAGAGAAGCTGTGTTCAGGCCTCATTGCAGCCTTCCAATATCTGAAGGGGGCTACAGGGAAGATGGAGAGGGAATCTTCTTCAGGAACTGTAGTGATAGGACAAGGGAAGTGGCTTCAAAGTAGAGGCAGGATTAGATTGGATATTAGGAAGATACTATTTATTGTAGTGGTGCTCAGACATTGGAACAGAGAAGCTGTGGATGGCCCTGGAAGTGTCTAAGACCAAGTTGGATGGAGCTCTGAGCATCCTGGTCTAGTGGAAGGGTCCCTGCCCATGGCAGGGGGTTGGAACTGGGTGATCTTTCAGGTCCCTTCCACCCAAACTGTTCTGTGATTCAGTGATGCCACCCTGGATGGGAAGGTTGTGTACACTACAGCTTGCTCAGGATGTCAGATAGAGGAGTTTTATCAGCACAACTTGGCAGTAAATGGGCATCATCACACCACCATCAAATTGCAGTGGAATACCCCCTAAACAGAGCATCTGATTTATGTTAGGATCTTTTTCAGCAGGGTGCTCAGGAGCCTCAGAGACTGAAGTCATCAGCAAACACAAAAAGACCTCACAGCCCACTGCCCCCTGCTGCATTAACAGCTACCATGGTTTCTTACCCTCAGATATATTGTTTTTATTATCAAGTACCAAGGAATCACAGTACTAAATTGGAGGTGTGGAGCTGTTAAAGCCATGGGGAAGCATTACAGTCAGCATGACATCTTCCTTGTGGTCCTTCAATCACCCAAAAATCCTAACAGTGATGAAAACCTATCATTTTGTTGGGTTTTGGTAAAGGAAATGCAAACCAGTCTCTCCTTGAACTCATTAAATACTCTCAGAAAGCAATTTAGCTATTTTCTACCAAAGGCAATGTTTCTGTACCACTGATGCCATTAAAAGGTTGCTTCCTGTGCCTGCTGTGGGGGTCATGCTCTCAATCTAAGCTGTCAAAACCTCCTACAGATCAGTGGGAGCCTGGTTGTGCTGATGCTGGAGAGAGGAGGTAAAGGAATAGGATGTGACACCACTGACAAGCCTGATGGGCTTGCAGGACACCACTGGGAAACAGGAGAGACAGGGCAGAATGAAAGAAAGCATCTGCCTGATTTATACACACAGCTCCAGAGCCATTCAATTCCCCTGAAATATCACAGCTGTAGGGCTGGAATCAGCAATTAATTTAGTGATTCTGTGATGAGAGGAGCTCCATGGTTTTTCAAATGAACATAAAACAAAATTATAAAATTCCTGTGGTATTTACTGAGCACTTTTCTTACTTCTCTGCTAATCTGTCTGCTTTTTAAGTAGCCCAGAGATTTTGTCTAACAATCACAAACTTCTCAGATTACTTTTTTTGGCAATAATGATTTAATGATACTGCTTGTACTCCAGAAGAGCTTAGTGAAAGAGTCCATTTGGTAATGTATGGGTATGTTAACAAGTTCTTACTGTGAAAAAAACAATGATTTATTTACATTGAATGCTGAGAATCAAAACTACCTACTGCTTCCCTCCTCTCATAAGCAATCAAATCTGCAGGCTATGATTTGTTTTCCTGCTTATGCCTTCCCCTGTCTCAAGCTTTGATAGCTTACTTATTTTTAATCTTTTGTACAGTCCCCAAAAGGATTTTTTTATGTCCAGAACTACATTCTAATTATAGCTGCAATGCCTACCTAAAAAAAACCGAACAAACAAAACTAATTTACATGGAATTGTGTGGAAAATTCATCTTTTTCATGAGGAATGATAAAAGAAATCTGAGGCTGTCTTCATCAGTGGTTTTGTTCAGCTCAAGGGAGCATTTTCCTAGCACATCTGGTTGGCTCACCTAACCCTGCTGTGGTTCCCATCACAGAGCTGCCATGGCAGCAAACCAGACACTCCTCTGGACCCACCCAGAAGTAGAAATAACCTCCCCCAGGTGTGTGCAGTGGGGACTCACCCCCAGCTGTTCCATTCTGCTGCACTTGCTGGTGTCATCAGCTCGTGTGTGGTGGTAAACTGAGCCCCAAATCCACCTGAACTCAGCCAGTTCCCTTCCACCTCTGCAGTAAGGGATTGTACTGAGGGAGCAAAGGGAGGAAGGGGCAAAATCATTGGGAGGTTCAGGTGTTCCATGGTCTGCAGGTGCTGGAGTGAGTTTCACAATACCCGGCCAGGTCCCTTCTGTAACAGCTTGGTCTCTGTTCATCTGTCTCTGCTGTCCAGGCTGTTTGTGAGTTTTGCATTAAGCAAACATTGGCTCAACTAAAGGAAAAAGCTGCATTGTGTGGGGATGTCAGGAGAGGAAAACAAACTCCTGCATCTCCTGCTCTCAAGCAGATATCCCACTTGCTATAAAATCTCTGTTTCTTCTTCTAGGCATCCTGTTTCTTTCCAGTTTCAGCTGGGAAGATAATGTGTGATTTTGGCACTGCCTTGATGCTTGTTTGCTGGAGAAATGGAAAATGGAGGATTCAAAGTGCCTGTGGCTCAGAAAGGCAGAAGGCCTGGCTGTCTGCCCTGCTGGGTGGGTAGGCAGGGCACCAGGGAAAGTCAGAAGAAATAAAAATTTCCTGAAGCAGCAAGGCAGGAGGCTCAGTCCCAGGCCTGGCTCAGGAAGTGGTCACTGGGGTCACTCTGAGATGCTGCTGCTTTCTCCCATTTCCAAGCTGGCACCACCCAGGCTGGATGAGGTGGCAGGGGTTCAGTTTGCCAGCTCATCCAACCAGAGGTGTTTTCAGCTAAGGCTGACATGCAAGGGCTGTTCTGAATAGTGCTGCATTTCCTGAGGTACCAGCTCCAGTTTTCCCATATTTTCAAGAGTGTGCATGACCCATTTCCATTTAATGCAGTAATTAGCAGATTGACTGCCTTCCCCTTCGAGGTACTGACCTGCAGTGGCTCCTCCCCTAAATTACTGCAGGTGAAATCTGTAGTGTCTTAATTTACCACAGTTTTGTTTTGTTTTTGTTTTGTTTTTTTTTTTCCATTTCTGCTGCTATTTCTTTATTTTCCTTTTTTTTTTCTCTTCTTTTTCTTTTTTCCACTTGACCTGCAGACTTTCCAGCTTTGTAAAAGAAGGTCCTGGAGTTTCTTTTGTTCAGCCAGAGGATAATAGGAGAAAGACAAAAATTGAGAGTTTAGTGGAAAAAAGAGAAGTTTCCCTAGAGCCATGTTTGAATGAGGAATTCCATGTAATTCTACCAGAGATCCACACAGGGCAGCATTAGAATGCAGTAAGAGCTCCCAGGAGATGCCAGGTGCCACTGCTGTCTGGGAAGGAGCACTGTGCTGCCTGGCAATGACACTTCAGAAGGTGCTGGGGAAGGGTGACAGCAGAGTGTCCCTGCCCTGGGGCTGGAGTGTTCACCCTTGCAACCATCAGAGACCTGCTCCCCCCTTTCCTTTTCCTGTGGCTATTTTAATAACAGCCATTTCATGAAAACAACCGAGTTATTTTCGACACTTCAGTAGAGACTGGGATTTAAGGCTTTGGAGTCATTTATAGACCCTCTGTTCCTCTCTGTCTGACAGTATGTATGCATATAGTACATATGAGAACATGGAAAAATCAGAGAGGCTCATTAACCTTCCCACAGTTAGAGAGGGACTCTGTAGCAGAGCCAGCAAAAGATTTGTCTGGTTTCATATCTTGGCCATGAACCTCAAGGCTAAACTAAAAATATAAACCAAACAATCCTGTGGGTTAAGGGATTTTCTTATTTGTTTTCACATTTCTGTGATGGGCATAAGGATGACCTGAAATATTCACCCTCTGAAAAAAAATTTGTCTTTCTATTCTCTGCTTTCTTAGAAATTGGGGAATATGCTTTGTCTGCTGGACAGACAGTGTACTGATCACATTGTGACAGATGAAAGAAGGGAAAACTATCTGTTTTGGTATTACAGGTTTTAATTTCTTTTCCAATTGTTTTTCTATTTCATTTTAAAATATGTAACAATATTTTTGAGAAAAACAATGTTTGTTAGGATTGCTAAAGAATTTTCCCAACACTAAGGGTGTGAGAATTTGGGTTTCCTCCTATTTTTTCCCAATAAAATATAAGAAGGAAATGACTGACCTTTAAAAATTAAAGAGGAAAAGCTTAAGTGTTTTCTTTATTATGTCAGAAAAACAGGTCCAAACTAAATACCTTCAAAAATCACCTTTCTTTCCCCCATCAGTCTCAAGTCCTTGTATCAGTCACTCTTCCATCACCACAGCCTGCTCAGAATCAGGACAAATAAAACTTCTACTGGATTGGTGTCAGAACACCATAAGACAAAACTTTTTAGTGAAACTTCTTTCTGAACTCGTAGTCAGCTTGTGACAGGAAAACCCAGAGATGCCTGAGAGGCACAGACACTAGAAATCTGCCTGTGTGGCTTTCCCCAGGATGAAGCACTACAGACTTTGTGGTTTCTTAAAAGATAGGTGCTGGCTATAGATATGGGATAGGCCCCTTTTTCTGTGGTTTTGCAGAGTTGCAGTGTCACCTGGACATTTTATGCATTTTCTTGGTGAAAGCCTGCTGAGGTTTTCTTCCTAGGAGAAACTTGTTTTCTCTGCAAAAATTTATGTAAACAAATCTCTCTGGACTGTGTGTTCAAAGACAAATATATTCTTTTGCCCTGTCTCCCACATGGGGATAGGAGCCTTCCTTTTCTCAACCTTTGATATAGGGAATTGTTATCTCTCTGTGGGAACCCAACCCCCTGGGCCCTTTGGAGGGGGTTCCCCTGCTGAGTTCTCTTCCAAGGGTAAAGAACGAGCAGGACTCTCTTTTTCTTGGTCTTCAGGGTTTTGTTTATTCTTATCTTAAGTTCAGCACCGTCTGCACCAGACTCAGCATGAGAGAAGCAAGGCACAAAATGGACAAAGTGGACTCAAACCAAGGTCTTTTAAATCTCTTTAACCTAATTATGTCCTAACATGTACTTTTTTTCTACTTTTCTACCTATAACTTCTACTAATCTATACACGTAACTTCCACGTTACTACTCACACTAACCGATAATTTTCTAGCACAAGTGCTACAGAAAATGAAGCTGAAGAGGGACAAGAAGGAAGAAGGGGCAACACCCAAAATCCTCCATCTTGTGTCCTATTCACTCTCATATTAAAATTCTAAAACTCTAAATTCCTCACCCTGTGATACACTACTACTACTACTACTACATATTACTACCTGTGTGCTAACTCATCCCAAAGTTTTGGCAATTTTTCCCAGGGACAGAGGTTAAAAGCAGTGTTCTGCTGGGGGTCAGAATCTCTTAAAACAGGCAGAGAGACATTCTCTGTGCCCTGGATTCCAACAACCCCGCCTGGCACTGTGACTGCCAAAGGGAAAGCCAGGCCAGGGACTGAGCCCAGGGGCTGCCAGGTCACGGTGGCCGCGGGTGTTTGTGCTGTCACCACGCCTGGCTCTGTGTGTGTGTGTGTGTGTGAGGGATGGGGGACTGGTGGGCAGAGCCAGAAGTGAGGCCCTGGGGTGGGAATAGAAGCGTGGGTTCCTGGGGTCTGAGCTGTTTCTAATCACAGGGCGCTTCCTGCTATTATTTCCCTATTGATTACGTGTCACAAATGAGACAATAATCCCCTTTGGCACCTGGCTAAACCAATACGAACATGATCCTTATTAGTATTAAGTGGCAAGTTATTCCTGATGCAGATAAATACATCTAGCCATTTCCTTTATGTTTTTCTTTTCTGTTTTTAGCTCCTTAAACTTTGCCAGGTTTTAATTGTTCAGGATAACATTTCACATGCCCCATTATTTGGCTCCAGTTAAGATACTAAGAATTGAGATATTAAGAATGCTTCAACTCAAACAGCTCGTGAGTCTTCATATGAAGTAGCTGTAGAAAGTTTTTCTACTTCTTATATTTTTTTCTTAAAACTGTGGGTGAGAAGGCTTTATGGTCTCAAAGCCTGAAAGAATGGTTTGGGAATCAGCATAGGAATCACTTGGATGTCAGAGTTGTTCCTTTTGGTTTATTAATTAGAAGCAGACAAAACCTACATCTTCTGAAATTTATGTGTATGATAAAAAAAAGAAAACAAAAAATAAAGGAAAAAAAACTAATGTATAAACTGCCAGTACTGAAATATTTTGGGCAATTCAGTACATTTTGCCATGAACGTGGTGTCCCCTGTCAGTGCCCATCTGCAGCCAGTCAGTGGGCACATCTCCTCCAATAGCCCAGTGCAGGAGGATGCTGAGCAAGACCTGCACAGCCCTTGGCCACCAGTGTCCTGCTCTGAAGGGCTGTGGCACGTGGTGATCAGCCTAGATCTGGGGACAAGAAAGAGCTGAGGGCCAGCAGCTGCAGGCCAAGCAGATATTAGACATCTGCACTCAGGCAAAGGAACCAAACCTCAAGGATGGTGTATCCCATCCCAGAGCTGGCAGCTGAGAACCTTTTATAGTCTGTGAAACAACTGGTGTTTCCAGGCTGCTCCATCTGACCTCCAGCTAAGCCAGGCTGAGCTGACATGCCCTCTGCAAGTGCCTGGTCTCCCCTCCAAGGTGCTGTGGCCAGCTCGCTCAGCTGCAGGCTGGGACCATCCAAATTTAGGTGAGAGGGATCCTGCCCAAGGAGCCTTTCTCCCAAGAGCCGTGCTGGGTGTCCCTGGCTGTCAGGAGGCTATTCCAGACTGGGTCCCCTCAGCTGGAATTGTGCCACAAGCATTATTTTGGCCCTGTTCTGCACATGTGCTCGGGGTCTGTGTTAACAGACAAGCCAGCCTAAGCATGCACTGGCAGGGGGGACACGAGGGAAAATGGAGAGACAGTGGCTTGTCCCAGGTGGGACTTGGCTCCTCTCAAGCCATGAAGGTTCATCTCCTGTGGAGCAGAGATCTGCCCCTCTCTGCCAGGTGCTGGCCTTGTGGCAAAAGTACATTTTTACAGGGAGTCTTTAAAAATTGCTTCATAAACATTAACTCAGGGAGGGCTGTAGAAGTGTTGGGGTGGGCACTTAGAGCATCTACCCATTACGAGGGAGGCACAGGTCTGTCTCCCCTAAGGGAGGCACAACTGTGCACATTTTCCCCAGCAGCTGCCTGAATGCTGACCTGGAACATAAAACACAGCCCTGGACACATTCTCCTCAGACATGTTTTAAACACAGTTTGTTCCACTGACCAGCAATAAGCAGCTGTTTGTGTGGCCTGTGGTGCTGGGCTGGGCTGGGCTGTGGGCAGCAGGACCTTCTTGCCCTCTCTGTGATGGGGCACACATGAGCTGCCACACCAATACTTGACTGCTGCCTTTCTGACACCCCAGTGAAATAAATTCAGCAAATGGGAGCAGAAGCATCAAGGGAACCTGAAACCTATGGCTGGTTTAAAAAACATTTCCACAGATGTTTTAATCTTGAAGGGATTACTAACCTGGGGCTTTTGCACCTCAAGTGATTATCTGACATTTTCTTCATGTCATACATGAAGGATTGGCATTTAATTTAATTGAAGTATTTGGGAGTATTAAGATATTTCTCATTACAGAAGCTGGGGGAACACCAGAGTCCAGGTGCCAAGTTTCATGTGGACAGACACAATATTTGTGTGGTCTGTGCTGCTGTGCAGTAAAAATGCAAGGAGTGACTTCCTGGGTATTGCTATTGTTCATTTGCTCCTATAGCCAACTTCCATTTTCCCATAGGAATAGCTAACAGTAGAGAGTCTAATAGGTTTCCAAATGTTCCCTTCTCTTCAGGATAAAACTGTTGGGTTTAGATTTAGGTTAAAAGACTCAAGAAATTGCTTCAATAAGCTGGAATTTCTGTTGATAATGAAACCTTGCAGAAACCTTTGCTGCAATCTGCCAATTAAATTCCTAATCTGAGTAACTCCTCCACCCCAGGGATTTAAAAGACAAAAGGTCAGGCTTAGATGAATGTCATCTCTCCTGATGCTAACAAAACCCTCAGCTCCATGGCTGGCCTGGGACCACACATGAGCCCAGAGCTGGGCAGCACTGAACAGCCAGGGTGCATCAGCACATCCCTGGGATAGCAAATGCCACTGCTGCCATGTCCTGGGGACCCTGGCAATGAGTGTGCCAGCAGAGGTGCTGGGACTGAGGGTGGCACCACCTAATCATAAATAATAAATGTTTTCTCCTTCAGCATCCCTGCTGTGACTCCTGCTTCCTGCCCCCTTTTCATGGCCATGTTCTTCAGCACGTCTGGTTGCCCTCCCCTGGGGAGCATCATTCCAACTCTACGTTCTCTAGAACTCCCACCTGGGATGGTGAGATCTCAGCCTCAGTGGAGGAAAGCCTGACACGGCTCTGTGAGGCTCAGACATGGTGTGGAAGGTCCTCCTGCCATGAGAGCAATGATCCCCCAGCAGTGCTGCCCAACCTCTTCTTGCCACAGCCTATTCACATCGTTTCTCTGCTGGCCCAGGACATGCTCAGGTGTTTATTAAAAAGCAGCTGGCAGCCCTAGGGGTGGCTGATTCCCTGCAGGAATTCCCTCCAGCACTGAGACCAGTGGGCACAGGGGGATCACACTGCTGTAGGAGTGGTCCATGGTGTGAGCTGGCCCCCAGACCAGGGGACACCATCAAGGCCAGATGAGTGCCAGGGACCACCAACCACCTCTGTCTGTGAGGGACTGAGATGTTGAGGGTTAATGGCTCAAACAATCGACCATTTGTGAAAGCAGCAGGATGTGCTTTGCTGAGCCCAGGTCTGCACCCCCAGCTGAAGGGGAGGAGGAGACCTGTGGGGTGTGTGGTGCTGAACCTCTGATGTGCACAAGCACAGCCCAGGTGCAGGGGGGGGCACACCCACCGCTGGAGGATGACCATGACAAACCAACCTTTGTTTAGCAACTCCCTAATTTTCAAGCCAGATAAGAGAAAAGGCTAATAAGAAGCAGATCACCCCTCAACAACAGACCAAGACTGCAACCATCACTTTGCAACAATCAAGTCTCATTGCTGGATCCATAGGTGATGGTAGTTTTCCTGTCCACTGTCTACCCTTATCCTTTTTTCCTCTGTCTTACTTTTCCTCATATATTTTCTTAAGTGATGCTTTTATACTTTTGTATTGTTAGATTTCTATAGAGAATAACAAAAATGGCTACACATCTCCTTTTCATTGCAACCATATTGTTCTGAAATAAACCTAAAAAAAATAGATAAGTATACACCAGTCATTCAGTGTCATTTCAATCTAATCCACTGCAAGGGATCTACCAAAAAGGACCATTACAGCATCACAGAAAAAGTCCTTCTGGTGCCTGGCACCCCGGGCTGGTGCAGGCTGACTTTCCCCAGAGGTCTGAGCCAGGCTTGGGGACTGCAGCTTTGCTGGGGCATTTACTGGAAGTCACAACATGAGGGAAGAGCATGGCAATTCTCAGAACTCCCTGTTTTCTTTCTATACTATATGAGCTTTTTACACATGTTCAGTCTCAAGGAGGATGCTTTTGAAATAAATCAATTCCCAAAGTAACCTTAACTTCCCAAAGGATGTTAATAAAATCAATATGTTCTAAACATAACAAAAGATGCCTGGTGAGGACATGCAGAAGAACGTAAACTCTTTGTGGCACGTGAGCTCAGAAGGAAAGAGCTGTTTCCCATTACACAGACCATTTCCCATAAATGTTAACTTGAAGCAGTTACTTCAATAGTGCCAGCCAGGCATTTGTTTTCCTCTGTACAATTCTGAGTAAATCATGACTAATAGGCCCAGCCTCGCTGATAAGGGCACAGAAGGCTCACTGCCCATGTTTTCCACCAGTGTAATTAACTTTTATGGAGTTGCTCCCAGTTTGCACCCATTGAGATGCTCTGACACATGACTGCAGATTGGCAGGTTATCACAGAGCTCCTCAGCAGCAGCAAGTGCCCAAGTGTGATGTGAGCTCTGGCAGCAGAGGCTGGCTATGACATCATGTGGCTCGCAGTGAAAGAGGATACAGCTGCACCAGATTGCCTCACATCTCCTGAAGGCTGAAATGTTGGTCCAGACAGCCATCACAACTCCAGTGCACATGGGAGGAAACGTGTCTGACTGTCTGCCGTGCAGAATCTGCTTTCCATGTTGGCCCCTGGCTATTTTAAGGTGTTGTCTCCACTTAGACACAGCAGTGCTGGATCCAGCCAAGCTCCGTGTCCTGCCATGGATACACCAAGTGCTGGAGCCTTGTGCTGGCCTGTGATCACCAAGGTCTGCTGCCACTCAGCTGTGTCAGTCGCTCCACACCTGCTGGGGATGTTGGTCTGCAGCCATCAGAGCTGTCTGACACATGGGCTGGCACCTGCTGGGCAGGCACCGTGTGCTGGCACTGCCTCCCCAGAGATCTCCACCGCCAAAACCTTCACCCAGCCCCAGCTGCAAACAAGGATGGGATGTTCCTGCTAAAACCCAGTGCACTGGGTGCAGCAAATGACAACTTTTGGAAATGAGAAAAAGCCACAGAGGGGCAGAAGAAGGGAAGAGGTTGCACCCCTGTTGAAGTCAGTCAGAAATCAGCTGCTGAGGACTTAACCCACCACTTTGACTCTGCAAAACCTGCTACCCAGTAGGCTGATCCAGCCCCAAATGACCTCCACCCAGAGCTTCACCTTACATGTTGGTGTTGCATACCAAAAAACTGCACTGTCTGTGTGCTGGCCTGCCAGGAACCTTCCACATTAGGCAAACATCCCATCCAATTTTTAAAAAAAAGCCCTTTTTTATTGAACTCTAACCTAGAGCCAAGGTATATTTAGTGCTTTTTTTTCTACCTAGATCAAACAGTGGTTGCTACAAGCTTGGATGCAAAGAGGAAACAAGAGAAGCAGCAGGGGTGGTGAGGAGGGAGCTGGTTAAGCTCTTAGCAAGCAAGGGAATGGTTGGTAGAGAAACATTGAACTTTGGAATGTTACTGGTAATTAATAGTTCAAAACCTTCAGCAAAATAAAATGTTTAAGAATACTGTATGTTTCATGAAGGTTTTATACACGGCATTTTTCCGGTGGTCCCAAGTGTTTAATAAATCATATTTATCTCCCCTTTAATCTGCCTTTTTGTTCATGAACCAGCTAAGTGAGGTCAGAGAGAAAGAGTGAAAGAGCACTTTTGGCAATGGGAAGCTTTAAATATGTCACATTTAATAGAAGTAATAAATGCACAAAATACCAGGATTTATAAAGGGCTTTGTGGAGGGAGGTTAATTTGCATGTCTATTGGATATCTTTCCCTAATTATCTTTTTGTTGTTAATGTTCTTACTTCCTTTACCATATGGATGAGTATTAAGGCATTTCCTCTGCCATTTAGGGAATGGTTGACACAGTTGACTGCAGAGCTGGGACTCTTGAGCACAGATCAGTCATGGAGAGTGCTGCAAGCTCCATGTCATGCCGGGAGTGATTCCTTAGGGAGAGATGCCCACAGGGACTTGAACTTCTTTTTCCCTGTCTTTGCACTCACAGATTTGTTATAGCCCACAAGATCACCTAAGCAGAGGCATGCCAGATGTCATTTGTGAATCTGTGGATTGAGTTGAAACACAGGTTATTGTCAAAGATGATCTCTGGTTTCCAAGGCACTCTTTATCTCTGAAGAATTTGCCAGTGCAGCCAGGCCAGAAAAAGTCTCTCACACATGCAGTCTTTTCAGTGATGATGCTGTTTTACCATATCTTTTAAGGACTGACACATTTTCCCATAAAGTAAGAGGAGTAAGTACCCAAAGCTGGAGGATACATATATTGCTCCAATTTTCAGGAAGGACAAGAAGGATAACCCAAAGAACTACAAGCTAATGAGCCTCAACTTTATCCCTGGAAACCATTTGCAGGTACATAAATGACAGGAAAGCCACTAGGAGCAGTCAGCACAGTTTCACTAAGGGGGAGCCATGCCTGAGCAATTTTACAAACTTCTAGGAAGAAATGACTGGCCTGGACATGGGGGACAAGGGGTGGATGGTTTCTGCCTGGATGCCTCCGAGGACTTCAATGCTGACTTACATTAGATGTCCATAGACAAGCTGCTGATGTGTGGGTGGGTTGAGCAGACTGCAAAAGGATGAGCAGGAAGTATGTACCCTCAGCAAGTCTGCAGATGATACAAGACTGTGAAGAGAAGCTGATACCACAGGGTCACACTGCCATCCAGAGCCCTCAACAGCTGGGAGAAATGGACCAACAGGAACCTCATGAAGTTCAGCAAGGGCAAATGTGAAGTCCTGCACCTAAGGAAGGACAGCCCCATGCAGCAGAATATGCTGGGGCCACCCCATTGGAAAGCACCTTGTCAGAAAAGGACCTTGGGGTCCTGCTGGACACCAGGTTGAACATGAGCCAGGAGTGTGCCTTTGTGACAAAGAAGGCAAATGGTACCATGGGCTGCATTAGACAAAGAATTGCCAGCAGGTCAAGCTCCTTCCACTGAACTCAGCACTTGTGAGGTCACAGCTGGAGTGCTGGGTCCAGGTGTGGGCTTCCCAGTAGAAGAGAGGCATGGACATACTGGAAAGACTCTGGAAAAAAAGTTCATTAAAAAAAGGTGGAGGGTTGGAGAATCTCTCCTATGAGGAAGGGCTGGGACTTTTCAGTGTGGAGAGAAGGCTCAAAGGGAATTTTATCAATGGGCATAAATACCTGAAGGGAGGCTGCAAAGAAGCTACAGCCAGGTCCTTTTTGGTGGTTTCCAGTGACAGGACAAGAGGCAATGGGGACAAACTGAAACACAGAGGTTCCCTCTGAATATTAGGAAACACTTTTTTACTGTGAGGTTGACAGGGCATTGGCACAGGTTGCCCAGGGAGGTTGTGGTGTCTCCACCCTTAGCCCACAGTGGTGGAACAGTCACATATTGAGGTATTTCCATGGCCTCTGTTGAACATAATCTCTTATCAACCCAGCTTCTCAAAGCTCTGGAAGAAGAGCAGTGAATTCCCACGTGACCTGGTGCCCACCAATACTGGAGTATTTCTGTGGAGGCCAAGAGGACTGAGGGCAGGATGGAACCTGGGGTTTTACACATCATTTTGGCCATTGTGGCTCCCAGGTGTTACCCAGATTTCCATCCTGCATGCAAAGGCTGTCTGTCCTCACATCCCCACCTTTCACCCAAGCCACATGGCCTGTCAGCTTGCACTCAAATCCCAGTGCACTTATTTCTGTGGAGAAAGGTGAGCAGTTTAATTAATGCTGAATTTGAGCTCATAGGAAAGCAGGAACTCTCACTATCAGATAAAGATTAATGGAGATCCTGTCCTTTTCTCAAAACTCTCTTCTTGGCTGGTCTGACTCCCTGCATGGATGCAGCCTGCATGTTAGAACAAGGAGCAGCTGTTTTTCAGGCAGTAATCTTTGGCTCCTGCTGTGCTGAGATCCCCATTGTTCTCTGAGCACTGTGGTGAGGGATAGATCTTGCACCCATGCCAGTGCCTGAAGCTCAAAAGCTGAGGATGCTGGGCAGGCTGGAGCTGGTGAGCTGTGGAGACACCAATGAGCTGCTCTTCAGCACCCTTCAGCCATCTAAATTAGGAAAAGGAAGAAGCACAACAATGAACTCTTTCTGAAATACTGAGACCAACAATTTAAATGCTAGCTGCTACTCAGCAGCAGAATCTGCACTGCAATTTGAACAAATGCATAACCTGGCTCCTCATACTGTGCCACATTACAGCCCAGAGTCAGCTGTGAGCTAAAGGTGATATTTGGTGTTGTATGAATGGGAAAATCCCGAATCCAGGCCACCCAAAAGGCCCATCTTGATACCCACCTGCAACCAGTATGAGGGGCTGTGCTGCTCTCACCACAGTCCCACAGCTGAGCCATGAGGTGCCTCCTTAACTCCTTCCCAGAGAGGAGCCTGGGCTCAGCTGGATCCAATCTCAGCCTCTCAGTTTGTCAACAGTTTGAGTAACTTCCCCCCCTCCCACCCCAATGGAAACATGTCCAATCAGATGCATTGACATAAAATGGATTATTTATTATGAAAAATTATTAGAAAAAATATCTTAACTGGGATTATTTACTACACAGTATAAAAGCAAAAAGTACTAGTAGTGTGTAGTATAATAGATGGACCATATTAAAGCAATTATATTAATGCTGACAATAATAAACTACTGTTAAGTAGAGATTGATGTAACTCACCAATATCAACACTCATGGGCAGGCCTCTTTCTCTTAATCTTGAAGAGAATCCTTGCTGGGCATCCCCAAAACCCAAGGAAGGAATCTCCACACACTCCAAGGAGGAATATGTTAGAAGAACCTGCCTGTTTGCAAATGGGAGTGGACTTTATAGTATGTAGTGATTAACTGCCAGTCATGTGTCCTCCAGGTCAGCTGTGTCAGCTTAGCATTTTTAGATAAAAGTAAAGATACTTTAGTAAAGATACTTTACTATATCTGCCACATTTTTACTTCAGCATCAGGGTGATTCAGACAGGTTTTAGCATAATTCAACCAAAAGCAGCCCCCTCACAGTCCAGCACTGACAGCCTTGCTAATAGGGCGTTGTTGGAGTTGCTTGACCATGTTCCAGGGCAGAGCACCCTGCTCCACTCCACCCCAGGAGTGCAGTCATCTTTACCTCATGAAATGGTAATGCAGGTACCTCTTGCCTCCATGCTGTAAAAGTGTCCACTGCATATGTGTACATTATTGTTAAATATGTTGAGATACATCAGTCTCCTAGGTTTTACTATTTTATCCTTAGATGGTTTGAAATAGTGTTAGCTGTATTATAATCATACCTTCTAGTTTTACATACAAAATTATTATAAAAATTGGTTAGAATTTAGTTAATAATATTAAATTGAGCATACTATAGAATTAGCTATTGATTCTGGCAAGAAACACTGTTATTATTTTAATTTATGTACTTCTGGAATCATTAGTATCCTCATTTGTTGGATTAAGTACCACACTCTTACATATAAAATATATATAATATGATTACTTATAGAAACCAAATTCTGATTAATAACAATATTATAATAACAGGGTATAACAAAAAATTCAGAATGCCCATCCAGTGGCTGGGGATCATCCAAACAAGTCATCACACAGTGACATGCTCTATCCCTTTTCACCCTCTCTAGGACAACAGTGTATTTTTCCCCATCATGATGGACAGTGATTAATGTTTTTCAGTTGTCCTTTTTCAGTTGTACCAGTTTGTGTGGATCAGGATGTTTCCAAGGGTAATGTTCATTCCCATAGGTGCTGATGCATGACAACACCACCTTCAAGTGGCAGAGGGACCCTTGTGGGCAGGTACATACTGGCCCATGAGATCTGTTGTGTTTCCAAGCCCACACTTCAGCAGCCTCCAAGCTGTTTGAAGGATATTATCCACTGCAGTGTTCCAGGTGTTACCCTCAGGAGGATGACCAGGAGCAGCCATTGATCTGTAAAATATAACAAAATATATCTTGGCAGCTGTGCCGGATAGGATAGGTTGATTTCCTTAGCTCAGAATGTGGGAATTACCCATGAACTGATTCTGTGTGGTGGCCATTAGAGTCTGTAGCCACCCAGGCTAATGGTCCCCAAGTGTCCATTAGAGTCACAGGTACAATCCCAGCTGGGGTAGTTTCACCTTGATGGGTTGGAACACCTTTAGGTTGTCCTGGAAGGCTTGACCACTGGCAGGAGCTTTGATCCATCCTATGTGGATTGGTTGGGTTTGAGCCTGTAAAAAAAAAAATCACTTCAAATCTTCCTTATGCCACATCTCTTTTCCATTTACCTGCCAAACTATTGTTTTCCATTGACACAACCACTGGCACCAGCCCAGATTGCACAAGAATCAACATGTATTGTCTTTGCTTTCTCTCTTGCTGCCAGCAATACACTTTTAACATTCCTACCTGTGCATTTCCCATTCTTTCTTCTACTACTTCCATTCCTGTCTGAATGTTAAAAGCAATTGCTCTGGACTTCCACTTACCATCAATGCATTTGGCTGACACACCAACAAACATCTTTAATTTCAGAGTCTGATGTGAAAGCAGGGGCATCAAGTACAGTGAGAGGATTAACTCTTCTCTAATCCTTCTTTTCTAAGAGGGGCTGAATCCCCTTTTCATCAGGCAAGCTGCAGTTTGACTGCCTTCACCTTGACTAACCCTCTACTTCAACATGCTTTATCCTCTATTTTGTTTCCTTTTTGTCTCTGTGAGTTTCTGCTGTTGTAATGACTTTTCAAACATGCTACCTGCCTTCACATGGGCCTCATTTCCTCTTCTTGAACTCTTTGAACTTTCAATAGGGACTTATTAAGCCAAGCCTTATTAACATCACACAGCACAGAACTCAGGGATGGCCTTGATCTCAGCACATCACCATCAGACATTGGATTCAAGAGAGTGAGGAGCAATTGCCACTCGTGCTCAGAAAGCAGCAGTCCGGACACACTGGGTGCTAAAGAGTCTACAGTCATAGCTGGTTACCTGAGTACTGCCAAGTTCTTTTTAGAATCCAGAGAGAGACCAGAACTTCCAGAGGATAATTCAACCTTAAGATATGTATTGTTTTCTATTTGTCTTCACTTTCTCAGTCTTGTCTACCTTCCTAAAAATTTCTGCAGAATTGTAATTTTGTTCAAAGTGGCATTTAAGGTAAAATATCCATGCAAATTAGATTAGTTCTGGATCGTTTGATCCCTTCCCAATTTCTGAGCAAACACTGCCAACCATTTTCAGAAGTGCCAACCCCTGAAGAAAAAAACCACTGTTATCCTTGCTGTTGCAGGCTTCTTGTCTCCTGAGATGTAAGCACACAGCCGGCGTTATTTTACACCAGTTAAATAACCTCATTTCCCAGGTAATTTACACCAAGGGAAAGCATATCAACAGGTGGTTTAATATCTGAAAATATAATTTCCAGTTTGGAGAAGTGAGATCTTTGGGAAATGGCATAAGGAAAATGTCATTAATGCAACTAAAGTGCAGTTTACACTGAGTTTTGGGCTTAAATTCATAGAATAAACCATTGTGGGACCCAGACTACTTTTGGAGGTGACACTTAATACCAGGCTGCTGACACTGCTCCATGTCCCCCTGCATGCAAGGCCTCAACACCAGCCACACATGCATCCCTGGCACAAGTGTGTAGCTGTCAGCAGTGTCCACCATAGTGCAATGTCTGCGCTCAGGAACAGACAAGCCAAGCTGATATTCATCCTCTGCACAAGAGTAGTCAGAGCTTTCACTTGGGGTAAAATCCTATTTTTTCTACTTCCTTTGTCCCCTACTCCACAAAACTTGCACCCACAGCTTTTGTATGCAGGAATGCTCTAACCCTCAACAGAATGAGGTTATTTCAGGTGAAAAACCTCCCCACGACTCCCATGGGTTATAAGGTTGGGAGACAAGCTCTAGGCTTGTGAGTGATGGAGGTTTTCAACCTGCTGAGGTTGGAGGGAGGAAAATGTGAAAATTCTGGCCTTGTCAGGGCTGAGGAGGTGAGAGCCTTTCCCTGTCACTTTAGTGGGAGGGTTGTGCTGTCCCCCTGTGATCCAGGGGGACAAGGATGGACAGGCCAACAACAGGGATGTCTCTTCTGGTAAGGCAGTTTGCAGTTTATCTTTACTTATCTCAGGTAAAAATTAAATGAGTGCCAAGAGGGCACAGCCTTGCCCACCTCTTTAATTACTGCTCAGGGATGTGCTTCAGGCAGCTTTGTGTCTCTCACAGAGGTGGTTTCGTACAGCATCAAAGTGAAATCAGTGACCAAACTCCAACTGCCAGAGCTGTCCAAGGGCCAGCTGCCACCTCTGGATGCAGAGTCATTGCAGTATTGCCTTGTTGTGTCCCAGGGGACACGCAAATATTGGCCACAGATAGAAGATCTCAGGACACAAGGTCACATAAATCTGGGCTGCACAAAAAAATCCCATCAGCCGAGCCAGGACCTACAGTTCCCCACATTTACTATGCCAGGACAAAGCAGCCATAAATGCTCCATTTAAATTTTGGCTTTGAAAGGCTCTTATTTAAACCCAGACAGAAGCTGCTGAAACCAACACAAGTGGCACAAAGACACACGGGTGCCTGGCATTTTCCCATGTGAGGCTCCAGTTACCCCCTCAGAATATGTGAAACAGTGTCCCATTTACCAGAAATGGTCTGGCAGGGCTGAATTGGCCGTGACTATTTATGGAAAAGGCTTCTCAACTCAAAGCATCCTCCCAAAACACAGCACACAGGAACCTGCTTGTCCCCAAATGGGGTGCACTAACCACAGTGCTAATGAATGCAGATGGCAGAGCTGCCCCTCACCCTGCTAAATGGCCCGTGAAGATGGGTATTTTACTTTCTGGCCTCAGGGAGGCACAGAAGGAAGGTGTGACACTTTTCATGCCCAGGAGAAGCCCTGTGCCCCCTTGCTCACAGACAGCATGCCAGGTGTGGGACTTGTGCTGGTGGGACTGCACTGGATCCCATAACAGCAGCACAGCTCCTGCCTCGAGATTGGCAAAACAATAGTCCTTTAAGTTAGTGATTAAACCAGTATCTCTGCAAACTCTGATTGGTTTGGCTTGCAATGGCATGGATAGTGGTTTGTTGCCCTTTTTCTTCTAAATCAGTCTTAAAACGTTCTCTTTGAGAACATCTTACTGAGCTCTTTTTAATTAAATACTTTGTTCTTATTAAACTGATGGCCCAGCCTGTCTGAGAACAATTTGATTTCTATTCTCTTATTAATATGCCTAACTAAATATTGCAAACAGGGGGTAAAGGCATTTCCAACATGATGAATTGATTGTGGACATCTTCCACCTTCAATCTTCAGCTGTTGCAGCGCAAAAACCAAGCGTCCCTGTGAAATTGAAACATAAGTGTCTATGTTGTTTATGAGATTGTTATCCTCTAAAATGAGGAGGTGATGACTGAAGTTGAAGGAAGGATAGGCTCTCCCTCATATCTCAACAGGATGCAGCTCAGATATGAGGAGGAGGTAAGGATCATCACTGAATTTTAAAGCCTAAAAATAACTAAGTCAGAGAAAGTCCTGTAGATCCTTTGGCCCTTAAGCAGGTCAAGCCTTGTAGTAAGAGAGAACAAAAGGGCAGTAGGAAGTGGACAAACCTTGCCAGGTGTGTTTGGAGCAAAGATGCAGGGGTATTCCTGCTGCCAGTGCTGGGAGCAGTTGTGATTTACAGCCTCCCCAAGGCTTGCACAGACAGGGACAGAGGGGGTGGCTGGGGCAGGAAGAGCACTGGGCTCTCACCTGCCCTTGCCCTGCTACCCTGGACAGGAGCAAGTCCCAGTCATGGCCCAGAGGCTGATATTAGGGAATGCCACGTGCCTGCTTATTTGCAGTGGTACCTGATACTGGGCAGACTTTTAAAAATACTGTGGAAGGGACTAGAGAAATAGGTGCTCTCTGGTTTTCACTCTGGTCATACAGTTGCAGGCTCAGGAGAGGCTGCTTCACCTTGAACTTGGTCTTCTAACCAGTGAAAGTGTTCATTTATCAAGATTAGATCCAAGGCTTTGTGCTCTGACATTAATCAAATGGAGGTAAAACCATTGCTGAGAATAAAAAAAATGAGCCTGAACTGAAGTAGGCTCTTTTTATTTAGTGAAAATGGGCTTTTCATGAGATGATCAACCCCCAGGGACAGGCTGGGGTGGTAAGCACCCTGCCAGATGGGAAATGGCACCAGAGCCCACTGACACCTCTGGTCTGTGAGCAATGCCTGGACCCCCCCAGCAAACATCCCAGTGCCTGTGTGTCCCAATGACCTGCACCCATTGCTTCCCAGGAGCCTTTCTAACATACTTGATCTCCTTAGCCAGGAAGACAGCTGGGTAAGAAATTATGTGTTTGAGCAGCCCGGAGTGGGAGGTGTCCTGTTCCCCAAGGTGCTGGCAGAGATCATTGTCCCTAATGTCTCCCTGTGGGAAGGAGCAGAACATGCTGACCCAGAGCAGGCAGCAGCCAGGACAGCAGTGTCCCTGGAGAAGATTATTTTAGAGTTTTCAAAGTCACTGAGCTTTGGTTGAAATCAGCCAGTACCAAAATTTGATGGGACGAGAAGTGCATCCTGCTGGCAATGCAAATGAAACTATTAATGGATTTTCTGCACCCTGAAAAGTGCAAAATAATATATGAACACAAGGTCTTCTTATTAAAACCAATCTGGTCTATTTCTTCCACATAGCCAACTTTTTTTTCCCAAAAAAATATTTAGTTTCCTATTAGCACAAGACTGGAAAGTTTAGAAGTGGTTAGAATAAGCTTCCCTGATTCACTTTTAGCTATCCTGGCTGAAGCCTCCTTGCACAGAGAACATGATCTAATTTAGCAAGAAGACATGAGTTTTTTCCTCTGAAAGCCTGTGTGCATTCCAGGCAACTTTTAAGAGCCCTTCCAATTCTAGCTTTTAAAGAGAGACTTTATCACACTGAGATTAGAGTATTAGAATTTAAAAAGAGTCCCTAGACAAGCCTGAAAATTTACAAAAAAAGGGAAGAAACATATTAGAAGAAGAAGAAAAGATCCAGTGTGAATGTGGCAGCATCTGTTTCTAAAAACTGTAGAAGAGAGTGATGTTCAACACAACCTTATAAAACTCATCTTCCTTTATCCATTATGATTTGAGAAAGAGAAACCATCAAAAATTAATTTCATTTTCTGGATTAAGCGGGCTGTGCAGGAAGTTCTGTTTTCTGTTGCTTAACATCAGGGCTTACACAGCATGCATGTTCCCAGCAGAGCCCTTGGCATAAACCTTGATTACCTTCCAGCAGGAAAGCCTGCTGGCCCCAGGGGGCACAGTGCACATGTAAAAATGCATGGGAATAAGCAATTTCATCATTGTGATACAGGATTCTTGATAGCTGAACCTCTGGTTTATTGATGGGATCAGATTAGAGGCTTAGAGCCTGCCTAGGTGAAGGAGGTGTTTCTGCTAATCAAACTCCAGGTAAGTCCTGCAAGTGCCTTGGGAAGCCTTCAGGCAAAATTGACTCTGCTCCTGGCACTACTCTTCCTCTGGGCTCTGTTCAGCAAAGTAAAGAGGAACATAAATATATACCCAAAGCAGGTAGGTAATGACAACTCTGTAAATTAAAAGGGTCTTTTTTGCCTTTCTGAGGTACAAGTCTGGCTGGTGCCCAGGATAGACAGTGTCCTGTGGGTGTAGGAACTGAGCTGTGAGAGGCTCTTCAATAGTGTAGTCAGGGAGTTTGCATCAAGAGGATTTCACCAGGGCAGGACTGTGAACCTGGGATTTAAAACATGCTCCTGGTACCTCTCCTGTTTCCAGATCTCTTCTGCTGACATCTGAGTGTTGGAAAAGAAAGCTTCTATTGGGTATGAAGAAAACTTTCAAGCAAAAGGGGAGAACATAATCCAGCTGCATCTTCCCATGGTGACCTCCCATGCAGGCACCATCCAACACAGATGACAGCACTTACCTCTTCTTAGCCAGTTTCAAGGCAGGAACAAACATATTTAGACCCTCCCTGGTGAATATTTGTCTAACCTGGTCTGTATGATCCCCAGTGCAAGGGGTTCAGGAACCCTTCAGGACTCTCAATCCACAGCTTCAGCATTCTATAGTTAGAAATATTTTCCTAATACCTCATACAAATATTGTTTGTGCCAGTTCCATCAAATATGTTTTGCTAGTGCTACCAGCCAGACAGAAAAAGTCTCTTGCTGTCCTCCATCCCACATTCAGAGACTGCTGCATGCTCCTTTCCCTTCACTCCTCTCTTTTCCAGAGGAACTTGTCTGCCAATCCTCCTGACTCACAGTTCTTAAACCTCTGTCACAGCTGCCCATCCTGGACTGTAGCCAACCTTTCTTAAGCTGGAATTAGTGCGTAAACCCAACACTCGTCAACAAAGAGCAGAGCAAAAACCACAGCTTGTGGTACCCTTACCAATACAACCCAGAATGCATTTTCTCTTTTATTTCCCATTTCATCTTCTATCTAATAAAAACTTGTGCTTGGGGATGTTTGGGGTGGGATTTGATTTTTATTTGGTTGGTTGGGTTGGTTGGTTGGTTGGTTTTTGGAAGGGTGTGTTGTTTTGCTGCTTCCTTGATATTTGCACATTTGAACCCCCCTTCCCAAATTCAACATTTTATTTCATTCAACTTTACTGGTTGTGCTTTTTCCCTGACTTGCAGATTGCTCTGAGCCCCGCTGCACATCTCAAATAGGTTTGAAAACTTCCCTTCAGAGGCTTTGTCCCTCAACAAATGAAAGTGCATCCTTTACTCCATCATGAACTCAAAGTGAAAAAAATTGACTAAAAACACTGCAAATTTTTTAGAGAGCAAACTATTCACAGCTTGCCCTTCAGTGCCATATGCCAAGCAGTTCAGTACCCACCTTGTTGATTTAATCTCTCTCACATTCTGTTAGATAGTGTGTAAGAACATCATCTAGCCAGTACAAAAGCATTTCTGAAGCCATTGTGCAACTCAGCATCTCCTATTCCCCCGTTCTCGGGACCTGTTATCCTGTCAAAGAAAGGAGTCAGGCTGGACTCATGTGACTTGTTCCTGGAAAATCTACCTCTGCTGTACTTGCATTTTATCCTGTTGGTGCTTATAAAGTTGTAAATAATTCACAGAATCCTGCTAGGTACCAAAGCAAGTCTGACTGGTCTGGCTTCTGTCCATCCACAACCTTCTCCCTTTCCTTTTGTTGTTTGCTCTTCTCTGGCCTGTTGGGATCTCCCCTTCCACCCTCATTTTGCACTCAAAGATGATTGTTGATGTTTCAAGGAGCACTTCAGCTGATCCCTCACTTACCCTTGGGTGATTGTTGTCTGCCTCTCATGGCTTATCTAATTTCTCTAATTTATGCCTTACATTTAAAACCTTTAACTAAATTAAGCATTTCAGTACTGAGGAAATTCCAGGGAAATACCAAATAATAGTTATTATGCATTGATTTATCACCTGTTTAAGCCCCATACTTTCAAAGATACTTTCAAATGCAGATAAACCTGAGATTTATTTCGTCTAATGATAACAATTTATAACCCTGTTAGGAAGATAACATTTTTGTTGCAAAGAAATAATGAAAGATCAAGTTTCAATTTCCTCTTTATATAAATGTGACTCCTTCAGATGCTACTCTCTATTATTTGTAAAGCCAAAATCTGCTGTATTTTTGTTTTAAAATATTAGGGTTTTATCCCAGTAGTAATGGAAGTTCATAATCTTGTTTCTCAAATCACTCAAACTGTTACCATGGAAATAATTCTATATGGAGATGGGTCAAGAGAAAATAATCTCTCAGAGAAGACTGCTACTTGTAAAGAACATGAATTACACTAATTTAATCAAAAGCATAATGTAGTCAATCTGGAAACCTATGGAAATATAATAATTCAATTGAACTGCCTGCTTTTCTCTCCTGTGCATATCTGATACAATATTGTTAAAAATCCATTACTATTTAACCTCTAATATGGTTTTCCAGGACATAGCCCAGTTGGCTACTGAAAGTATTTTGCAAAGGACATGAGAAGGGGTTGCTGCTGGATAAAATAAAGAGCATTGTTCTCACTCTTGCTTGTCACTTCATGATAAATGTGATTTCTCCTGGATATAGAATCCTTTATCTTTATGCCCTGCTATAGTGCTGTGGGAAGGCTTGCAATGCTTAATCCCTGTCTCAGATGTGGCTGCACATCCACTGTGAGTATTTTATCTCCAGGAACCTCATCTCAAGCTCAGTGAAAAAAGCCCAAAAAACAACAAGGATCTTTGTAAAGAAAATATTGCTTTCTTGAAGTTCAGCATGGATGCAAATACCAGCTGAATTGTCAGCTATTTTGGTATTGAAACTGAGTTTTGTGTTAAAGTAAGGATATACCATATTAATGTCACCCAGGAAAGACCTGATGATTTTGGTGTAAAACAAATGCATCACAGAAGTTTCATTTTACTTTGCTTGTATTCTTCATATTATTTCCCCTGTGAACACGTGTGGTATACCTGCCACATTGGTGTCCATGAGCTGTATTAGCAGAAAATTTCCTATCTCACTGTCTTTTCCCTGTACAGTGTTTTACCTGGGCCCAGCTACATTCTTATCTGAGATCTCTCCAGTGCCCTTCAACCCAGATTGACCAAGGTGTTATGTTTGAAATGAGCTGCAATAAGAGACTGGCAAAAATTCTTCCATTTCAAAGACAGCTGAAACTAGATGGATTTATTGAGTGATTTGCTCCTGGCTATCGATCCCACTCTGCCAGAACTAGGTTAAAATCCAGAGCACCCAAATCCAATGTTATCCTTCAATTCAACTTCTAATGCCTTGTCATTTCAGTTCTCAGGGTGACCCATGAATGTGTGATACCTATTTTCGCCTAAAAACTTTGGAGCGAGGTGAAAGGGGAATAAAACTTCAACAAAGTTACAAAATACAGAAGAAGAAAAATGGTAAAAATAAGACCCAGTGTCCCTGGACAGCAGGATTAACCAAAAAGATATGAAAACTTATGTTTAATGTCACTAGGAGAGGAGAAGTGATTTTTCTTTGCAGAAACTATATGGGGGAAAATATAAACTGAAAAGAATGTAATAACAAAGTTATTGGGCCATTGTTTTCAAAGCTCAGAAGGACAGACTTTTACCTAAAATGGTGATAAGATATTTAGAGAGAGAAATGCAGGAAAATCAGGAAGTCTGTAAGATAAATCTTAAAATAGCTTGTGGAGGCTTTGAGCCTCTCGGTATTGACAAGGCATTAAGTGCAGACAGCATCCGCCCAAGGGTGCAAAGGGAAGTGGGGGTGGGATGGAGAGAAGTCCAGCAGATTTTTTTTCCAAGGTCACACGTCCCCCCACGCTGGGGGCAGACCAAGTAAACACAGATGAGTCAAAGGCGCCAGCAGCTGCCGAGACTGCTCGATAGCAGCGGAGAAAATCCCAAAGTTTGCAGAGTGTTGGGAGGGGCTGGAGAAGGGAGGCTGGCTGCTACAAGAAGGCAGATCCAGGATTTCTGCACCCTTGCTCAGCAGCTCCCAGCTCTCCCCATTAAAGGTGTAAGGAACACCAGGAAATCACTTCTAGCAGAGATGTGCAAATGTTGGCAGCATGAATGTGCTTTTTCTCTCTGCTTTTTCCTCCCTAGCAGGGGGAGATCAGAGTGAGTGAGCTAACAAATATACACTTCAGCTTGGGAAATTTCCAAATTTAGGAAAAACTCCAGGCATTTCTCTCACTCTCACTGAAAGAAGACACATATAATAAGAATTTTATATTAATTCCCAAATTGGATCCAGATTAATTTAGCTGTTGGCTTTTTAATCAAACAAAGCATTTCTGAACTAATCAACAAAGAGATTTATTACTAACATGAATTTACCAAAGAGTTTCACGTTTTTTTTCCTAGATGATTACTTGTTCTGACATGACAAGTCTGAATATAGATGGTGAGGTTTAATAACAGGTTACCTAAAGGTTACCTTAGTGTTCCTATTTGCCACTTGCTTTTTGCTTTTATGCAGAATAATAACAATAAAACCCCCGCAATGATATAGGAAGTGCTATAAGAATTTCAGAGCAGTAATGATCTTGTACTAAAATTCTAAAATACTAAATCATCTCTGACCTCTGAATAATTAATTTTTGCCAACAACCAATTTAATAGCTCTAAAGAACAAGTGACATGGTGGTGATACATCCTCAAATCATTCATGTGTCTAACTGAACTTTGTCACATAAAATTCATCATTTCAGGTAAGAAGGCAGCCTTTCCCCCAGAGGCTTTGCATTTTCCTTCCTTATTGACCTACCATTGTAAAGTAGTATCACTCTAAAAGCACTATTGATTTTCAGAAGGTCTTTAGAAAAGCAGTCTCTTGGCTTCATTAAAAATTGAACAGCTTATTACAGTGATATGTCTGGAAGAGAGCTAAGATGGTCTGCATTAACCTCCAGTTGACTAGAGAAATAGGGGAAAACCATGATAAAGTGTTTAGAAGTCCAGACTTGGAGTTTCAGACCTAGTCTAGCTTTGACCCCCAGCTCTGCAGATATCTCCAGATATCTCCACAGCTGCTGCCTGTCTGTGGAGGTCCCTGCATTGCATGGGCAACTCAGCATTTTACCACGGATTTTCTGAAGAACCAGAACTTTTTCATGTAGTGCCTGGATACATCAGTTTAGCTGGGTTCAGTCCACCTTACACCCAAACCTGCTCGTGTGACCCTGCCCTCCCTGGATCTCAGGGAGCTGGGGGTTGCTGCTGTAGCTGACATTTGCCTCATGATCACACTCCCATCTTTGATACCTAAAAGAAAATTCCTAGCAATGCCTCATTTCAGTGTCTCTTGGGGCATTTCAAACCCCAGTTTAAGGCTCAGCTCTTACATGTATGTGTAAGCTCCCTAAATCTCCTCCAGAACTCAAAGCCAGATGTTGCAGCTGTGATGAACAACCCATCATCAAGGCCTGTTGTTGGATGCTCAATTTGGTCATTCCTACTGGGTTTTAGCACCTTCAGGAGTTAGGCAGAGCCTGAGAGATAAGTTCTCCATGGCTTTCCAGAGCTGTTTGGTGTTTAAACTGCTCTGGTGCAGCATCTGGTACTTATGAGAGATCAGCTGAGTTTGAGTTGGCAATTTGGTCCCTGTGTGACCTGGAGTTTCTTGATGTTTATTGTCCTGTCTGATGTATAAGGCCATAGAAATGCTACATAAACCTCAGAGGTAAAGAACAAAGTAAAAGTCTCAGATGGGATTTCTGAAAGTTTTAAAACTTTTTCCATTAGGCCATTCCCAGCAGGCAGAAAAATCCTGGCTGAAGAGTAAAGGCTCCTGAAATGAATAGCATAAAAAGACATCTTTTATTATCTTGCTTCAAAGTACAGATCATGACCATTAAGTTATTTGGGGCTACAAGTTCCAGACCTCCTTCTCCCCTCCCCTTTCATCTAGCCAGCAGAAGAAAAGGCTGTAACACAGCCTTTAGCACTGCATTTAGCACAAGGTAATGCATCTTTCTCTAGAACTAATCAGAACCTCTCCAAACCCCCCTAGCAGACCCCCAAGCAGATTATTTCAGCATCTGTGTGATGTGCACAGTGACAGGCTGAAGACAGAGGTATTTGTCAGCTGTCTCCTTGCTGACCTTTAGATAAGAGCAGTCTTCCCTACTTCAGGCCACCGGAAAGGAAAAGGTCTGCACTCAAGACATGCCCAAACTGGGAGCAAGCTGCAGCTTCCAGCTTCCCTTTCCCTGTGTGCAGGGATTCTTCACCAGCAGGGCTGTGGAGGGTGGGATCCAGCCTCCACCCCACCTGGACAAAGTCATACTGATGTAATTCCTTGGGTGTCTGATGAATAAAGCTAAAAAATGTGAGTGTCTGCTGTCCCTGGTCACCCCGGGAGTCTCAGCTGAGGTGACCCAGGCTGCTGGACACCCTCCTATCTGCCAGGAGTGGGGGAGAACACATCTCACCAGCCAAAAAGCAGCATGTAAGTGTCTCTCTGCCATCCCCACAGGCACCTGGGACAATCCTTGTGGACATCCCTCCTGGCATTCCCAGGGACCAGACCCTGGAGTGGTGACACACCCTACTGGGCATGGCGTGGCTGTAGGACTCTGCTGGAGGCACATTTACACACCTACTCTGTGGGTGCCTGTGCCCCAGACCCCAGCCTGCCTTCTGGTATGCCTGCAGCCTGAAACACCCTTTGATTCTCCCTCTCCAGAGGGTTGCTCTCTCTCTTTCTCTCTTGTTGCTTTGAGTCATGGAATTTGTTGGAAGTTAGCACCTTCAGTGCCTCGGCATCAAATTTGGTTAAAGCTGCTGGGCAAGGGTCTCAGAAAAGGTGGGTCCTGGTCCCTCAGGAAGAAAGAGAAAAATAATAACAGGTATATTGATGCTATCCAGGAAAAAATATCCTGACCTGTATGGCACACAGAAATGTGCCTGGGCAAAGCAGCAAGTTGAGGAGACAGAAGAGGTCATGTCAAAGTTGACACCCAGGTCATGGGTGTCCTCCCTTTCCTCTACCTCCCTTCACCCCAGCTTTGGGGCACATCAGACTGCTCAGCACCCTCATCCAGAAAAGCAAATGAGTGGCTTGCAATGGCATTAACTCTGCAAAATGGCTCAGGAGGCTGTGGTGAAAGCTGGAGTGTGAGTCTATGGTAGCAGATGGTGCTGAGTTATTGAGGCAGAGCGGAGGACAGGCCCAGAGAACTGGCAATTAAAGGGTTAGGGAGCACCACAGCAACTGTGAGAAGCAGGAGGGTACCCAAAGTGCCAGCAGCTCTCTCATGGATGTACACACAAGCATCCCCACTGGTCCCAAAACCAGTGCCGCTTGCCAAGAGGAACCAAAAAAGTGTTAGACTTTTGGCAGCAGCCAACTCTCCCCTTTAAATGAATTAAATCAATCCCTTGCTTTAGGTAAAAGTACAGCCAGGCTCAACAGTGGGAGGGAGGTTACTTATGGAAATACAGAGGAGCACAGATGAAATATAAATTACCCAGTCTAATATATTAACATATTTTTGAGTGATGACTGATCATTGCCTTGCAAACAGCTTGCTGCTACATCAGCCTTCCTCAGCAGCAAACATAAAACATGAGCTGTTTGCTAACATCATGTTCAGTTTTTTTTGAGCCTCCTGCACTCATGTTTGGAAGCAAGCCATGGATCACCTCCACAGCTGCACGAGGCTGAGTTGAGCTGGCGGTCTTGTGAGGTGACAGCCGTCCTCTGAATGCCTCCAGTTGTCCTGCAAGTGAGCAGAGAGGATTCTGCACGCCCTGGAGCGTCAGTGCAGGACATAACCAGCAAAGGCTGGCTGCCAGCTGCTGCTGCCTGCCTCTGGCTGGGCTGGGGCTCGGTCAGGTGAGGCTGATCCTCAGCACAGCCAACTCCCTGCCACCCTCAGGGCTCAGATTCACACGTGTGATGGGAGAGCAGGTGGAGCTGGGAGCGCACAGAGCGCCCGAAGCCGTCCCGCTGGCAGCGGGGGACTGCCGGGCACCAGCTGCTGTGCCACGCTCCAGGGACTTGTCATCAGCAGGTGACAGGGCCAGGAACGCCGGGCAGATGGCCTTGTGCTGGGGCTGGTGGCTCTGCAGCCTCTGTGGTGCTTTTAAGGAAACTAATTGGTGATAAATGTGCCTGCATGTGCCAGCAGTGACACCACAACCATAAAAGCCATCAGCCAGCACCAATGGCTGCTGAAATGAGCCCACCTGGGTGGTGGAGTGGTCAAAGGGACGGCACCTCCTGGCTCTGCCACTGCTGGAAACACTGTGGGGCAGGATGGAGCAGGAGATTCCCCAAGCTTTCCTTGATAAATGTGTGGGATTGCTTGAGGCACATGTTGGGTGAGATCAGGGCCACGGGCCCATGTGCCATGGCTGTGCCCCCAAGCTGCACAGCCAGGACCATGCATGAAGCCTGGGAATCTCCATAGTCCAGGACACAGCAGAATTTTGGAGGGAGGAACACTGCCAGTGTCTAGAAGGAGAAAGAAAAACATGCTTACTGGTTTAGGCATCTGCACTGCCCTTTGCCTTGGGTCTTCAGAATTGGTGTGTTTGGCATCACTCTGGCCAGAGCAATGGCAAGAGCAGAGGGCTCTAGTGAACTCTGAGCTGCACTGCCTAGAGGGTGAAAGAGTGTCTAATTTTGCCAGAGTCATTCCCCAAACTGTAGAAGTTAGAAATAGGAGAAAAGATAAAATGTCACTGGCGGTTAGTGCAGGAGTGGAGCGTTATGTGGGGACATGGAAGTGCAGCTCCTTAGTGGCTGTGCTGGTGCTCCCCAAAAGATTTTCAGGTACACTGCTAAATAGGAGGTGTTTATTGGCCATTTTCTCCCAAAGTCTTCCCAAACATGCCTCTGGTAAGCCCCAAGGCCAGTGATGGCCACACGTGCAGGCTGGTAGGTACAGACAGCGGTTTGCTATGGCTGCACCCCTGTCTTTACAACACAAAGGGAAACAGCCCTTGCACGAAAAGAACGAAAAGAACGCAGCATTTCCATTGAAAGGCAGGACCAAGGGATGTGAGACAATTTGTGTGGCCCAAAGGCAGCACATTTGAGACAAAAAGGAAAGCTCTATCAGTGCAACTTTCCCAGACAGACAAGCCATAAATCAGAGTGCCCTTTCCCGTCTCCTGCATCGAGCTTCTCTTTAGCTGCTGCAGTCTCTGCTCATTCATTTCCTCCCCTCCCTCTCCACTGCGTCTTTCATTACCCACTACAAGACCTATTCATGGACATCCCCTGAAATGTCCCATTTGTTGAGGGACTTGCAGTGCTTGTTTTCACTTCCAGCTACTGGACATTCTGAGCCAGGGGCCCAGTTTTTGGTAATAAACATTCCCTTTGTCAAAAAAAAGCAGAATTAAAGTGCCAGCAAGCAGTGTCTGTCTGCTAGACAGGGGGCTGGTCTGGCCTTAGCCAGCTATTGAGGTGTCTTTGTGCCATGTTGCCATAGCTACCCTCCAGCTAAATAGGGAAAGGGCTCCTTTGTCCCAGATTAAGACCAGCAGACTTTTGGATCAGAGCCTGATGGAGACTGGGGAAGGATCTTGTCTGCAGCTGCTGGGACTCTCCTGCATTATTGTTGTGTGTGCATTAGACTGGGCAAAAAGGAGACAGGGAATTGCTTGAAACACATTGATTTCATATTCATAGATAGGTATACACGTGTTCATATACTTTATTTATATATATATTTATATACACAAAGGAAGCTGTGGAAAGATACTGATTGAGGGACAGGTTTGCCAGGAAAGAGGTGTAACATGAGTAAAAAAGTCTTGAAATAAATACAGCAGGAGCACTTGCAGCACTTGTCACGACTGCCAAGGGATAGCAACAAAATCCCTTAAAAGGGGACCACAGCTCCTGACCAAACTGTATTCTGAGTGTTCCAGAAAATTCACATCAAACTAGCTGGGCACTGTGCTAGGCAGTGTCAGTGTTGGCCCTGCAGGTCCTTGTACATCTGTCCCTGCAAACTCAGATGTGTGTGGATTGGAGCAGTGAAGCATTGACAGACTGGTCAGCAGGGAGAGCACAGAGCTGGGGACTTAGGGGACTTGGGATGTGCAGCAAAAGCCCCATGGAGAAACAAGGGGGCATTGGCCTAAATGTCAATTATGAAGGGGATTAGTATGCAAGTGATTTTTTTGTGCCTCAGCTGGATATTTAGCTTGGCAAAGTGAGGCTGGGTGTTCCCACACTGCATTGAGGTTGCTCTAGCTCTGAGTTTTCTTTTGCCCATCATCTTAAAATAACCCCATTTCTTGAGGGTGCTCACACAGCAGGGCGAATTTCAGACCTCCTGAGGCTGCGATTTCTAAGTGACACAGACAACTTAAAAGACTGAATTTACATGAATCCTGAGAAAAAGGGCTGGATATGTTGTTTGGATGTTTGGACGTTTGGATAACATGCAAACTAATTTTGAAGGAACACCTGAAGACATGGTAGTGAAAGACAAAATATGATAAAAATAAACCCAGGATTGACCAAGGTCACTTGAGTCAGACTAACTTGATAAGAAAAGAAAAAAAAAAAAAGAGCAAACAAAGTTCTCCATGGGCTTTTTTAGACAAGGGAAATGCTTTAGATCTAATCTGTCTGGACTTCGGCAACACTTCTGATAAAAGAGCCACATGGGAAATTATTGTTTGTGTTGGAAGAAGCAGGGACTGGTATTTGAGCTGAAGGTCTGTCAGGAAACAGCCAAGAACAAACACAACAGGTTCCTCTGAAAGGAAAATGATAGGACCAGGGGGACATAATGGGTGAAATTACTTGGAGCCAGTTTTAGATAGTTTTCTTCTGGAACACAAACTAAGAAAGAGCTAATGGTATTTGCAGACAATACACGGTTGGGAGGCATCGGTGAATCGGGAATAGCAGAAAGGAAAAACACACTGGGTTTGAGAGCTGTATCAGCAGACCTGGAGTGAAGAGTTCAAAGTGCCTGGCATGCACTAAGGCTCCCTCCACACTAATTAATTAAACTGAGCCAGGGCAGGTTTAGGAACTGCCCCGTGATCATCCCTGAGGATAAATGTTTATGTGCTTCCTGGCAGTGAGCAATTCCCTGCTAGACAATGCCCAGGCATGGTTTGGGGATTAGCACCGCCAGGGACAGCTTCCAAGGGGCTCTAGGGATGAGGTCACTCTGGTTTGGAGATTAAGAGAGTCATGGATGTGAGCCATGCCTGCCATCAGGCTCTGGCTCACTGTACTGGCTTGCCATAAATGTGTCCTAAGAAATTACAGTGTTTTACTGTAAAGTAGAGTGTGCTGATCAAACACAAAATGTGCACCAGACAGCAAATACAGGCACAGCTTGCATCAAGAGAGAGGCTTCTGAAAGCATCCTTTACAGTGTTTTCTGGGGAAAAAAGTTTTCAATCATGGCCTCCTTTAGCCCAGAGTCATCCCAAATGGATGGCATGCAAGGAAGAAATATTGGGGGGAACAGCAAACATGTCCAGCGAGAAGAAATTGAGTGAATTTGTCCAGTTAATCTGACAAAACAAAAGCTAAGAAGCAATTAACTTGTGCTGTCTATTAATACATCAAGCAGATACACACCAGAGGATGAAAAAATACAATGTAAGCTAAAGCCACTGTTGGCACCAGTACAAATGAGTATCAGCCAGCCACAGATAACTTTAGACTTGAAATTAAAAGTAGTTCTAATCACTGGAGGAGAGTGCCTCAGATACAACAGCAGGAGCAGGAAGAGCACTGGAGGCAGGAGTGAATCTTGGTTTAGGAGGTGATGGCTGCACACCTGGGGATATGTGTGACATGGTGGCTTGTGACAGCAGAGGCTGGTGCCTTCTGACAGGCTGGCCTCACTGACCCACAGGGACCTCCAGTCCAGCTCCTTCTCTTCCTAAATAATGCACAGGAAAGTCTGGCAATAATGACCACCAGAAGTGATGCTGAGCCTAATGGTTCCCACCCTCTGCTGGGCTCTTTTATTGACCACACTGACCACAGCCCTGTGCACATCAGATGAGGCACAGCTGCTCAGGGAAACAAGTGCCAGTTGCTGTGCTTTTCCCTGGATTGCTGTGTAAGCATGTGGCTTCCTGAGAGACTTGGCCTCACACACATTGCTGGAAATTAAAGCATGGAAAAAAAAAAAAAAAGTAAATTAAAATAAGGGGCTCCATAGCATGTGTTATGAACTGCAGCCTGGGGATGATTTAGAAGGCAAGAAATAGTGGTAATTGCTCTGGCTAATAACTATGCAGAGCCAATTTACTTCTTTCTGCTTTTTCCATGCTTGCTTGTCTCAACTATTAGTAGTGTTTTGTTTATTAAACCAGTGCTTTTCAATTGTGGTCTACAGGTCCTGGAAGGTTTCTGGGCTACTTGGAAGCAGTTGAGCAGAAGTTAATTAAGAAAAGGAAATCTGTGGTGGGAGCCCTAAATTTGCTAGACAGAAAGTCACTGTTGCAGAGCAGTCGAGATCCCAAACCCTCAGAGCTCAGCTGTCCCCAAACCTTGTCTGAAGGTTTACACCTTGTCCAGCACAGACTGTCACTCATCCAGCCTCTATGGATACATCCATGGGTACATCCTCTCTAAAATAGCCCAGAGGTGTAGGGCCCACCCTCAGTATTCCTACAAAATAACTTGTCCCCACTCATTGCAGAGGGGCTAAAAGGTCCCTTTCAACCTTTGGGTTCTCTGAATCTATTCTCTGATTCTATGATTCCATTTATATGCAGCACACAAAGCCTGCAGATGGATACAAAATACATATCCATGTGAGAGAACTTGGAGGAGAGCCTTTGCATGTCAAAAGGCAGAAAAACTGAATTATTTTGTCTTGCAGTACCTCTTGTGCTCTCACAGCTTCTCAGGGATTTGGGGAGCAGTTGAGAAGTTCCAACTGTTGCAGAGAAGCAGGAGGAGGAGGAGGAGGAGGAGGAGGAGGAGGAAGAAAGGCAGCAGTACAGCAGCTGCTCTGTTTCAGTGCTCCATCGGACACTTGCCTTTCAGCCAAGTCATTCAGCCCCCACATGCAATAGTCATAACTTTGCATAGTTTAGTTTTTATCTGTTATTTAGTCATGACCAGATGACAAAATCAGCAGCATGATTCAAATCCGCTAGTAAGAGTATCAGTAGCTCTGAGATGTCTCCTGAGACACAATTTACAAATCCTTCCCACTTCTTAGGCATCAGCTGCAAAGTTTGCATACAGATCCAGGGTTATTTAGATACAAGAGCTTGAATCCACTTCTAATATTTGCAGTTTGAAGTATGTGCCAACTTCCTTTTGCCAACTTCCTTTTCTCTAAAGCTCTCAATTTCTAATGTGCTACTGGAATAGGTGAACTGAGGGAAGACAAACTGAGGTTTCAGGCCTGGGGCTCAGGTGAAGCAAGTTGCTGTTCTTGTCACTGATGTGTCTCTGACAGGGACAAATAGTTTAAATCCTTTTTTCTATATCCTGGGCCACTATAAGGAAAGATGTTCTTAAGAACACAGGACATTTAGGCTACAATGATTGGAGCCTTACAAATAGTCTCCATAATTATGAAGGTCTTTTAGGCATGATGGATTTCAAAGCATAAAGACTCCTAAATACTTTGATAGCTTTAGAGGTGAAAACTTGCATAAATGTTCATATATGTGCAGATTTTTTCAGCAGTGTACTTACACCACAAAAGTTGCCGCCTTTATGGAGGACAGAAGAGAGGCAGGACATTGTCCTGGCCATCCACAGTGGTGGAATGGATTGCAGAGGCCATGAAGCTTCTGTTAAAGCCCTTTCTTTATGCTTTGCCACCAGAGTTGGATGCCCAGAGCAGTTGTGGAGCCTCAGCCTTAGGAGACATTCTAAACCTCACAGGAGATGGCCCTGAATCACCTGCTGTGGCTGGCCTTGATTTGAGCAGGGGTTTGGACTAGATGATCTCCAGACATCCTTTCCAACCTCAGCTCCTCTCTGACTTTGTGGTAGATACTTCCACACACATA
This sequence comes from Dicaeum eximium, assembly GCA_013396995.1. Classification (NCBI taxonomy): domain Eukaryota; kingdom Metazoa; phylum Chordata; class Aves; order Passeriformes; family Dicaeidae; genus Dicaeum; species Dicaeum eximium. Next base: position 1,662,691 of record VWZP01007621.1, on the reverse strand, counting down.
CATTTACATCACATATATATACACATATATGCAACCCCTCAGTGCTTGGACACATAGCTGAGTTGCAGGAGCTCAATGAATTACCATCCACCAGCTGATGCCAGTGAAGCTCATGCATCTGCAAAATCTTCATGTGCAACACAGTGTAAACCTCTTTTATCGAGGTCTAAGATCAGACACTTTACTTCTCAGCTGGTGGGCTGAAAGGTGCTCCAGGGATGGACTGGAAGGGCAAACGTGGCCAGCAGCAGCACAGTCACCATGGCCCAGCTGGCATTAAAAAGCGGGCAGCATTAGGCTGGGCTGTCACCAGCTGAGCAGGCTCTGAGCCTTGCATCTATAGATTCAACTACAGCAATCTGTGTTCAGGGAGCTGTGAGGAGAGGAGGTGAAGGGCTGTTTAACTTGACCTGATATAGATTCAAACCCATGTAAGGAAACAAGACATAGGCCTGTTCTGCCCCTTGCTGGAGCTGCTGGAGCATATTTCACCAGTACTTCTTGTGATGTTTCTCCCTAGGCCTTTATGTGACAAATTATCTATAAAACTTTGATGAATAAACAAAACTTTTTAAGATATTAAAAAAAAAAGTTCAAGAAATGTTGCAGTATGGGCAAAATACTATTGCTTATGGTAAAAGCTCCTGATCTGGATTGGCTGCTGATTTTAAGCAAAACAGGAAACAGCTCTTGAAGAAGGTTGCTCTGTAGCAGTGTAATTATCTGGGAGCCAGACCTGTCACTGAGCTCCATCTGCTTTGTATCACACTGAGACTCAAGCCCAGACCTGAACATCACCAGAACCTCAGAGTGGCTGGAGTAGATGGGTAAGGCTGGGCCAACAAGCCCATCAGCTCTCAAGAGTTTTACACATTTGGATGTGGTGTTCCTAGAGCTGCATTTCAGACACCACAGCAGCAGCCTCCTGAATGCCACATTGGCTCAGCTGTGGGATGGTACAGTGGCTGGCCTGACCTCTCAGAGGAGGAAGTTTTCTGCTTACAGGATGGTAAAGGAGACTCCAAGATGGGGAGATCTAAGATGGGGCTTCTGTCCTCAACCAGGACCCATATGCCCTCTCCTACTGCCTGGCTCCCCATGCAGGAAAAATTCACATCACTTCATCCCTGACCACTTTTAGTCTGTCCTAGGGACCAGAAGATCTCTGAGGACAGCATATCTCTTGCCAGGCTCATACAGTGCCCAAACCCCACAAGATTTGTACTGTGAAAGCAAAGGAAGGTGCTTGCTAGGAATTTGAGCAGTATTGCCTGCCTCTAACAAGGAATTTTGCTGGTACTGTCTGCTGAAAGCCTGTACACATAACCTTCTGGGAGGAGACATTTAGTCAATACACTTGGTGTGGAAAGCAAAATGTAGGTAGGAGCAAGGGATGAAAGCTCTCTTAATCATTGTCATTGATTTTCTGAAATGGCTCCATGTCTGTTCATAAGAAGGATGCAGTGACATTCTATGTTTATTCAGTGTCTGCTCTGGGTGGGAGGAGATGGCCATGCCAATTAAAAAGTTTAATTAAAGCTGCAACCTTTCTGTTCCGGAGATGGCGGCCTGTCATCTGCCAATTTCTTTTCATGAATAAGTCATTAAAGCTGGAGCTGCTGAGGACTTATTCAAACAGCTCATGTTTGCAGTGCATCTTCCCTGCTTGCTGGAAATCATTGCAGGTGCAATATCAAGGCCTTGAGGTGAAACTCAGGAATACAAGTCTAAACAGATCAGAATTATATCTGTGATGTTTTACTGCAGTGTTGGAATCTCCCAACAGCAGGGATGTGCTGTTATCATCCATAGCAAGATTAATATAACTGCATTTCCTGGACAGGCCACACCCAATAAATCTTCAGGAGCACCCAATTCCATTTTTTGCCTTGTTGCTCACTGTGGCTCTTACTTCTGTGGTCATGTTGCTGTATCAGAAGGAAGAGGGGTGTATCACCTCTGACCACGGCTGCCTGCCTGTCCAGCTGCCTGGGATGCACCAGGTTCCTCAGTGGCCAAACTCAGATGGTCCTATGAGAGAGAAAGGAGAAATGACAGCCTATGACCTTGTTTTTACTACCTCATAAATTACTTTGTGTTCAGACAAGTAAGTCCAACTCTGAGTTCAGGCTGCTTTGAATTACCTCTGGAGATTACTTCACATGATCCACATGACTCCTCTCACAGTTGGTAGAGGAACACTAATCTGCAACTTAAAGTGTTGCTGTTTGGATGCAGGGAGGTGAGCCAATGAGCCATAAAAAGTCCTCATTTGTTAGAGATTTGTTAGCTCTTGTTGGCTATTCTGCTGCTTCCCAAAGTAATTGAGTCATCTGTGCTGAAAGACAAGGCTCTTTTATTGGGACCAGGTGAGACCTGAGTCAGCATTTGGGTGCTGCTCATCATCTCTGTGGGTTACTCCAAGCAATGTTTCCTTCACTAACAGGAAGGAAGATCCATGGCTCTTCCAAACCAACCTACAGATGAGGAGAGACTGGCATTAAACGGGGAGTAATGACACAAGAAGTAAAGATATCTGCTTCCAGGCCAGTCTGGATTTGTGGGAATTTGCCATAAGCAAATGAGGCAGGTACATCACCACTTCAGTGTTGTTGGCTTTTCATTTTTGGCTGAATGTCTGCTACACTCTGCAGGTGGAAAAAAACCAGTCATTTTGTGGAATTGAACAGACCCCAGCCCCCTAAAATGTTAGTCCAAAGAAATTTAACATGCTTGTAAATGCAGATAAGACCAACCCCATGGGTTTGTGCCAGTATGGATTTGTGCACATTTATGTCTGTGAATACAAGTACTTATGGACACTGAGGAGTCAAAATTCAGTAATGTGGAAATTGGCCTAGTCATTTCATTTGGAGTGATGTTAAAGAAATATTTAAACATTAGAATTATTAAAACCTAAAAACCTTAGGAAAATCAAGCTGGAGGCTGGGAGGGATGTCCACTTTGCCATGACAGAAAGAACCAGACAGGTGAGCTTTCAATGCTAATTTTGGGCAGCAACTCCATGACTCCCACAAAAAATAAGTGAAAAGCTATATGGCTGAATCTTCTGGTCTGTTCCTGTTTTTCTCCTTTACAGCTGTGTCTGGATCCTTGAGCCTGCTTTGGAAAATTGATCCAAGCATCCAGGGTGTTCAGAGAGCAGCAGAAATGCTCTGTGTTAGAGGTTGTGTAACACCAGGTTTGGAGAGCCAAAATTCAAGCTGATTCAAGCAGGTACAATTGGAAGCAGTGAGGTGAAACTGAAAAAGAGAAGCTGCAGATTAAATGTCAGAGCTGCTGTTTCCAAAGCCAGGGTCTATTAGCCTGGGGGACAACATCCAAAGAGAATTACGGAATTCCCATTAGTTGGCCCTTTTGAAAGCTTTGCTATACCAATAACACTCAATAATACATTTTTTTGGAACAAACTTGTGCTAGCAGAGAATCAGGAGGTGAATTAATAGATCCTTTTTGGCTCTGATTTTTATAAGTGTTCGCATTAACTCCTAATAGAAGAGGTTATCTTTATAGCAGGCAAAGAAAGGTTTTTCCTTAAATCACTACTTGAAAAGTACATCCTCCACATCTTTAAAGTACAGGACATTTTATAATTTCATTTGATTTCAAGTGGCTGGAGTACCCTATAACCAGCTTCAAGTTAATATTTAGCAAGAATCAATGGCATAATTAAAATTTATGGATGTCCCTCATCAACAGTTCCATGTGACCAAGTTTACAACATGGTCGTACATGGATGAATCATTTAGTATTTATGGATGGCTCATAAAAAGTCGTGAGGAGGATTTATCCACGAGGGATGATGGAGTAATTACATACTGGTATGGTTTAAAACATAAATGTAATTTGTTATTAGTGTTGTGAAGTGAAGCATGCTTGACTTAAAGAGACAGTGCTATGTCAATAAAAACCTCATGAGAGTCTAGTGTGTGGGGTAGCCAGTTTTACATCTCACCTTCAGAAGAATATTCCCTTTCAGCTTTCAGATTCTACTGGTACGAAATGTCAACATGTGGAGAAAGCCCTAATTGTTAGAACTGTCCTGGAATGGTTTCTTTGTCCCAGTGGAAAATGCCAGTGGACAGGGATCTCAGATTTAAGTGCCAACAGATGGCAACAGCCAACAGATGTCTGTTTTCCCCTCTGGAAGGCTGGTTGCCTCTGAGCAAACCTGATTGCTCATGGATAAGATCAGGACTGTCTGGTTAACCCTCTGGTCAATCCCACAGCTAACTCTGGGACCTTCTTCTGGGTCAGTCAGAGGAAAAGGATGCATTTTGTCACACCTTTCCCAGGAGGCTGGGCCCTCCTTCCCCCAACTAATTTCTGGTGTTGAGTAGCACACACCTAACCTGGCTTAACCAGGTGAGAACTACATGGGATGGAGAAAATCCACACTACACCCACCCACAAGAAAATATGTCCTTGAAAAAGACACAGCTTTCATTGCAACTACCCCTGCCAGTACCTGGAAAAGTAGGTGGGTTTGAGGAATGCAGTTGCTTTGCCAATGTTGATGTTTGCAGAAGAGTGGGACATATTCCCCAGGAGGCACCAATGCCCAAGCAGGTGTGTGGGCTGATTTCCTACCTCAGCTTCCCTCTCTACATGGGAAAATTTGTGTTCCAACCAAAGGCATGAGTTTGACAGGATGGGAGGAAACAAACTCAAGTTCCACCAGAAGAAGTTTAGGTATTAGGAAAAATATCATCACTTGAGTCTTGGAACAGGCTGTCCAGGATAGTGGTGAAATCATCCCTGAAAGTGTTCAAAAGAGGTGAGCGTGTCTGTGTCTCTCTGTGTGTGTCTGTGTGTGTGTGTGTGTGTGGATGTGGCACTTGGGGATATGGTTTGGGGTGTGTGTGTGTGGATGTGGCACTTGGGGATATGGTTTGGTGTGTGTGTGTGTGTGGATGTGGCACTTGGGGATATGGTTTGGGGTGTGTGTGTGTGGATGTGGCACTTGGGGATATGGTTTGGTGTGTGTGTGTGTGTGGATGTGGCACTTGGGGATATGGTTTGGGGTGTGTGTGTGTGGATGTGGCACCTGGGGATGTGGTTTGGTGAACACGGCAATGCTGGGTCAATGGTTGAACTCGATGATCTTAGAGACCTTTTCCAAACTTAGGAATTCTGTGTTTCTATGACTCAAAATGCAGATTTACTGCAGCTGGACATTGCTCCTCATCTTCCAGCCCAGGTCCCCAGTGTCACTAGAGAGCACAACACGAAACACACAGAGACAGTGAATTCAGCCAGTGAAAGGTGGAGAAGAACTTCACTTTATTTTGGTTCACACATTATACAGAGTTTTGAGAACAGCTATGGATTGGAGAGAGAGATCACCACCTCTCCAACTACACTGGTCAATAAAAGAGTTTATCAAACCTCTCTCCTCCCAGGAGAAGGAATGAAAAACAAAGAGACAGTTGGCAAAACATCTGCGTGTTTACAGAAAACCTTGTGAGAAACTTTATCATAGAAGTTAAAACATCAGAAGTCTAAAACTCAGGGCGACACCCCAGGTATTCTACCAATGACTATCCTGCAGCACAGGCAGATAAAGTCTTTGATTCCCAGGAGAAATAATCATCCTGCCATGTAATTGTAGAGCAGCAGCTTATTCCTGATTAATGGCAGTATAAATGAATTCTGATAAATCAATGAGGAGAAATTAAAGATGAGCAAGCTGAATATCACTGACACAACTCATTGTCTTCTACTGAGGCAAGTGCTGTGTGAACCCTGCAAGGCTTTTCTCCACTTTACTCTTACTGTTTTATCATTGCTTCCCTTAAAAAGAAGTTCAGTTCTGATAAATAACAGTTTTGATATCTGCCTATATTCTGATGGGTGTCTTTCTTAACACACAAGTAAATGAAGATTTTCTCTCTGCTTAATATGCAACCCTGGCTCCTTTTGCTCACAGTGCAAGGATTTTCATTGGGTCACGCTGGCCAAACTGTAATTACAAAGGATTGCAAAACAGGGAGAAGATTATGTTGCTGGTCTTGAAGCAATTGAAGAGACAAAGAAAGGAACAGGTCAAAATGGAAAAAAGCAGGGAGGAGGGAATTGAAGGATGAATAATTAATGTTATAATTTGCTACACTGGAGTAGTCATCTCAATTAATAAAACCGATAATGCAGAACCATCATTTAACAAATTCCTTGTAAACCTGCTGTGCTCCTTGCCTGTCTATTTTTGGGAGAGAGGGGCTCTGGTTGTTGGCCAAAGCATAAACAGCTCTAAACTGAACATTGCCAATTTAGTGCTACTGAAAGTGGACAACACTAACAGGGAGCAGGTCTAACACATCAAGTCCTTCCATTTTTTGGATGAAAAGCATGAAAATGACTGAGGTGTGCAGCCAAGATCTGTGCATGGGCTTTGAAAAGAAAGAGTGCCTTGGAGGTCAGAAGGAGCAGGCACAGGATGCTGGGGCTGAATGGGTCTGATCTCCATCTGCAGAGGCTGAATACAACACTGTTTCCTCTGCAGCCACTGACAGAAAACAATCTGAGAAAATATGGTCATATTTGGGCTACTTGGGACATAACTTGGAAGCACTAGCAGGCCTTGTGTTACAAGTGTAAATAATACCATCAATATTCCAGCATTTTTCATTATTGTGAGGCTTCCTCTCTTTGGGAAAGATACTCATTCCAGGTACTTGTACTGCAATAAGACAGCTGTGTCCAGGGCCATGCTAGCCACTGCCTACACCAGCTGGCCAACAGCCTGCAGCCTTGCTATGGTGTATGTCAGTCTTTTGAAAGCTACAGATAAACTCATTGCACGATTTATCTGAATTTATTTAAGCACAAAATAACCTGTCACAAGGAGTTTGAGTTTTCACTGACCTTTGCCTGATACACAGCTCCAAACCTGGCAGTATGTCAGTATATTTAAATCTGGAGTGTAAACACAACCAACCTTGCTGTGATTTCTTTCCAAAAGACTGTTTAGGTTTCAGATCCAGCCATGAGCTGAAAGAATTTGTTCAACCAACTCATTGTGTTCCCTTCCTAACCGCTGCTAATCTGCTCAGAGGAAAGGTGCTTTATTTCCCTGTGTGCTGGAGGTTGCTATATCAAGGCTCAAAGCTGCCTACAGGGAAAACAATCACTTATGAGCTGAAATACACTGAAGGTGGCATTTTGCCAAACAAAATGCATTGCTACTGTCATGCCAGGGACCCTCTCACTTTGCACATTTATAAGCATCCAGGAAGGACTTAATTACAAAGAAGCCCATATTCTTTTGGGGATGTTGAAAGTGTTCTTGGCTGGGTTTTTTTTGTTAATGTCCTCATGAAACTGAATCTTCCCTGGCAGGTTTAAAGCACAGGGCTAGTGGCTTTTCTTTCTGTCCCACAAATTCAGTTCAACCTCCAGATATTTCATGTTCATTTGGAAACATGTTGAGACTGCAATCTGTTTCCAAGGACAACCAGCTCCCCAGTGGCAGATTTACAGGCTCCTCAAAACAACAATACTCAGTTTTACAAAACACTGAGTATGAGAGGGGAAAATGGAAGCCCATAAGGAACCTAAAATCCCCAAATTTGAATTTCTCTGGCTCACTTTTTTCAGCAAAGGCAGGGACAGAGTAGTCATGGACCTGGGGCTTCCCTCTTGTCACTGAGCTTGGGCTCTCAGCCAGGTGCTCGAGTGTTTCTTAGAGATGGCACAGAGAGATTTTTCCCAGTACCGCTCCCTCTTGACACCTCAGCCCTTGACCAGGATCCCCCAAAACACAGTTTTTGCCCCAGTATTATTAGGATAGTGTATGCCACCAGAAGTATGTTGCTGGTGAAGTTGGAAAAGGTGGTGGTGGCTCGACCTCTTCCATGCAGTGGTGCCTCACCCAAGTTCTGGCAGCAGGAAATGGTAACTCTCACTTGACTGATTCTTGGTGGCTTGAAGTGGGGAGTGGTGTTGGTAGCCACTGAAGAACCAAGCACATTATTTCTCTGCTGACAGGATGGGCTCACTCCAGACTGCTCCTCTGCTGATTCAGTGTTTAGGCCTTTCCCTTCAGCCATCCTCTTCAGCACTGCCAGGCAGGAGACAGCCCTGTGAGAGGAGCCTGCTGAGCCACCTGGCAGGGCAGTGGGACTTGTTCTTGAGGGACACCCTGGATAGAAAAGGGAATCCATTGCCCCGTCTGATATCCATTTGGAGGGCAGGTGTATGGAGAAAAGGATCATTTCCAGTTTTGTGATATTTCTCGGAGATTTTAAAAGAAAAAGGCTGATCAAAAAAGCCAGTAGCAATAGTTAGTGAAACACTTGCTTAGACCATGGCACTTCCAAAGTAATTTTTGCTCTAAATAACAGAAGCAGAGACCTGAAGCCAATCTCTAATTTTCTGAGTGAACAGAAAACTCCATTCAGGAGTGACAGACACAAAGCCGATTGTGAAGCTACAACTCTGTATTTCACCAGAACTAATATCTTTCCATTAAAAACTTCCATTTCAAAAAGTTGATGTGCAATGGTTGAAAAATGGGAGTTGAAAAATTCTCAAGCAGTTCAATTTTGGAGCTTCTCTCTTCCAAACATCGGGATACTGTGATAAACTTGAGGCCTCTTGGTATCATTTGTAATGTCTTAGACGCCTCTGGTTTAAAACAAAAAGCATTCCTGGAGATTAAATAGCAGCACTTTGTCAATATTTTGGAGTTTCTACTCAGTGAATAGAGGGATTAGTTCCGTGATCCAGCCAGCTCAGTTCATTGCCAATAAGAACATTATAAATACAATACTAACAAGACATTTTTATTTCAACTTTTGACCTCAAGGTAGCAACTGCAGTAAAGCATGAATACAACTGGACATGGCTTATAATGAGTTATTTTCCAGCTTAATGGCAGCTGATATATGAGTATTTGCAATATCTCTTGTGGGAATGCATTAAGCAGAAGAGTTAACTGGTGTCAACTGATGATAATGCCTGGGGCTTCCTCCGGGCAGAGCCCTAGAAATGGGCTGGGTAAACAGCACACAGACTGCAGACACTGTGGCATGTTTGCTGAGGGGACCTTCAGCCAGCAGTGCACAAACAGCCTGGGGAAACTGGGCTCTCCTGAATCAACAGGCCCTTACTCCAGCCAAATGTGAAATAGTTTCTCCTGGATGAGATAAAGGCACTGGCAGAAATGATGAGTTATTAGGTTAGTCGTCAGCACCAGCTTTGCAAATGCAGCCGAATTCCAGCTGACTCTGGTTAGCCTGGGAAGACTGCACACAGCAGGTAAATGAGGCAAAGAGTTGATGAGTCAGGGAAGTATTTTTCATACCTTTTAGAGGAGGTCAAATACGCAGTTTTCACAAGTGGGTCATTCCCTTGTACTTTACTGTGTACCAGGCATTTTCACCAGTTTATTTTTAGCTGACCTTTGTTTTCTTTTATATATTGAAAAGTCTTAAATCTTGGTCTCTTTGTGTCTGGAACATAAAGGTCATGTTATTCTCTGGGAATAAGCCAGAGAAGCTCCTTGTGGGTGGGCAGGATGGATGTTTTGACACATCTTCATGGGATTCCTGGTTTGTACAAACATTATCAGTGCTTAGCATAGGTCTCAGCTAAGAACAAGGTTCACAAAGCTTTATACCTCAAAGCTTTGTGCACCTATATGTAGTAAGAAATCACACAGTCTCAAAAGAGCTTTGGCTCAAGTCTTCCACATTATTTGGAATCTCAGTTCTTGAGTTACATACCAGAGAGATTCAAGGATCTCCCCTGAAGCCTTAGTAGATGATGCACAGTTTGACATGGGAATTATGGCTCAGTTTTGCAGCTTACAAGCTGATACAAAGAAATTCAATGGCCTGGGCAAGGTCAAGCAAGAAGCCTCCCCAGCCCTGATCCACAAATCCAAAATATCAGTTGCTGAGTGTGAGTAATGGATAGGGACAGGAGATATCAGAGGCCAGTGTAGGAAAACAGAACAAATGAGGATCTGAGCTGTTGAGGCTGAGGTGAAAGGAGAAATGGACTGGGATGAGGGAGATACAGGGAGTAGCTTGGATAGGATGGGAACTCCTCAGAAGTGATAGAAGGGGTTTGTCTCCAGTCCTGAGCCTGCACCCATCAGAGTGCCTTGCACGTACTCCAGAGCAGTGCAGACTTTGACTGAAGCCAGGCACACCTCAGTGAAGGAAGCCCTAGCTAATATAAATCCACACCTTTGTGGTTGTGAGTTTCTTTAAGCTTTATTTATATATATAAGTGGTTTTATTTTTAAATTATATATTACTAATTTTATATAATAATTATTTGGTTTATAAATTATATGTAAATTTATGTATTTATTTATACATGTTGTGTATTTATTTATGTTTATTTATGTATTTCTTAAGGCAGAAGCAATTTTTTAAATAGAGGCAATTTACTGTTCTGTCCCTTCACACTGGGTACCAGCTGAGCCATAGGACAGGTGAGGTAAATCCACCCCAAAGGGCAGGTGGATGGAGCTGAACTTTTCCTGCACAGACCTGTGATAAGTGCAATCAGCTGGAGCTGACACTGCTTAATCTGGGCTGGCAGGAAGGCCATTTAGCAGCGTGTCCTTGACATGAGTATCTCTCCTCCACAGTTATCACAGAGCCCAGACTCTCTGAGTTTCAGGGTGTGCAGTGTAGCTCAGAAGAGGAATCTGAGTCTCTTGGCCTTTCCCTGTGGGAATACACATGTGGAAGGGGGAAGATGGATCTCACCCTGCTCAGAACATGTATTATTGATCTTGAGCAAGCAGGTTTTATGTGCTAGGCGGGGGGATGCAAAGCTAAGTAAAGAGGATTTCTTTTATTGTGGTTGTTGCTTTTGCATGAATGTTGTCCTGGCAAAAATATTGCTGTGGGTTTATAAATGATGTGTGTCCAAAAGGAAGGACTGGTAAAACCTCCCTTTGTTCTTGTAGCAGTGTTTGCTACAGGAAGATGGATTGGCTGCTCTTTGTGACATGAGCAATGAGGCCAGGATTTCTCTTGTTATAATTGATCATGTAAGCAGACAATAGGAGAGGACACTTCTCCAGCAGATCTGCATTCACCCTCTGCAGTGCTGCATTTGTTACTACCTGTAAGCAGGAGCTCTGAGCTGTGCCTGAGCTGTCTCCACAGCCTGTGCAGCCCTGTCTGCCCCCTCCCTGGGCTGCCCAGACCTCTGGCATGCAGAGGTTAAGTCCACCATTGTATCTCAGGGGTTATTTTTGTGCAGCCTGTTTATCTTCAGTCCCCAGGTCATTAATAAACATCCTTTTTCAAATACTCTGGACATCTGGAATATGGTTTGCTTGTTGTCTGAGACAATGATATCCTTTTAGGCTGGTAAGGGAAGGATGAAGACTAAAGCTCTCCTTCTTTGGAAAAACACAGTCTACATTTTCTTCTCTTCTACTCCAATTCATTCACCTGTCAGCTGGGATTGCAGGCTGCTGGAGCATTTAAGCAGGTATTTAACTGCCATGCACATGTACAGACCCACTGGTATCACCTCCCTGTCACCATCACTGCACAATGTTATGTTTGCACCCTGAGCACAGACTGAGCCATTTGGAAAAAGCAACATCTGCTCCTTTTATACAAGACTAACTACTCATATACCTGCAGCAGAGCAGTAAACCTGGTAATTTTCGGCTCTTTTTACTTCATTTAATATTTGTTTAAACAAGAATTCATATTTTTTTTTTATTATTTGTTTTAATGATAAATAGCCAACACAAGAAGCTCTTCAGATGAGAGCTAGGAAAATGCAGACAGGTTTCATGGGTCTGTTCTGCTCATGGGGGTCAGCTGCAGAGATATGGGAGAGCAATTTTTTTTCTCTCATTTTTTACTTCTTTTTGAAAATGAACTAAATTCTGAAAGTGTCTTTTTCTGTGTAATAACCACAGAGGGATTTTACAGTTCCTAGTCCAGATGGAGCAGGCATCAAGATTTGGATTAAATGCACCCCTCCCCTCCTGGCCTTAAGTGATGCTATGCTCTAGCATCTACTGTGATTAGTGGGGTGGTGGGACAAGGCTCCAAGTGCTCCAAACCCTCTATCATCCCTGGGAAATGGAGCTCTGTCTGCTGCCAGGCAAACCCCACACAGCCCAATGTACACAGCTGTTTAGACCAGCCCCTCCTGATGGGTTCCACTTTGCAGGGGAGGCCACAATTCCAAATTTAGGTGGAAGGTAGAAAAAAATTAGCCCTGGGATTTGCAGCCAGAACTTGGATCTTGGCCTTTCCTCTGAGACTTACTGAGACTGGAAACTCCTGTGATGGGAACTCTGTGTCTACAACCAGCAAGTCATGATCACATCAGACATGGATTGAGCTGCTGTGGAGCTGCTGCCAACATTGTGCCTCAATCTACCTATACAAGCTTTTGCTTGAAACGTTTTAATGAGGCCTTTTTGGGCTTGTAGCAGCCTTCAAAGCTACCTGTTTATGACCAGCAGCTAACAGAGCATCTGGTTAATGATCATCTATTGATCATTCATTTACCTCTGCTAAATACAAAGATTGAAACCTCTCATTTGCATGCTCTACAGATGTCTCCCATTGCTGCATAATGCCATTCACATGTTTTGCAAAATTAACAAGCTTTTTGGGCTCCCCTCCACCCTCTTAGGCCAGGAGAGAAAGGAGAAAAGCCCCTTTGTGAGCCATCTCCAACTGAGCCCTCCTGGCACAGTGTGGCCTCAGAGGAGTGGGGTTTTATAGACTTCAGTGATTGCTTTTCATCACTCCTCTTTGGGAAGACACTCTCTCCCACAGAAGTAAGGCAGGAAAATTGTGCCTGGAGCTGGAGTGGGGTTAGGGGTCAGCAGGCAGCCCCGTGTGACTCAGGGCTGAGGAATGTGCAGCCAGACCCTGCTCCCGCAGCGGGCACGGTCCTCCCACGGCACCGCTCTCTGCTCAGCATCCGTCCCTCTCCTTCAGGATCAGCACTCTGCTCTCACCTTGGCTAACTGCAGCAGCTCCTGTGGAATGCTGCAGCCCAGAAATGGTTCCTAAGGCTTTCCCAGTGTTATTCCCCAATGTGTGGAGCAAATGGAAGAGGCACTGTGTTTGGGTAGCCTCTTGGTCAGGTTCATACTCCCATCCCAGAACAAGTGATGGGTGATGAAGGCTGCAGATATTTTTATTGGAAAAGATTCCATCAGAGCAGCTATTTCAACTGGGAACAGTCTGTTATCAGTGGTTTGTCACTCCAGACAGTCATCCTGGTCTCTCATCCCTTCCAGTCTCACTGACAGGTTTCTGCCACCTCAGTTTCACCAGATTCATTTTCCCAGCTGTGTAAAATGACCCAAGTTTAAGTAACCCTGTTGACCTTCTAGAGAAGGGCAGCTCTGTGCTCCCTGCAGAGAAGAAATTCCTGGAGATGATGATGTAAGCCTTGGCTAGTCAGAAATATGGTCTCTCTTTCCACAGCTTTTTGCCAGATCACATCTTTTTTTACTGTCTCAAAACCAGAGAAACATTAGTGAATATTATTTACTGATAACTCCACGGGGGTTGGCTAGTTCTTTTACTCTGTAGGAACTCTTTGTGGCAAATGCTGACACCAATTGCTAACATTAACTCAAGCAGCATGACAGATGATGTAAAAGGGAGTTTTATTACCTTGGATTCTCAGAGGTGCCCCAAAACACCCAGGCTCACCCAAGGCCTCTTTCAAGCTGCACGGTGAAGCAGGGGCTGGTTGAAACATGGAGCCTGTAGCAGCAGCTGTTTGTGCAGGACCAGCTGTGACTCTCAAGGTGGGAATGGAGGGAGGCTGGCAGTGCATCACTGAGCTCAGAGGGAAGGCAGCTGGTGAGATTTTGAGAGTCAAGTGTTGTGAAATGTCCCTTTTTTGTCTGCCATGTCAGTGCCCCTTGAAAAATATGCAAATAAACCCAGATCATATTTGCAGTGGGATGATCCCAAATTAAAATAATCTATATACAGTCAGTAGGGGTTTAGTGCCAAAATGCCCACACAACCACAACATGCCTGGCTGGTGCTCCTCACAGCCTCAAGATGGTTTGAGATGCTGCAGTAAATTTCCCATGGGCTGCATGTCCTGTGATGGATCCTGTGCTTGGAGTTCAGGCGAGGCACGTGGGTGCAGCACAGCCTCCTCTTCTCCCACCTCCTGCTGTGTCTGCATCCCTCCTTCAGAACCTCACTCTCCTATCAGGCCTTCTGCTGATTCCAGCTTCCCCTGTACAGACACATCACATGCAAGAGGTGCAGTTCCAGCCTGGCTGCAGCGCTTGTGAACTGCGACTGCTTCACCACTGGAAAAGGGATTACCAGGAACAACTCTCATTTTCTGTGTATACCTGTAGAGATATATATCCCCCCATCTGAACAGAAGAGACAACTCCACCCCCTCTGTGAGACTAGAAAGCTTTTCATTGTTTCTGTTATGTTTCATCTGCTGTGAGCTTGGCTTGTCCAGGATTTATCTCAGCTCATAATGTGTCTACAATGAGAAAACTCCTGGCATGCTCTTTTCCAGCTACCTAGGCAGGATCTATCACTCTAGAGATAGCAAATGAAGTGCAGGATCTCAATAAAGAGTATGCACTTCTGTGGCATCTGAATTAGAAAAGTCCTTTTGTGAATGATACATTTGGCTTTAGAGTTCCAAACTCCTGCTGACATCATGGATCAAGGTTTACTGAGCACAACTACATTTGCTGGTGACTGCTCAGGTACATGTGAAGGAGACAAGTTTTCACTGGCTTGTTAGGGGAGGAAGTCTCCTCTGTACAGAAATGAATCATCAAGGCAGACAGTTTATGGTCTTTTGGGAGTCTGCAATGGCTTTGAGTTTTAGAGGGAAAGCACAGCTCACACGTAACCTGATTCCCTAGAAAAATCAATACCCACTCCCTTTCAGATCTTTGACTGAGGTCTTGACCATTTGCAGTCCTTAAATATTGCAGGACACCCCTCTCAAGAGCTGCACCATTAATTAAAGTCTCATTCCCGTTTCAGCTTTCCTGTGCTGTGTCCCTGGGCTCTGCACTCCTGCTTTGAGCAGCTCTGCAGCACAGCCATGCCCTGTGAAGGTGCCACAGCACACCCAGAAATACCACCTGGCTGCATCTCACTGGTTGCAGAGAAATTACTTTCTGTGACAAGGTTTTACAGGTTAATATCATCAGAGAAAACCAGCCTGAAAGAGAATTTGAGAGATCACTATGCAGATCCCTTGCCCCAAGACAAGTAGTTTGACAGTACTGAAACTAATCCTGACAGGTGCTTCTCTAATCTGTCCTCAAAAGATTTCACAGCTTCCCTTGGGCATCCAACTCCATGCTTCAATATTTTAGGTTGAGAAAATTTTTCATAATTTCTAACTGAAGTTATTTTGCTGTGGTTAAAATCCATAATCTCTGACCCCTTTCCAGACACAGATAGATTATTCCCTTCCTTTCTACGGATATTTTTGCCTTGTTTCAAACATTTATCTTTCCCTGGCAGTCACCTGTTGCCCAGACAGATGTACCCCAAGACCTCTGAATGCACAAATCTTACCTTCTGGACCTTAAATCATTCATGCTGCTCCCCTCTGAAGCTCTTCCAGCTTCTCCTTCCCCAAGTGCAGTGACCAAACTGCATATTAGGCCCCAGCTAAGTCCTGATAAATGGCAATGCTCCCTCCACCTGTCATGGGGATCAGCCCTTGAAGAACAAGGTGACCGAGGGATGACACCGTTCCGAGCTGTCACCACCACCGAGAAGCAGCACACATCCAGCACACTCCCCAGGGCTGCAGGGGGGAATAAATACCCTCAGCATGTGAGTCACAATTACAGGGGCTGTGAGGCCCTTCTGGCTGGCACATCACTCACCTTGCTCCTTAGCTCTTCAGAGCTAACAAATTAAAATGAGCACTGAGGCGTCTGAGATTGTGCTTAAGCCATGGGAAGCCTGGATTTAAGAGGGGCTTTTTTTGCAGAAATTACACTGGTCTGTGGTTCTGTGGGCAGAAGGAAGATTCTAAACAGTTCTCTCTGCAAAGTTCTTTCATATTCCTTAAGAGTAAGCCATGCTCTCATAGCCAGCACCAGGCTGAGAAGCACAGACTGATCTTTCTGGGCCCTGAAAAGTCACTCTGCCTTTCTGCCTTGGTAGTCCCAAGAGCCTCAAGGCAAAAGGAACATTTACTAGCACTGCCTAATGAAGAGAAGCCCATGTAGCACTGCCTAATGCCATCAGGAGATGGTTCATGCCAGTGGAATAGAAAAGCAAAAAAATGTGCACCAAGTCAGTTCAGTGAACAGATCCACCAGAAGACAACTTTTGTTTCTTTTCCCCTGAGATCAGATCTGTTTTCTGTACAACTACAGGAGCCCTAAAATGTCACAGGAAGCCTGATGGGAATGAGGGGGCCTAGCCTGGGCGAGGAAGGTGAGAATTGCCTGCTACATTTTATAATGACTGTAACTTAATGCTGACTATGTTTGTGAGATTTGGGTGATTCCCACCTAAACCTCCTGCTCTCTCCTCTGAACCTCTTGCCGTGTCATCCTGTACAGAAAAATGGGGAGCACGTTTCTACAAGAGATACAAGTGTCTCCCACATTCCTTTAGGAATGGTGAACACCTGCAAAAGCCCTGCTCTTCTGACACACAGGAGCAGAGCAAAGCAGAATTCCTTTTTGTTTTCGAAGGATTTTAGGATATAAAAATGCCGGTATTTTCATTTACATTAAAAAAAATGGAATCAAATTCTGTAAAGCATATGCAAAGTGAAAAAATAAAAATATAATGTCAAAAAAACCACATATTTTTGTAGGTTCCTTATTTCAAAAAGGCAGCAGTCAAGGCCTCAGAGTAGGCAAAATTCCATTTTAAGGCTCTCAATGCTTATGTATTTAAAAACAAAAGAACCCTCACAATTGTACTTCTTGAATGTCAGTCTTGACTTTACTAGCGTAATTAATTTATTAAGCCATGAGAGAATTAATTGCATTAAAAGTACAGGCTCCATGCTGTCTGACTATACAGTAATTGCCATTTCATTCGACTGTGTTAATGGGCATTTTCTTCCTAAATTTTTACCTAAGAAGGTAATGTAGTCCACAAAAAAAAAAAAAAGAAGAGAAAAAAACCCCAACATCTTTTTGGTGGAGTGCATCAGGTAGGTATCAGACAGGTCAATTAAGTTTTTACTTTAAACAATGACTGACAATGATTTAAGTGCTGAACCCCTTGAAGTGCTGGCTCTGTGCTTAGGTTTCACATGATTCCCTTGGCTCTGCTGCTTTGAAAGTCTGGATGAGAGCCAGTGAGAGATGTTTCTCCTCCCAGTGCTTCAGCACGTACTCCATCCAGGATCTCCATCCTTATCTGGACAGGATCCAGCCATCACCTTCCCATCATCACAGGGCAGAGGATGAATACTCGGCCACAGGGCTCAGGTGAGGACTTTGGCATGATGACATACTGTGGCATTAGCTGAGGGACACTGCAGTGAACTGACCCTAAGAAGGGCAGATGCAACACAAACTTCCCCAAAAGTGGGGAATTTCTAGATCCAGAACTTCAGTCTGTAATGCTGCCTTGCCCTAGGGCATCAAAACCCCACCAAGGCCTTGTGTTTTTGCTTCTGAGTTTCTGCAGCACTAAGTGGGAGGTGGCCCATGCTCTGTTCTTGGTGGAGTTAAGCAGATGGATGTGTAACTCCTGCTTTAGCCCCGAAGTCTGGGGGCCCTCCTGAAGCTCCAGGGCCCTGGGGCTAAGGCAGGAGTTACATATCCATCTGCCTGGCTCTCTCAAGACATGGATGTCATAAGATTTCTCAAGCACCCTGAGCACCCAGCAATCAAATCCAAGAGCAGATTCTCTCCCTCCATGAAGAGCTGGCAGAGCTCAGCTCGGGACCAGCTCAGGTAACAGCACATACAGAAGCACTTGTAGACCCAGTCTCTGTGCTCCAAGGACTAAAGTCCACACTGCATCACTCCAAGGGTGTGCCTTGAGTCACCTCTCACTGTCACCTATCCCTCTATCCCCTGTGAGGCCAGGACCAGGACAGCCCCTTTTGCTAAATGGGAGCTATTTCAGTTTCCAGAGACAATTTTGGAGTTACAATGAATAGCACTAAAATACTGCAGACAAGATTTTTTCAAAGAGTTAGTCTAGGAGAGGCCATTGAGGGAGAGGAGATTTGTAGGCAACACCTGCTAAAACAGGGACAGGCCTTGCTGACACCTTTAAAACCACTTCTTCAAGAGGAGATGCCATGGCTTAGCTCAGACCATGGCCCACTTTCCTTTAGGCACTATAGGGACATCTTGGCCTTTGACTTCAGCACTTGCTGAAAAATTTAATGTGATAATCTGCTTGTCCTAAAAGACCTGCCTGTGACTGATTGACAAATTGTCTTTTCTTCAAGTATGTCTGCCCTCTGAAGCCCAACCCATATGTACAGCAGGTAAACAAACATTTAAAGGTGTTGAGAGGTAAACACACCTTTAAAGATGGTGTGCGTTTCCTAGGAGAACCTGGCCCCAAACAATGTTTTTCCAATGACTCAGGAAATAAGGCCATTCATTTCATGTCTCTAAAAATAATCCTGACCTCTGTGTGCTTCTGCTCACTGACAGCTCTGTTTGCAGGGTGTGGTACCACGTGGCTCTCCAACATCACCGGGTGTGCACAGGGCAAAGTGCTGCTCCTCTGAGCCCAGCTGGCTTCAGCCAGCCTTGGTCACAGCTTTTGTCCTTGCTGCCACTTCCCTGCACTTTCCTTCACAATTCAGACCTGGACTACACAACTGGTCTTGTGCAGGAGTGGTGGAAAGTGCAGTCATCCAAAGGGGACAATGGTCTATTCCAGCTGGAGAGCTCAAGCAGAGGGCTTGGGGAAATTTATGTTGCCTGAGCTACAGCAGCAACTGGATGTCAAAGGCCACTGGAGCAAATGATCTTCTGATCTTTCCCTTACTGTGGGTTGGGTTATTTCTTCCTCTTCTTTTCTCCCCTGGTTGCCTCACTGTGTATTGCTGGGCAATGTTCAGTCTTATGCTTGGACATTGCATAACAACACACACGTAGCGTGGGGCTGTCATCAAACTGCTGGGGTTCTGTGTTCAGGCAAAGGGATTCTGGGCTGCAGCAATACATATCACATCAGTAGCTATATATTCATCAAACTTGACAAGTTGGCCTGGGATGTTTCTGGGAGAGAAATGAGAATTTCTGATTTCAATGGGTGTATGCTTGTTTTGTGTGGTTTGTTTGGTTTTTTTTAATTGAGAGCACTGGAATAACTTGTACTCTATCTTACTTTTTTAGTTTGGCCTAAGGTAAAACATTGAATTTCTGGCCATTAATTTTTTATTACTATCCAAAATTCAGATGAAAAAATTAAAATCTTGCCATTTAGAATCTAACATATCTAAAAACATTACTATGGTATCAGAGCATTTCATTTAATCACTGAGTGCTGTATTCATCTCACATAGCATTAGATGCCTACAGCAATATATCAATATCTTAGCCAAATTCCCTCCTCTCATTTTATAATCCACAGAGACAAATAGGTGTTTCCATGTCATGGTTTGTCAGATTTATTTCAGAATCCCGTTTTTGAGTAGTGTACTTAAAGCTCTCCACTGTCTGTAAGAGGATTCTGGACAACTGGGACTAGGCTCAGCCATCTCCTTGCCATAGTCCAGCATCCTTGCGGATTCATTAGTGTATCCTTCCTAGTTTCTAGCTTCTACTCCAAAAGGGTCTTCTGTAGGTCTTGTGGCATGTCTGGCCAGTCCTGTCTGGATATCTCAGACTTCCTAGAACTCCTCAAATGACATGAGGGTCCCAGATTTCAACTGTGGTTGCTCAGATCACACACTGGCCTGTTGAGTCTGATCACAACATCCAGATAGTCTCAATGATTAAAAATTTGTTGTAGATGGTGGCACAGCTGTCACCTCCCAGCAATGATCTGCTTTGAGTTAGGATCATCATTAAACTTCATTTCCCCTTGGTTGCACAGTGTTTTGTGGGAGTTACAGTTTATGAGACTGCACTTGAATTTGTCTGGCTTCAGCTTCCAGCCACTGTTTCTTGTCATGTCCTTCTCCATTAGATTTAAAAAGCTGTTTAACATTGTAGCCTTTTTATTGACTATAACTTGAGTTGCCACTAAATTTTCTTTTCCTTTATAAATCAAACTGATCACTTTAAATCTTTTAACATATTTTCCAGGTTTACAAAGTATTTTTAAAATTTCTTCTGAATATTAGCTCCATTTTGTTAACTCTTTCTAGAAATGCCCTTGCTAAGGTGCAGGTTTCCTTCTACCAGGCACCTCAGAGGTACCCACACATGAGTGTAAGAGCTCATTCCAAGCAGTTTTCAGACAGAGGGGAGAGACAGGCGTCTCTGGAGGGCAACACTTCTGGTTTGAAACTTTGGTTTTGAATTAAGTGAACCACCAGTGTCTGTAGGAGGCTGCATCAGTCACAAGGCACAGTGAGCCTGAGAGCACAGGGAGGTAGATGGGAAAAACATGGCAAGAAAAGTCTGCCAGGAAAGTGCCTCTAGATGCAGATCCCTCCATCAGGCAGACCCCACCAGGGAAATAACGGGAAATTCCAGTGGAGTTTAGACCCCAATTTTCACACATGGTCAGGGTAAACTGAGAGAGCTTTGACTGAGATGTGAGTCAGTGTCTCTAAAACTGACAAAGGACAGCAAACCTGGATTTGGGGAGTGTTAGTACTAGATCAAAACACGTGATGGAGGCACGTTCTTTGCAAATTTTTTCGCAGAAAGGATTGCAAAATATTTACAAGAATGTAAAATGCCAACAAGGCCCTAAAAAAGGGGCTACACAAAAGCTGCATTCTGGCAGCTCTTCCTCACCCAAAGTTTGTTGATGTTTAACTTCTCCTGCTCATCTGAAGTTGCTTTGAACCCTCTGGTTAACATGATGCTGTGCTCAGAGGTACATCAGCTGCACACATGCTGATGCTGCCAGTCAGGACACCGACCCAAAATTTCAGAAGAACAGGAGTGAATGGTGGGGGAGTCAGGCAGTGAGCAGGAGGAACCTGACCAAGAGTTTATTTAGAGTGCTGTGAGCCCAAGTTCCATGAACAGAAAGAAGCAGGAGCTGTGCCATTGCAGGCAGCACATGAGGTGTAGAGTGACAACAGATCCCAGGGAATGGTTGGAGAGGCTCCCCTCCCTTCCTTCCCCAGCTCTTCCTTTGTGGGGGCATTACCAGCCAGGAGAGCAGTGCCAGCCCTGGGGCCCATCCTGCTGACAGTGCCTGTGTTCAGAGCCCAGAGCCCCTGGGGATAAGGTGCACACAGCATCAGCACTTTGGGGACTGAACATCAAAATATGTGGCTGATGCTGGTGATGCAATGAGAGGATGATAATTTTGGTTTATGCCTGTTTCAGCTACAGTCTCTCTGTTTTCCATCATGGAGGAAAATACCAATTACCCCCTGCAGGGAGGATAGATTACTTGGTGCTGCATCAGTCACTACCACTGCTAGCAGGATAACACAAACTCATTTCCCAGAGGTCTCCAAACAGCTGTCAGAGAATAATGACTTTCAGTTGCTACTAGCCTACACCAACTCTGAAGTGGTGACCTAGAGGCAAAAAGACTGAGCCACATTACAAATCCCTTCAGCTTTCAGATGTGCCTCAATTTGTTCTCTAACTCCAAAAGATTTAATTAATATGGATTATCATTTTTCACAGCACTTCTCATTTGTGCAAAAATTGGTCTAGAGACCAATTTTCAAGAACTCCTTGTCTTTAGGAATTTTGCCTGTGATATATATGAGCACTCTTCCTATCAATATTTTTTATTCTGTTTTAAAGCTTCAGGAATTAAATCTAACCACTTATAACAAAAGTAAGCTTCCTTAATTGAAAAAACAGTATTTTTACATGGAAGACAAGGCATATAGATAAAATGGCTCAGTAATGTATTATCAAAGAACAAGACTTCATACTAAAAAGAAGCAGTTGTAATGACATGTCGGGATTTCTAGATTCCCCTCAGATTCTCACATCCCATTTCTGCTACTTTTTATGTTGCAATTGAACTGAAACATCAATTCCTTGGGTTTGAGTTTTATTTTTCATTTCTGTCTGTCCTCAGTGTCTAGAGTCAGACTTGCTTCTCATTTCTGCTGCTGTATGGAGAAGTCTCTCTGAAACTGCTGAGACAAAGCAAAAAAATGTGAAGAATCAGGTATCCCAGCTGCATGAAATTAACTCAGGTGTTATTTCCCCAGCAGACAGACTCGGATCATGGCCATGCTATACTTGCACCACTAAAACTGTGGTCAGAGTCTGATAGATTTAGCATACATAGTACATACCCACAGCAATAGATCATAGTGACAGTGATATTTCTGTCTTGCAGACACAAGAGAGGGCTATTGAAAGATGAAAAATGAGAAATTTTGTTTCAAAATAATGAAACCGTTTACAAACAAGCAGTTTTTATGGGGCAAAAAATAAACCTAAAACAGTGTGCTTCCACTATGAAATCTACACAAAATAAAGGATTCGATTTTTCCATTATACTGACAACTAGTGTTCCAACCAGACTGAGAATTTACAAAAGGAGGCTGGTGCTTTTTGTGGGTGCAGTTGGCAACTGACTCTGGTATGGATGAGAAGAGTCATGTGCTGACATCAAAGGAGCAGCAAAAGTTCACTCAGAAAGCCCTCTGGGTTTAGCATTGCTTGATCTTGCAATTCTGTCCCCAATGATTTTCATAATCACCAAATAACAAGTGAAAACCTTAATCCTTCCAGCAGCACAAATCCACTAGAGGGAAATCAATTTAGAGAAATGTCTATGGAGGTAAATGAGCCATTCTCTTCCTGAATAGTCTGTGAAAAGAACTGGAGGCACTGACAAAAAATACCTTTCTGCTTCAGGAAGGATAAGAGGAGAGGTCAGAGCAGCCAAATATTAAAACCATATTAAAACCAGAAACCATAGCTCTGTTGCAGAAGAAACACCAACAGCCTCCAAGCAGCAACCAAATCATTCACAGTTACAGGCAGTGGAGGCAGGAGAGGAGGACCTGAACATCCCCAAGACATTTGGTAGGATTCACTTCTATTCTTTGGCATGTCTACAACACAAAATTCTCTTCCTGGCCCAGCTACTGCAGCTTCCTCCTGTGGCCATCCACAGTGCTTCTACACCATCCCAGCTGCTTGTCCTCAGCCTTATTTCAACCTGGGCCACCCAGAGCTCTCCCAAAGGCCTGGTGGGCTCAGGGCTGGCCAGTAGTAGTCACTTGAGGGCTACCTCACTACTTCTGAGGGCAAGAGCATTTTGTGCCATTCTTTGCCCCTCGTCTTCAGTGCCAAGGAATGATCCCTGGCATTTTAGTTTCCTAGTGCAGACATAGCCTGAACATCTGCATCAGAGCCAGTCACTTTAGGGGCTCCCTTTACAGCCAGGAGAAAGAAGCAGGCACTTCCAGGGTGTGATATCAGAGCTGTTGCAGACATTAGGATTAGGGAAATGCATCCTGAAGTGCCTGTATTTTTCCACTGACTATAAAAACACTCTAGACTCTTAGCTCAAAGGCAGAAATTTACAGTGTGAACATCTGGAGTCGGTCGGGCAAATCCCACCTTTCCTGTCAAACATTCAAAAACTTTTTCCATAAAGACACCATGACTGAGGACTGCACCTCTAGCACACTTGCAGACAAAGATACCTCCCCTTAATTGTTTACTAAACATTTCAAGTAGAAATTTACTTCTCTAATGAATAAAATAAGGACTTCTTATGAAAGTGCATAGTTAAAAACAATACTTAATTTAGAGCTAATGCAAAGGTAGTCAAATAAATGGAAATGGTTTTCTTGGTCAGCATAATGTACTACAGGAAATGGTTGCACATGTCACTCACTGTTAAATAGAGCAAGTTCTCAAAAACGGTGTTTGTAGGGCAGTCTGTCTGACAGAAAGTGACCTGCACCACCTGCATCTTTTCCATCTGACGTGAGGCTGGGGTGACACAATAAAAACTGTCTGATCCAATATGAAACCTTTCTGTAAAAAGGTAACTTATTAAAATGATATAAGAGTGATTGAATCAGTTCACTGAATTTTTAGCAGATCAGGATTTTGCATGCCTGACTGCAGTGATTCTTCAAACACATACATACAACTTTTCTGTGTTCCCTGGGATGCTCCCATTGAAACTTTCAATGGTTCAATGAGGTGGAAAACAGACCCAAAACATTTTCAAAGTGTCTTCCTTAATTCCATTTAAAATATAAAAAATTACACAAAATTTAGCCTGAAGTACAAATTTAAAACTTTGAGTGCTGTAGATAACTGTGTTTGAATAGATATAGCTCAGCTAATGCTGCCCTGCATTTTATCACCTTCACAACTTTCTTCATCACAGTCAGCAGTTTAAGCATTCCTGTGGCTAAAAATCTGCTTTATGTGCTGAGTATGGACATGATTCAATGCTGATTCAGTCATAATGGTGTTTTGTAACTTGAACCTTTCTCTGATGAATAATTTTCTGTAGGGGTCCTTTAGTGAGGTGAGCAGAGAGCACCACACTGCAGCTCATGAACCAGCGTGGACTGGATTGCCTTGACAACAGTCTGCCTCCGTGAGGAATGGAGCTGGGAAGGGAGGCTCCCCTTGCTTCCAGTGGCCAGGAAGAGCATGGTGTTGGTGCCTGTGAACATCTCCTCCACTGGCCCAGCCTCCCCTGTTTTGTGGGCCTGCTCCAGCACAGCAGGGAGAGAGCCCCCAGCTCAGCTTTTCCTGAGAGTGGGGCATCAACAGCAAATGGAATAAATGTCTGGGCTCATGGATGGCCTCACTGAGATCCCAGAGAGATGGTGTTGGATTCCCCTTTGGCACCAGCAGTGACTGTGTATCTTGTTTTCTTTCCAAAGGCAGGAAATCTCCCACCTCAGGATTCTCTTGGACAGGATGGGTGATTCACTTTGTGCTCCGCTGCCCCTTCTTCAGGCTACAGCTGGGGAGTTTAAATAGAAAATTGTCTCAGACAGATTGAACACTGGGGAAACCCTTTTATGACCCACAATATGCTCTCCACACAGTATTTGTTTTATTGCCAGGGGCCCAGACTTCCTGAGCTCCATCCCCTCTTCCCGGCCCCTCTGACTGTCTGACATCAACAGCGTTTCCTTGCATGCCTGGGATGCTTGAAATGGTTGGGGCTTAACCGGGAAACAGACAGGATTCAGGGAAACAAGGGTGAGATTCAGTTTTCTTTCTGATAGGAAGAATTTGCTGCTGGACACAACTTTGTTATGCACGAGCTTTGTTTACTCCCCATTTTACCAGAGCCCACTTGACTGCTCTGGCTGCTGCAGTCACTGAAGCAGATGTTTCCTGCCCAGATCTTGCTCTTAAGAACCGATGAGAGTAGAAGATTCTGAGTTAAAAATGTGATTGCTTAATTTTGAGTTGTCTCTGGCAGCAGAAGACCATAGAGGTAGCAGCACAAATGCTGCCCAGTGGGTGTGAACACCACTGGTGTGGGCACAGAGCTCTCTCACAGTGTTCCCTGCAGCACCAAGAGCCCCCAGGCTTTTTGTCAAGCTTTGGGTAGGATCTGCTACACTCCCAGAGTGAGGGTCTGTCTTCCATGGTGCATTAGACTGATATTTTCCCTACACAGCTTACTGAAGCTAGGTAATTTGGGCCCTGTCTGATTTAGGGAATACATAGGACCAGGGCACAAGCCTGGAGGCTCCCATATCAATAGAATATTAGCTCCATTAACAGCATGGTTTCTGTCCTCAGACCACCAAACACTCTCACAAGCAACTGCTGCACAGAGTATGAAATATGGACTATTCCCACCAGGCAGTTTATCTGTGTCCACCCTACCTGAGGTGGCCTCATGATGTCCCACTCTGCATGACAGAGGGGAGAGCACACCTGGCTGGAGAGAGGGTCAGGGCTTGTGAACCTGCATAGGGAGCACCTATGGCATGAGCCTGGGGAGGTGCTGGTGACAACTGACTTATGTCAGGATGATCAATAACAGTGCTTTAGAAATGACAGAAGCAGATTGGGATTGGCACCCAGCTGGCTGTCATGTCCTGGGAGCAATTTGTCTGGCCAGCAGTGGGTAGGCAGAATACAGCCAGACAAGAGGTCTCAACTGCTCTTGTATTAAGAATATCTTCCATAAATGCAGATTTATAACATAATAACATGCAGATGAAAACCATCTGGAGAAACAGACTGGCCTGGCTTCAACTCTTCATCCTGTGCAGGTTTAATGACTCCTATAACTGCAACAATGAAAGCCCAGTTTTGGCCCTGGCAGCAGTGCTGCTGGGGGAAGATCAAAGGACAAATATGTGTGCAAAAAGCAGTTTTGGCACTGATCCAGTCCAGCAAATAGTCTGCAATGATAGTTCCATAAGAAGGTTTCTCAGAGCTAACTGGGCATACCAATGGCTGGGTAGACACAGGTCTAGCAGTGGCTCTCTCACTGGGGAGGGGTTTCTTGGAGCCTGCTGGACCTCAGCTCTAGAGAAACACACTTAGAATGTGTAAAATGAGCTGCTGTTCTCCTTTTCCAGCCAGGTTTGTAAACAGAGGTCTAATCTCTTTAGACTAATTGAGCAAAATCCTCTACCTGTCACAGGTGCAGCAATGCTCTTGCTCCCACACAGGTACCATTGACCCCTGCCTGCACACTTCAGAGGACAGTGAAACCAGCCTAAACTGCTTCTCACAGTCTGAGAAACTTTCCTTCCTCCCCTTATAGTTCCTGCCTTGCTCATAGCACCTGGCAGTAACACAGCAACAACTGTTTGGTCAAACCTGCCCAAACCTACGTGTTTTACTGTCTTGCTGGCCTTACCTCAGCTCCAGGAAGGATGCTCTGAACCCCAGTCTTCTATCTCTACCTCTACCTCTTCCCTCTTCTAGGAAGGTAAGAGCAAGCAGCAGGTCAAGTCTAATAGTGAGGAAGAGGAACAGCTAAAACAGCCTGGTTCTCTCACGCTGCCACCAGTAACAAAAAGAGAGGTGTGGGAAGCTTGCAGCACTTCTGTTAAGTAAGCAGGACAAAGCAGAGCAGATTTCTGTGTGGGAGCCACTTTTCTCTGTTTTGAAAATGTTTTTTAATGTGTTCTGCCTGATCCATGCCCTGATTTTCCTCCTACTGCATTTCTCCTCACTCGATCTCCCTTTTCCGCTTTCTTCCTCCACCACTGGCGAAAGTAGTGTGGAACAGGCTGATGTGTGTGGGTCTCTCATGGTTTGTTTTGTCTGAAGTGTCATCCTCCTTTTATCAGTCCATCACAGACATGTTGGCTCTGACTCATCAGCACAGGCCCATCAGTCAGGACAGCCTTGGGGACTCACACTCAGGTACTGCCAGGGAAGAATGAGCTTTAGCTTGGTTAATCAGGATTTCGAAACAAAGCATTGGGCAAGAGGTGGCCGAGACAATATTTTCCATGCAAGCAATGTTTTCCACCATCGGTTTCTCAGATAAAAAGCAGGAATTGCTTTCAAACAGATTGTAGGGCACAATCAACAACAGGGTCAACAAAAATGAGCTGTTTATAATTTCTGCTGTCAAAACAGTGTATCTACGTAGATCTCAAACAGCCTCGTAATCCAGGGTTATCTTTTCCGTGTTTGTTTTCCAGCTGAGAGCTTAAATAGCTTCTTAGATCATACCACAGAGCAGTGCACGTGTTGCAGGTCCTGGGTGCTCTCTTTGGTGGTTGAACCCGTGTCTCACCAAGCCACCACTCCTCCCCAGCCACTGTATTTCACCCTGGGGTGTTTACCAGCCCAGGGAAGAAAGTCTTGCCCATGGCAACACTCAGTAGCATCTGCCTTCAAAGCATCATTGGTGATACTGGTACTGAGCCAAAGATACCTGTAATAGGTCTAATAGGTCCCTATTACTAATTTGCAAGGAAAAGGTGTATCTATTTATAAAATCCATCCATGTTTTGGAAAGGTCATTTTACAGGGATAGTTGGCACAGCTCAGATTTCATTTGTCCCAATGGTACCAGAGTGTTGTCCTGAGAGAGTGGCCACACAAGAAGGACACTAACAGGGATCTTGGGAGATCAGTCTGTAACTGTTCCATCTGCCATAGACTGCCACAGGCATGTCCCTTAATCTCCCTCCCTGAACCTTCCCAGATCATAAATAAGTATAACAATAGCATTATCTCCCACTTCCTACTTACCTTGTCTGTGTAGACTGCAGGCAGACTAATGCTATGTATTTCCTCATGGCAAACATAAAAGGAGTGATGCATTAGTGCCCCAGCAGAGGCGATAATGGAAGCAAATATGAATAACTTGTGACCTGGGAAACTTGAGCTATGCAGGTTTAGGCTGTCAGGCAGGGATAGCAGTAACCCAGCCTGCAACAGCACTCCCCTCCTTCAAATGAAGCTCTCCTCCACACCCCCAGGTCCCCATGCTGTTCCTGTTTGATCTCATGCAGTTAATTTTCCATTCATCATTTCTTTTCTATCTTAATTGCAACTTCATTTAGGAAACCAAGCTTGATACAACTGTGAAATATATGATGAAATATATATATATATATTCTCTGATGGAATATACTGACTCTGCTGAATTGAAGCAGACTATACCTACGTACACCAGACAGATCAATGGCCCCTAACTAACATCAACATGTATTAATTTCTGTACCAGGAATGCTAACAGCAAGTTTCGATGTGGTGAAAAGCAAATATTGATTTGTTTGCTTGAAAGTCAGATTAGGCTCTGTCCATAGGCAAATATTCCAGCTGGGAAGTAGAGGAAAGGTTGTTTCCCCTTCCCCCTTCTCAAAGGCAGTCAAATAAAATGAAAAAAACCCATCTGTTTGATACCTAGTGAGTTTTTAATTAAGGAGGAACAAAACCTAAGGGAAACAGAAGCCCTGGGGAGCTGTGAAATGACTTTTGGTACATTTTGTGGCAGGAAGCCACAAAGGTTCATAAGGGCAGCCACCCATTAGTGCCTCTGCTCCTTCTGAATGGGGAGAAAGTGCTCCTGAGGGAAGTAAGATCAAACCTCTGCATGAACAGGGGCAAAGGTACTCAAAAAAATCTGTCTGAGCACAAGCATTTCACATTTTAGTCTTCAGTTTGCACTTCAGCTCTGCTGTTTCAAGGTGACCACTCCCAGCACTGACAGGTCCTCCCCATCTCCCTGTCATGTCTCACATGGAATGAAGACACAGAACCAGAGGACAAGGAGCCCTTCACTCAGCATCACCAGCATTTCTGTCTGTGTGGCAGTCTCCTGCCAGCACCCAGAAACCCACACCAAGGCCGCCTCAAATCTGTCACAAGATGGGTTGCAGGGGCCTCAAGAAGCACCAGGGGAGGCTCAGAATTGTTATTAGGAAAAATTTGTTCATGGGAAGGGTAGTCAAGCCCTGGAACAGGCTGTCCAGGGCAGTGGTGGAGTCACCATCCTGGAGGTATTTAAAAACCATGTAGATGTGGCATTGAGGGACATGGTTTACTGGGGGACTTGTCAGTGCTGGTTAAAGGTTGGACTTGGTGGTCTTGGAGGTCTTTTCCAGCCTGAATGGTTCCATGATTCTGTGGTTGCTGCAGGATGGAGGGAGAGCTGTGAGTGGCTGGATGGCACAGGCAGGCCCCAGCACATCTCCCCCAGCTGTGGCTAATCCCTCCTGTCTGCACAGGCCAAGAGCAGCTCCATAAGAACCTGACAAGCTCTCAGAGTGCTCCAAGGGTTACTGAAGGGAAAGGCTGCTCAGGAACTTGCCAAACATTAAAGATGGCCAGGGAAAAGCTACCTATTGTTTGTTCTTTGTGCTGATTTTTCACTGCTGTTCATTTCCAGCCCAGTGTAAGGTCTCTTCACTCCTGATGCCACACACCTTTATTTTCACCTTCATTGGACTGGGGAGGTATCAGCCTCTTGGCCACCTGAGGAGGTGGTTCCCAGTTCCCAATGGCTTCAGGAAACCTCTCCATCATGTCCACATGCCACAGGGAACACTCTCTCTCCACCTCTGTCCCTCATTGCAGCAGCCCAGTGATGGATGGGCAGACACACATCAAAACCTCCCCAGGCAGGAGTGGGTTTCCTGCCAGGGGTGATTTCATCCCACTTGACAGGGATGAAAGGCTGAATTAGGATCTAAAAATGAAGTCCCAGGGAATGCAATTAGTTCAAAGAGGCTGCTAAATATCTCAGCAGCCTTCAGCTAGCAACAGCAGGTAGCAAGCCACTCTTTTGAACATCTTCCATGCGATTAAAACCAACCTCTTGCTTTTGCTCTGCTTATTTTCCTTTGCAATATGGAGGAAATCTACCAAAACTGGAGGCAAATTCACAGCCTTAGTTTAGTTATGCAGAGACAAAAAAATCAGCTTTATGTCATCTCTCAGTCCAGAACCAAGACACAAGTATAGCCAGAGGTTTGCTATTCAGAGCTACCCCAAGGCTGCTCTGCAGCCACCTGGGCTGGTTCCAGAGGGACTGGTTCCCAAGATAAAATGCTAGTTAAAATGCAAGCAATTACATTTCGATTATTGAGAAAGCATCTGAAGAATGTTTCATATTCCCATCTCTGAGCAAGGACTTGAGGTGCCTATCAGTGTTCTAATGAGGATCAGGTTTTGCTTTGTGCAGCATCGAGCACACGGATCTCACCTTAGAAAGAAACAACTGGCATAACCTGAACAAGCCCCATCTTTAAGCATGTGTTTCCTCTGGTTGCTCCATCTCTGCCAGTAGAGAGAGGCAGTTGATACAGGGGTAGACTGGATAAGCAAAGGGTTACTTTCATCCTTACATCAGGAAAGATGACAATTTCTCCTGTGGAGGCTGGCTCAATGAGTACTCTTTTTTTCCTCATCTCCCAGACCACATATTATTTTACAAGCTCACATTATAAAAGGTTAATGGGAGAAGCAAGCACTGACAGTCATTTTCACTCCCCTGGAATGATTCACTGCATTGCTGTAATTCAGTTCAGTGTAAAGTTTCATATAATAGCAATACTTGCACAAACTAACTGCTTTCAAAATCTTTTATTTTCTTTTTCGTTTTGAGCAAAACTTCTTTTTTGGTTTCTGACTCTTCTTTGGTTGAACTTTGACTCGAATAAACAGCAACATCTGGAATTCAGCAAAACACACCATAAAGGGAATAATATGTCCATAGCAGTTTTACTGGAAAGGACTAATCCATTTATTACTCAAATGAAAAGTTACGATTGCTAAATGTCAGATGGAATTAGGAAAAAAAATTGAATCCTCTGTGTGTGTCCTTTGTGTCCTTGCCAGCTCAGCGTGTGTGGAAAGCTGTCCCTCTGTTATCACTGGTCTGTCTTTCTTTTTTCCATTGCTGAAAGCCTGTGAGGACTTTTTTTCTGCAGACACACCAGGTCAATCTTTTACCTTTACACCAGGGAAGAGCTGCAGCTTTTCCCACTCAAATATGGAAAATACATCAGAGTGTCTGTGATCAGATCATGCTCTGATCAAGTGGCATTCCTCTGGCCCCTTAACCACACACTCCAGGAAACCCCCAGGGATGCTGGAACAGCTGAGGATGTGCAGCCAGTGGGGTAATGGGGAGATGAAGGCACTGAGCACCTCAGGAAGGGAATGGCAAGTGTCATCTCTCTCTCTCTCTCTCTCTCCCTCCTCCCAGCTGAGCAGCCACAAATGCTCTGTGATGGTGCCAGCACAGGACCCCTGAGCCCCAGGCACAGTGCACAGTTACAGACCAGATCCATCTCTCTGTGCTTTGTTTTCCAGTGGGTAGCTCCTGGTTTCTGGCCCAAGCTCACTTTCTTCAGAGCACGTGTTGAGGTCATGAAGTGACAGCTCCCATAAATCAGCAGAAGCCAAACACATTAGTCCAGGAACAGAAGGAGGTATTCAGCTGGTTCGGCAATTTTTAGCTCAGAAGACCGGCCCAAGGGTTGAAACACTGCCAGTCTGGACAATAAACATCACTCTCTGTTCCTTTTCATTTTGTACCAGGAGGTGTTTGGGGTCTTTGCAGCACAAAATCAAAATTAGGAAGGGGAGAGAGAGATATTGGATTTATTTGAACAAGATTGGGGTGAGCCCTCCTTCCACCCCTGCTTCTTCCAAACACCTCATATGTGATTTCAGATGTTTCTGATGGCCAGAGCCAACAAGAGGCAAGACCCCTCAGCCTTAGTGACACTGCTGTGTCTGGGGTCAGACAGGTAACTTTTAAGCATGTGACTCACACCAGTTAGCTCAAAGCTGGGTATCCCTGTCTCTATTTCTGCTAGATTCTGCACACCATTTAACTGAGGAGATGTTTTTGGCCCAGACCACGCTGCAGGTCCTTGAAAGCACTGTGTCTTCACTTACAGCCCAGGTCTGAGCTACTGGGGTGATGCCCATTGCTTCTGCTGCCTTTTGCATGTCCTTTCACAGCAGTGGTGATGTGCAGAGTCTCTTTTCACTTGTGAAATCAAAAGCTGAAGAGATTCCAGGCAAGGTAATGTGTTAGGAGGCAGCATTTTGGGTAAGCAGCATAATACTTTATGTAAATAAGTGAGAGGTTTTTCCTGTTTATTCTCCAACCCCTTTAAGAAAGCAGGGGTTACATCCATACTAGCAAACTCATCCTGAAGGTCCAGGTTTGCAGGTTTAAGCCCTAAAACTCAATCACAGGTGCTGCTAACTTGGCAGCACTGACACAGTTCAGGGCTGGGCCACCAGCACGGCCCTTGCGATTCCTGGGAACAGTTTAGGATTTGACAGGGACCAGAGGCTGTTCCCAACTGGCTGTTTAATGTGGGCAGCCTGACTGGAGGTGTGGAGAATCCATTAATGGGTGGAAAACCTGCCTAAGGCTGGGGAAGACCCCTGCTGTTTAAATTCCCCAGGATATACCCTAAAAGTGTCTGTGCGTGTCTGTGTCTGTGTCTGTGTGTCTGTGTGTGTGTGTGTGTATCTGTGTGTCTGTGTGTGTGTCTGTGTGTGTGTTTGTTCATCCTTGGGGTAACTGTGACCTGACAGCAGCTCTGCAGGATAGAAGTGACAAACTCACATAGGCCTGGGTTAGACTAGGAAAAAAAGCAACACCTTAGACTTAGGTAGGTAAAATGACATTAATTATAGTGTTAGTCCTCGCTGTGAGCAGGAACTGCTTAATAGGGTGAGTTACACGTTGGTTAACCACAACAATCCCTTCTCCATGGAGTATGGAACATTTTTTTAGCTACCACAACTACCCTGCTTGTTTAAGATATCACTTCCTGCTACTGGCAGTGTTCAGCCTCAGCAGAGGGTGCGAGGGACCCTCCCTTCCCTGGCCAGGGGCAGCTCCATCCCGGGGCCATCCCCACCTGCCACTGGCTCCTGGGAATGAGTGCCTGGGAAAACACCTTGGTTTCCTCTAGCAGATTATGGCTCTCATCCCTCTAGCTGCACAGGACAGGCAGCCAAAGTGGCAGCAGGGGTTTTTGGCTGCCTGCCCGCTCAGGGCAGGGCTCTGAGCTGGGCAGTGCCTCCTAGGTGGCTCCCATTGAGCCACCCCTGCCCCTCATGTCCCACAGCACATTAGGATTTCCTCTTGCCCATTCCCCTTCCCATGTGTGTCCCTCTCACCAGCAGCACTCTCTCACCATTCCACCACCCATGAGTGAGTTCTCTGTTGGCAGCAGCTCTGCCCCATCACTCTGTCCCTGCCACTGATGGGGCAAACCAGGGCACTGGGGCCGAGCTTCAGCCTGGGCTCCCTGGCTGCTGGGGGAGCACACACACCCCAGCCCCCCTCTCTCACTTCTGCTTTGACAGATTTCCAGGACTATTCCTGTTGCAGACCCGGGATGCTCCTGGATTTTTGGCAGCTTTTCAGTCGGGGGAGTTGTTTCACACCCGGCTTGAATGACGGGATATGTGTACAGTACCAGGAAAATGTAAATTTTTTGTAAAATCCCTACATATGAAGACAAGGTTTCACAACAAGAAGCATGAAAATGGGGTGGCTGGCTGCTGCCTGCTCCCATTCTCTAATTTCAGGAATCCTGTTCCTTGCTAAGAAGAAGGAACACATATTTTAGATTTTACTTTAAACTAAAATAGACCCAGGATATAAGTGGGAGCATGGATTACTCTCAGTGTCCTTCAGAAAACAAATCCATGAGATTCCAGTGAGAAGTGATGAGGCAGTCCTTCCATTTCCAGTAATAAATGCACTGTCCATATAAACATACGGTGCCATTGGGACAGAGCTGCAGCAGATATAAATCTTCAGTGACTGCTCGACTTCACATTTGGTATGTGCCTTGCATCCACTGACACATCACATCCGGCCAAGGGCCACCATAAATTTTATGAGTTTCACATTCTCTTAATCCTTTCTTTTACAAGAACCTGGAGGAATGCAGCATTTTCCCCAGTACGTGCAGTGTTGCTATTTATAACTCTGGATCTATCAGGATGATTTTTGATGGTTTTTTTCCCCCATGAAATCTTGGAATAGTTCAAGTGAGGGAAAAACAAATCATCTTTCACTTCTTTATTTACTGTGTTTAAGTACCAGGGCTGAGAATGTGGAAACTATCCTAATAATGTAGCCTCAGATCATCCTGGATTCTTGTAGATGATTTATCTATGAGCAGAAGGGAAGCAATTCAGTATCCACTGTGTGATCCATAGGGAGCCATAAAAAGTCTTGCCTCACAGAAATTAATGTCTGTGTTCGATCACTCTGCATAAATAACAGAGCAGGCCCGTCAATGCCCTAAATTTGCAGAAATTCACCCATCTGCAGTCACTAATCTAATCTGCAGAAAGGCACATGTGCTCTGGGGTTGGCAGTGCCACTGTGCCCACAGGGCAAAGGCAAGTGTCTATAATTACCCTGTTCTCCACACTCACATATTTCCATAGCATTCACCTGTTACAGCTGTCACTAAACCACAGTGGGCTCTTTGCAGAAGGAACCTTTGCTTTATTCCTGGCTTGCAGAGAGCTTGGCACCAGAGGAGCCCATCTCTCCAAGGACAGCCATTGCCATGAGAATAACAGCAGTGGTTTGAGTCCTGCCCTCCCTTCTGCTTGCTTACGTATCCATGCACGCACACACACATTCCCAGACTCCCCAGGGCCCATTAGCAGCCCCTCAGGAGGCTGGATTCTGACCTAACTTACAACAATTTTATAATGACTAACAAAATTTACCTTGGTAGAAATTGCTGCTGATTTATACATGCGCCAGAAACAGGCTCTGCAGAGGCACTGCTGGAGTTAGGTGTGTGTGCTTATCCTTTCCAGAGATGACGAACAGAACCAGGAACCCCAAACACAGCCATGAGAAGCACCAGGGCAGGCACTTCCAGTAGCAAATTGGGAGAGGTCCCTGTGCCAGCCTGCCTAGCTCTTCCCATACACTGTTGGGTGCTGGTCACACTCCTGCTTCTCCTGCTCCTGCAAGAGGCCAGGGTGTGCACAGACCTGCCACCCTCCATTATCATTTGTTTCACTTGCAAGGCAGAGGGGTTTTTTTCACATCAGAGTTATTTTTGCAGCTGTAGGGATTTTTTTCTCCCAGTTACACACTGTGGTTTGCTCAGGCCCAGAAGAAGTAAGGACCAGGTTTGGTACAGGTTTCCCTGGAGCAGAAGGGTGTAAACCAGGTGGGAAGAGCTAATGGCTTAAGGAAAATAAGGGAAAAGGCTACATCTCAGTGGCATATACCAGGCCAGCAAGATGAGACCCTCAGGCTGTGTCTGCCTGGTTTTCAGGAAAGGTGAAGGCACTGGAAATTGAAATTGGGCTGGCTGAATGAGGAAGTAGAGCCTCTGGCCATAGCCTCAGGTACCCTGTGGAGGAAGAACAAAGATTTCCTACAGCCTGATCCTTCACTGCAGGTGCTTCCCAGCAGGGAGATCACCCAGCTTCCTCCCCTAGGGCAGAGGGAAAGGCTCCAGTCATGCCAAGATGGCACAGGTGGCTTCACATGCCATGAATGTGTCTCGAGGTCTCATGGAGGGTTTCACACTCCAAGCACTCCCACCTTCCCCCTCCAGACACGGACCCCACTGCAGCCACAGCCGTGAGGGAGCAAGGTGAGGAGCAAGGTGAGCCCAGGCTCCCCAGCAGCACTCCAGACCCTCACCCCAGAGCAGAACACTGGTGGAAAGGTCCCAGCTCAATGCCTGGAAACCACAGCCACAGCCTGAAGGTCTCCTCTTGCTGGCCTCTTGTTTCACTGAGGAGCAGCTCCCCATTCACCCCAGGACATCCCAGGAGAAATTCTACCATTACTAATTAGGAGCAGATGGGATTTACTCCAATCAAACTGAGGAATCCCAGCAGACAAGTTCCCAGTGCTGTAAGAGTAGATCAACTATACAGGGAAATATGCAAAATTTCTGGTTGGGAAAGGAAGGTTGAGAAGAAATAAGATCACTTACTGCTGCATCAGAGCATAAAATGGGATCTTTCTTCTCCCTTTCTCTTGTGTGTGAAAAGTTTTAGATGCATTTATCTGTAGGAATATAATTCTGCTTGAATGCCTTCTGCTTTGTCTGTTTCCAAATCTAGGTGGAACAAATTAATTTTAGAAGTCCACAAAGAATCTTTATCAGCTAAAACATCCTCAGTGTTCTGAGATAAGGATTTATTCCAGCAGTTTCAAAACTGTCTTGCTGCCCCTCCCCAGCGTGGGGGTTTCTGGACTCTAAGATTTGGTCATAAATTGTGCAAGTGCTCCCAGCATTTTTAATTAATGTAAAATTTGCATTTTAATGAAGGGGGTGATGGAGCCTTCCAGCAACAGAAACAATTACACATCGACCTGAATTAGCGCAGGATTGCTGCAGCGAGCATGTTTAGGTTGGTTTTGATGGATTCGGCTGTGGTGTCCCAGCTCTGCCACACTGAATGGGCAGAGGTGCAATACCCGGGAGCAAACAGCAGGAGAAAGCTCCTGGGCGTCCTGCAGCTCTCACCGGGTGCCAGCAGATTCACCCACATCTTGGGATTTGTCCAAGGAGCAGAGAGGGCAAGGAGAAAGGAGCTGAGGTGTCTTTCCTTCCTTGCTCCCAGCTCCGCGTCCTGGATGCTCTCAGGGAAGATCCGGGGCTGATCTTTCCCTAACACTGGGAGTATGAGAGAAGATATTCTGTACAGTTTTGTGCTTTTCCAGATTTTCTGCCCTAAGCAGGGCCAAATGGCGATTTGGCTCAGTTTCTCAGTTCAAATCAGCATGAGGTACAGAAAGTTATTTTCACACTTCTACAAACCCTTCATCCTGTAAAGCAATTTTCCCTTTTTCCAAGTGATGATGATCTGCATAGCTGCATTTCAATTTGCAGGTCCTGCTTGAAAATCTCCATTGCTTGGCAGTGCATCAAGAGGACAATTGTTGGAGTGTTTTTTGTCTCAGGGAGCTTGTCTCAGCATGCATTCCTCAGTGCAGGGCCAAGGCACAAGAAAATGTTTTGCATCCAGGAATTATTTATAAAGCAAAGAGGAAGTTTAAGATGACAGGAAACATTAAGACTTTCCAGCCTGTTGAACAGAGGGGAACATAATAGGGTTTCCTAGCAGGTCTTGCTGGTTCACAAGATATTTTATACATTTCCTCTCTCCGGATGCTGTGCAGTAAGTAACAAATGAGTGGCCTGGAAGTGTTTTATTTTGTTGGAGTTTTTTCATTTAGACAGGGATAAATAAAATCTCAGACAAGCTGAGAATTCATTTCAGATCATCTCAATGCAAATTCAGTCTTATTTTTTTGACCACTGCTCACCCCAAGAAGAGCATGAGCTCTACTTATGCCCAAGTCCTGAGGAGCAACAGAGCAGATGTGGTGTCACAAGTGGCTCTGGATCAATGTACCTGACTGCTTCTATCTTGTTATGAAGTTAAACACAGGGAACAAGACCTTCTCAAGTACTGATTCATCTCCTGACCACTGACTACCAGAGTCAAAGGGGACAGAACCAGCAAGGGCAGTTGAAGCAGGACATTTTATCTGCACATCACAGCAGGAAAGCCTTTTGGTAAATCTCCTAAAATGATACCAGACTGAGGTTCATACTGTAACTTCTGGAAGCAAGAGAATCAGGCAGATTTAGCCAACCACAGTAATGGAATTTTCCTAGACCAACCTTTGAGAAGACCTTTAACTCCTGGCTGTACTGTATTTGCTAAAAACTCAGCTCCTCTTAGTCTAAATAGCAGCTCTCCCCACCCTCATTTCTGTCGTCTTGACCTTGTGTGCAGCCTGTGTGGTTATGCTGGTATTATCTGGTTCATTCCTCTGTGCTTTCCCTGCCTTGTCTGCTCACTCACCCCTTGTTTTTCCACTGCTGGGGTAGAGCTGCATTACTTTCTGCTGTTATTGTGCTGTCAAAAGCCATCTTGAGCAAACCTGCCTGCCACATGCAATCTGTAACTCGCAAATCCTTCCTAAACAGGGATTTCACAGCAAGTAGGAGCATGCAAGGAAAGCAGCAGAGGCACGTGCAAACAGAAGAGCACCCCTGAACTGCAGCCAGGTCACTACAGAAAGGGAGGCAGCTGGCTTGGGGGTTTATGTTATGCTTAAGTCTCACATTAGGTGCTCAAGCGCCAATTCTTTATTTTGGGATCTGTATCTAGAGCATCCTTGGTCCATACTTGGTGCTTTTTCCATTCTTCTTGTTCTATTCATATGGGCAAAGAACATTTTGCTACTTTATATCTGTCAGGTCTAACTAATTTCTCCACTCAGCAGTTCTCATTTTACATCTCCTCTTCCCTGCCTCTGACACAGCTATATCTATTTGTCATCTTTTATTTTCTTTCTTTCACTGAACCTCATTTGCTCTCTGCTTACCTCTGCTTGCCCTTCCCTGTGCATTTTATTCTTTGGAATACCATTTCTGGATAGTTTTAGTATCTGTGTTTTAAAGAAATTCATATTTTCCACTCTCCAGGCTCTGAGCTCCTCAGACCAGGTAACTTTGTTAGCCACCTTAATTCTTCACAATCCACCCCTTTGAATACTGGCAGCCCTGGCAAAGGATATATTTATGTTTATTCTTCATGCAGCATAAATAAGACCCCCTAACAGTCATGCAAGCTGAGGCCATTTCCTAAAGCTACTTTTTTCTCAGCCACAGCATGACCAATATTAGATACAGAAAATCAGAAGAGTTAGTGTCTCCAGTCTGGTTATTAGTCAATTAAATCCAAAACAGGCACCAAGAAATACAGATTCAGTACAGATTCTTAAGTCTTAACTTAAGTCTTTAGTCCCTGTGATTGAAATTAAAAAGAAAAAAAAAAGGAAAGGGAAAAATTCCTGCCTGCCCTCCTGAGAAGCAGCAGATTCTCTGAAGCATGAAAGTGAATTTTTCAGTCTAACTTGAAGATTTATAAATTTCAGTGAGTTTATTATATTATTTGCTGCTTGACCCTGTTACCCCCCATTGGCCTCAAATGTCAGGTGCCTCTAAAATAGAGGAATTCTTCTAATCTCAAACCTAATTATGCAATGGGGTCCTTGAACTTATTCTGTCCTAATGGGCTGTAGAAAAAAACCACAAGACAATTTATTGCTGCACATTTCTTAGCATTAGGGGGTTCTTTGAAATCTTGTAGAGATTTTTCAGTTTGGCAGTGTAAGGGAACTTATTTCTTACAATAGGCAATAAATGAATGTGGAAATAGCTGATTTCTGCAAAGACCTGGTTATTGTTTTCCAGCTTTGTGCTTGAGGATTTGAAGAAACTTTTAAGGTGATGGGCATTCACAAAATAGTAATTAAAGGCTCACTAAGAAAAACATGTATAAAGTATAATTTTAAAATTATCTGCTTTTGTGAAGAGTCAATGGAGGGCAGTTTTTGTGAAATGTTATAAATACATGTGCACCTCACATGTAAAATCCAACCTTGAAAAAGACAGCCCATAATTGCCACTAGTGCAAAAGATAATATGATCTACTTATCATGCATATAACATGCTTGTTTGGCTTACAAAAAATGTGCTACATTTAGAGGAGCAATTCTACTCAGGGGCTGAAGTTGGCTTTCAACCTGTGAACCCCCACTAACAGTAAAACTTCTTAGGGATAAACTCTTCCCTGATTTAATGTTGTATCACTCTATACACACAGACTTAGAGTTCACCATTAGCTCTTATGAGAAGAATGGGTCTTTTAAATCAAAAGTAAGGAAAAATCACCCTCTGATCTTGTTACCTGATGGAAGGGGGAAAACAGAGATGTAAGACATTTTGTGAAAAGTGAATTTGCCCCTTAATATGAAATTTCAGTAATTTCAGTACATTCATCATAAGATACATGAGATAACATTAATCTGCTTGAATTTTATCTGGTTTTTTCACTTTTAGATATATTTATCCTGCTGTCATATACAAATCCTTTTCCTTCCTGGTGGGACATGGACAGAGAAATGTCCAAGTTCAAAACTTTTTGCTGTGCTCCTAAAGAATCTTCCAGAAAGCTTCAAATCCCAGATTTGCTTAAAATAAAGAATTGTTTAAATGCAGGACCCTGAAATATCTATTTTTTATGACTAAATAATCTAATATTCAGGTTATGTGGCAGCGTATGCAAGCTATTTTTGTGGGTAGGTGTCAATAATGGTTAAGAAGAAAAGCTGACATATCCCACTGTAAAATATGTTTGAGCAGGAAAAATTAGGTTTTCAAGGCTTATATGTATTTCTGAAAAACAAATTATTTGCTTTAAAATTAAAAATTGGAATTAAAAATAATTTCAAACAAATATTATAACTCAAATTTGCAACTGCAAAAAGCAAGTCAGTTTTCAGTTATCATTAATGTAGGAGCATTTTTCCTGCATTAANTAATATTCATGTCAAAAAGGTGGGGGTTTTTCTAACTAGCTTGTACAGAACCCATGATCACTCCCACTGCATGCCATAAATTTGCACAGTGGAGCACTCTTGCTGTCTTCTGATGGGACCATTTTTTAAACTATAATAAGTAGATCTCCTCAGCCTCTCCTCCAGTCTTGTCATAAATCTATCACACCAGCCCCTGGCTTTCCATTTCAGCCCACACACACCTGCCTCAGCCCCTTATACTTTCTCTAACATGCTTTATTTGTGCATAGCAGGTTCTCTCTCAGGATCTCACAGCTCGGGTGTGCAGCACCGTCCCTCCCTGCCTCTCTGCTCAGCTTGGCCTCCCATGCAGCAGGGTAAGTGCCACTGAGGTTCTGCTGGCCAAAAGTTGTGAGGAGCAGCACAGATTGCACAAAAAGCTCTTCTTCAGGTGCGGTCCCCCTGGCAAGGAAGTCGTCCTGAAAGAAGGAGCAGAGGCTGTTAAAGCAGATAGTGTTGCTCAGCCTTGCCCAAGACAGGAATGCAAGACCAAGATCATAACCTTGTACAGACCTGGCAAGAGTTTCAGCACTTTCTTTCCACATTTGAACTGGAGGCCTCAACCCTTTCACTGCCATGCTCCTTTTGGATCAAAACAGAGCCCACCCCCTGAGTTCCTCCTCCAAATTCACCTTCCAAACTTCTTACAATATTATCTTACAGTATTCTCTGTTCCTTTTTCTGAGTCAGAACACACCATGTTCTAGGTACAATAAATCGTGTAGCTCTCATTCTGAGGTGCCCAAACTGAACTGACAACCCTCAGAGTAGAATCATGGCCTTGTACCTATTTTAATCACCAGACTTTCTTTGGGGCATGGCCAAAACTTCTGCCATCACAGAAATGTTCCATTTTCTGAGGGTCTCTCTCACACCTCCAGCACAGCTGACACCACAGTCCTGTGTAAACTCCTGCCTCCCCAGTTTGTCACATCCCAGCCTTCCTGGCTCCCACAGCCACAGCTTTTGTGCTGTTCTATTGCAGAGCCCAGCTGTGCCACAGCTGCACCCCCAGCTCCAAATTTTCTGCGGTAGATTCAAGACCTGGAGATTTGTAGCACCTACTGCCTCACCTTCCCATGCCCCAGCTTAGCCAATCTCTGCAGTGCCCCACACACCTCTGCTGGCCCCAGGAGCTGCAGCACTGCTGAGTGACCAAACCATGTCCCACACATGGCCAGCCCCACCGGCAGATCCATGAGGGCAGCTCTGTGGCACTGTGATCTCTCTGTGCCAACACTCCACGTGCCAACTGCAGCCCTTTGACACAGCCAAGCAGCCAGCATTGTTCACCTGCACCCACAAACCAAAGGAACTTTGCAGGAAACTCATCCTCTCCCTGGGGACCATGCAGAAACTCCTCCTCTCCCTGGGGACCATGCAGTGGAGGCTCCCAGTGAGGGCTTCAGGGTGAGAATGAACAATGTGCAG
The DNA here is from genome assembly GCA_013396995.1 of Dicaeum eximium. Taxonomy (NCBI): domain Eukaryota; kingdom Metazoa; phylum Chordata; class Aves; order Passeriformes; family Dicaeidae; genus Dicaeum; species Dicaeum eximium. The sequence goes on along the minus strand of VWZP01007621.1, from coordinate 1,620,338 downwards.
CAGGCTCCTGCCTCTTGCCACTGCCTTTGCCCAGGCACATCACCCAACATCCTTGAGACTCTGTGAATGATCCCAGAGAAGGCACCTCAGCTGGTCATGAGCCCAGTGTACTGACCCTGTGGCAGAAAATGAACAAGGAACCCAGCTCTTGACAAGCCCATGAGTTCACTCTGAGCCCTTTGTGGGAGTCATTACTCCAGACTGCAGCAGGGCGTCTCCTCTGCCCTGAGCCAGGCTCCCACAGCACCACAGATGAATCACACCCTCAAACAGCTTCCCTCTGCTCACTTTACTGGGACTCCCAGACAGCTGCTCTAACACAGGCAGCAGCTCTGCAGATGTCTATGCTCAGACATTTGGCTTCCTTGCTCTGGGCCAGCTGCTGGTGAGAAGCAGATCCCTGATCCTTCCCACCCCTCCAGCATTTCTAGAGCTGCCTGAAGGAGAACACTGAAGCTTTTCTCCTGAAAGGGGGCATCCAGGACTGGGCTCCAGCTCTGTGCTGTCCTCCACAGCTGCTTTTCCCTTGCTTCTTCTGCTTCTGCACTACCATGGGACAAGCAGAAGTGACAGTGCTCTGAATGGGAGGCTTCCTTCAGAGGTGGAGTCAATGCCCTGTTCAGAAAAGTCAAAAGGCCGTCTAAATTACAAAGTGCTTTTTTAGCACTCCATAGCCTTGGGATTGGGAGAGGAGACAAGGAAGATACTTTTGAGCCACTCTCCTCATTTTCCAGCTCCCTAAGTTGCTCATGAGACCCAGATGAATCCTGAGCTTCAGATTTTCACCAGGAAAAATTAGGATATTTTTAATACCAGAATTTTCCATACAATTTGGTAAATATTTCAGTTTTAAAATCAAGTTTGGGTCACCTGCTGCATCCTGCATGTGGCCATAGCTCAGCACTTTGGTTTCTGTGTGGTACCTTGTCTACAGCCATGGGGCTGGTCTCCCCAGATCCCTTCACACGCCACCCCATTTGAATCCGTGTCCTCTAGGAATGTGTTTCTCATATTGCAGTGCCTTGGCCTCTGAGCGTTTATTTGAACAGACAGCTACAGCTGGGGATTTTTGTCTCTGCACAGACTTTGAACAGCTGCTTGTGGTTCCACCCAGCCCAGCTCCCACCCTGTGGTGGGAAGCGTGTCAGGCTGGGAGGAACAAACAGCAGCAATCCTGCGGGGGCCATGGATCTGCAGCGGGAGCGGGACACGGCACAGCCAGGTCAGCGGCTGATGGACTGTACAGGCCAAATGTGGAGCTCCCTGAATGTCACTGATGAAAAATGGGGGCTGTTAATAACACAAACAGGAGATGACCCTGTCTGGAAAAGGGCTGACGACATGGAAGGCAGCTCTGTGCACCGTGGCTGCTCCTCTTCTCTGGGGCAGGCCAGGGCAGCGTCACCGAGGTGGATGTGCTCTTATCACCCAGATATGTTCATGGTGTTTGTAGGTGGGCATTGAGCACAGATGATGGCATCACTATAAGAATTTTTTACCACTTGGAACTAAGGAGTCCCAGGAGACTCTGCAAATACAAACTGTGCTTTTCCAAGGATGTGGTTTGTTACTGGCTTAATCCCAGAGGTTGAGCTGCCAATAAACAATCCTGCTCTTCCACTGTCCCATCCCTGCTGTCTTCTCCCTCCTCATCAGTTTTGCTGAGTGACACTGGAAGTTTTGTGGAATGCCTTTTCTAATCTGGCTGGAAAGTAGGTTTAGCTCAGGTTTTAGGGGTTTTTGGCTGGGCTGATTTTCAAGCCTGATCACTGACCTGATCTGATATACTGAGCAGGCGCAAGGGCACTGAGCTGATCCAAGAAATGGAGATTAAAACACATGAAAAGAGAAAATGTCTGTGCAAACAAGGTCAAGGAGCAGACAAGATCTCATGGGTACAACCTGGCACAGCTGCTTTTCCATGCAGTGCCTCAGTGTGTCAGTTTGCTGATGGTGCTGCTGCTGCAGCAGAGGTTCACAACTCTGCAGGAGAAGACTTTCTCTCAGAGAACCATCTTGGAGGCAAGCCCGAGCCTGGACTTTGCTCTTTCTCTGGAGAAATGTAAAGCCTAAATTGCTCTGAAGGTGAGAAAATCACCTGGATTTCTCACAAACATGATTGCACATCAAGATTTTTTTCCCTCTTTCCAAAAACTAGTAGAAGAAATTCAAAACATCTCTGTGGTTAAGCAGAAGGCTGCACTAGCACATCTTCAGAGTGAGCTGTTCACATGCTGTCCTTATCATTGAAAAAAATCAACAATGGTTTTCTCTCCTTTCCCACCTGCCCAACAGGTCTTCAAGGAGAGGAGAGAAAACACACCCAGGATCAACATTTTGTGTTGCAAAGAGCACGGTGATTTAAATCATCCTGAAATTTCACATCTTCACAAAAATAATGTTCTCTCAAAACTACTGCTTTGCTAAGATATAATTTTTAAATTTTAAACTGTGATATCCAACACTGCAAATTAACACAGTGAAAAACAAATCAAAAATCCCATTAAAAAATTAAAAAGATGTTTTATTCTGAAATTATGTTGAAGCCAGACACATCTACATAATGTGAATCTTCTCTTTTGAAGTAAAATTTCAGGCTAAATCCACATGGCTTTACAGTGTATTTTCATAGCAAGTGACTCTTTACAAATGCAAAGTAATTTCTTAGCAAGTTACACACCAAAACTCAGGAATGTGGGAAATCCAGATCAGGAGCAACCTGAGAGTGTGCCTACTTGGGTTCTTTGTTAATTAAGATGGATTAAGTCTTCGCTGTGGACTGGAGATTTCTCAAAGGTGGGGCAGCAAGGTGTTGTCTCTGGTGAGATTAGGAAATCTCTATTTTCATTTCCACTGCTAATACCCCAGACAATATAAATGTGCAGAATGTGATCTAGTAAGAGCTTTCAGTCTCAGCTGAGGCTTTGCATTCCAGCTGTCAGATTTTCACTTGTTTACCTTGGAGTCTGGCTTCAAGGGATATGATAGAAGAGATAATTGGAGTGGAGTGGCTGCCAGCAAGAGAAAAAAAATGTTTCAATAAAAAGTATTTTATTCTGCTATGGATACTTATATGAACAAATGGCACCCTTGGGTACAAACCAGAAATAATCCTAAGCATTCCTCTCCCTCCCTGTCTCCCCATCCCTCCCCTGCAGCAGGTTTCATACCACACACACCATCTTTGCACACAGATTTCTATCGGTGTTCCACTGCAATGGGCCCCAGGAGCTTTCAGAGCCAGGATTGCTGTGCTGTTCCAAGGGCACTGTGAAAAAGGGAGCTCAGGAGCTGCAGTTGAGCAGGGTCTGGGGTGTCCCTCTCACAGGCACTGCCTCTCCTCCTCGTTTTCCCTGGTCATTGCCATTGCATCCCTGCCCCAGGGAAAGGCCGAGCCCTAGGGCTGCCCCACCTTGCTGATGTACCTGACACCAGCCCCCAGCCCTTGCCCACCCCCTGGATCTGAAGGGTTTGCTTCTGAGATTTGTCCAGTGCAGAGATAAGAATAAACCCCGAAACTCTAACAGGACCTCACACTTTGAACTCTGCTTCCCTCTCTGTAGCAGCCCAAAACTGGCTTTCACAAGAGATAAAAGGTTTTCAGGTTGTCCAGGCCCCACCTTTGAAAACATGTTCAAAATCAAGTAACCTTCTTATTTATTAATAGCACCTCACTTAACAAAGCCTTCTGGAGGAAGTGCTGTCTTTATGTGCTGACCCCTTTGTCAGAAAGTCAGAAACCCAAAGTCTGACTGCAACAGAAAGTCACAGGGAAAATATGTATGGAAAAGGGAAGAGCTATGTATGGCTCATACTGAATTTTGCTGCACAGCCTGCCTCCCTGTGCCCCCTTGCAGCTAAGTCTGTAAATTGGATAAACTATTTAAACTCCAAAATCAACTTTGGCCCTCCAAATCAACTATCTCTATAGCAAGTAATTAAATTAGCATGGCGGATGAGAAATCCCTGTCATTGCACATTTTCATTATCATCTCCTAAGGGAACTTGAACTCCAGTGAAGATGTGGCCAGTTAAACCAGCACTGAAAGCCCACGTGAGCATCTCGTGTATCACAGCCATGATGGGAACTGGGATGCTGAGAGTGGTGAGCAGCAGCCCCAGCCAAGCTGGTTTTGTCATCTCTAGCTGGGAGCTGCTGCCTCTGTGCCAGATGAGCTACTGGAGTGTGGCTCCATGTCCAGTCCTGGGCTGTAGGATGAAGGATGTCCCTGAGGCTAAAGCTGTACACATGGTAGCACCAGCTCCTGCCTTGGGGAGCGACAGTGCACGACCTTCCCACACCCCAAATGCATTTTGGAGCTGGCAATGGCTCCCCTGCACCTGCAGGGGAGGTGGGTCAGTCAGCTGTGGCCAAAACGTTTTCAGTCTGCTCAGCTCCCTCACCCCACTCCCTGCAGGAGCCCCTAGACCAGCACAGGCAGCCCTGGTTCAGAAAGGTTTAAGATGCTGTGGCCTTTGCCATCATGATTGCTGTGGTGTAATTTGAAAGTCTGATCTGTCCTCCCTGGTCAAGTCCTGCAAGGGCCAGGAAGTCTGCCCTTGATGGCTTCGTGGGAAGGCAGAACCCACCACTTCTGCCTGAATCCTCACCTTTGTTTGTCAGCTTTCTTGTTCTAAAGCACTGCATTTAACTTTGCAAAGGCAATGTTAAACCCTTTAGGTTTCTCATTTGAACATGATTCTGCATGTCAGTGTCTTCACTGATAAATTCATGTATGAATTTCCAGTTCTTTTACATCTATCCTTCTTACCTTGTCCTAACAGGAGGAATGATAAATGACACCAACATGATCATGCCCTTCTTAAGTGATAAATGACTTTTACATCAAGTATGCAAAGATCTGGGGAATGCACAGGCCAGTGTCCCACTGCACACTGCAAAACAATGATGAAAATTAAATAAGGCTCCACTTTTTCACCAACTATCCAAGTCAAAAAAGTTTCCTTAATTAGACTGTTTGGTTTGATGTTTGTTTCTTAGCAGGAGGAAGTTAAAAAAATGAATCCCCTGAACACCAATGGTGAGTATAAATTTTGTTTTTCTTAATGTTGCTGTTATTTTCCGGCCACATTTTTTACTGCTGAACACTTCCTGTGCAGGATTTCCACCAGACTTCTTACGTGTACTTGCCCCAGTGTGCAGCTATGTTCATCCTCTGCTGAAGACACATACTCTCACACAGAGACAATCTGTTTTTTCAAATGCATATGGTGCTGTAGCAAAAGTGCATCTGGGTGATGTTGAGGGAGCTATTCATCAAAGGCCTAAATATTTCAGAAATGTTCTAAATTCCTTTTTATTTCAGATTTTAATATTCAATAGGCAGGGTCTGCTACCAGTGACGTGTGTGTAACTGCTGAATTGACCCCTCAGTGCTGCTTGGATTTCACTGATTCCCTGGAATATGGTGTTTGTGTGTACAGTGGAAAAGAGTGCCAAAGCAGTTTGATTTATACCAGATTTTTACTGCTGTCATTAATGCCATGCTCTGGCTTACCCTTATCTGGAATGACTGGGAGCTGATGGTGCTATGGGCTCCTTTGGAAGGACCTTAATGTCTCACCATGGGTTCTCCCAAGCCTGGGAAGGGGCAATTGGCTTTCTTAGATCCCAGCCCAAGCTGTAGGAACTACCACAGAGTCTCCTCTTTACTGTTTTTGGGCCATAATTTGGGATATGAGGCTCGGAAGAATGTTTCTCAAAATCCCTTCTAAGTCAAGCCCAGTGTGAGGCACTACCAGAAAGCATTTCAAATAAGCAAAGCATGAGCTTTAAATGTGTCAAAATAGCCCTTCTACAGGAACTGCCACAAAAAGTAACTCCCACAGCTGGCTGGTCCCAAGTAGACCCAGCAGGAAAGGCAGGAAAATGCAGAGTCCTTGGTGAAGGGACTTGCCAGGGTGCTGCCTGCACCAGGCTGGTTCTTGAGGCACAAAGAGCCTGTCAGCTCACTGCCACTCAGAAATCCAAACTGGGAAACTCCAAACAAGCACAAAACAGCAAAGCAGTGAAGAAGAAAGCTCATTCCTCCTTTATCCAAACAGAGCCTGTTGGTGGTGAGCCCAAAGGGACAACAGAAATGCCAGAGGTTGGGATCTCAGTTTGTCAGCTCATATTGTCTGTGCATAAATCCCATGAAGCAGGGGGCATTCCTGCATGGTGTTGGGGGGCTGCTTGGCCTGCTCAGCCACCAAAGTGCCTGCCAGGGTTTCTGAACACACTTTCCTTTGGCAAAATGGCACATTCCAAGGCTGAGCCCCAAGTCTGGCATGGTGCTGTGCCAGTCAGGAGCCCTGACCCCTCATGGGGGTGGTAACAAAAGCCACCCCTTCTTAGGGGAGAAAGATGAAACCACAAGTTCAGGAAGGTGTAAGGGCTTGAGTAGGGAGGGTGAAGCCTTTTAAGTGATCAGATTAGACAGAAGAAGTATTAATAAAAGGCCAGATACTGGTAGATTTAAAGCTACTGTGTAAAGACTTGCTGATTTGAATGGGTGCAACAGCAGGGTTTGAGGGGACACTCCAGGCTCAGACCCTGATGCTTTCAGGTCTTCTTTAGGCAAGGATGGGAGGCTGGATCATGTCCTCTCCATGGGTCCTTTCCAATCTGAATTATTCTCTGGGTCTGTGAACATGTTCTAAATGTGCAGAAGAATTTCCTAAAGTTTCTAAAGTTTCTCGAGAAACTGATGGGTTAAGAAATGCATGTTTACTGTGTCTTCTGGTGAGTATCCTTTGCTGAGACTGAAAATATCCCAGTTCAGTTGCTGGCACTGCCTCAGACTTTCTGGGTGATCCTGCAAATAAAAACAGCTGGACTAGGTGTCCCAGGAACACAGCATCCTTTCTTTGCCAGAAATTTTTATTTTCTTTTTGCCAGGAGCCAAAATAGGTGCTGGGTAAACTGCTGAACCACTAATCTCTATGCTGCACTTTTAGTGCCCAAATGTTCAGGGATGAGAGCAACCCTCTCTTCCTTCTGCTCTTTGCCTGTCTCTGGAGCAGAGCCCTGTTTTGTCTCCTTGGTTCTAAGTGATCCAGCACAAGAAGAACCAAGTCTCACCAAGCCCTTGCTGTACTCAGCTGCAAACTCCTCTCTCCTCTGATTGCCCACAGGCACAGCACCATGAAAACATTGTCTTCTGTCATTTAATCTGTCACTGAAGAGCAAACCCTAGAGGATAAATTCAAAGACTGCTTGCTCTTTTTTTAAATGCAATTCAGGAACACATTTCCACTTCTCTTTGGTTTTGAAGATGGCTTTACAAAGAGCTAGCACACAAGTCAGACAGCAGTTTCCTCTTTGCAGGTGCATAATGTCAATCACACCCTCCTGCCTGAGCTTTGTCCTCCTGCCTGCCCTACTGACAGTGTAGGATGTACTGAGGATGGGAAAAGGATGGGACATGAGATAATAAATCCTCTGGCGCAGCTCAACTGCCCTCACTCAGTGCAGAGTGCCTGTGCCAGGCAAAGTGCAAAACTTCCTCCACCAGAGCCTGCAGAGACAGGGGTTAGTCTGTTGTGATTTAGAGAATCCAAAGTTTTGTGCCAAACCCTAAACCCAGCACTTGTGTTGTCACTGATACCATTTCAGGAGGGAGCCAGAGGCACCAAGCAGTAAATTCAAGAGAATTAAAACCATCTGCTGCCCAGGACTGCCAGCTCTTATCTCCCTGCAGAGTCTTTTGAGGCAAGCAGTTTCAATATCCAAGTTAAATTTCCTTGACAGCCACCAAAACCCAGCCAGCAATGCTGTCCCTCTTGCACACAGCAGGAGATAAAAGCCAACTAGAGCAACAGTTTTACTGGAAATTCTAGATCTTTCTAAGACACTTCAAGAAAGTCTTGAGATGGAAGGGACTTTAAAGGGGTTTGTTCTAACTTTAGAGGGGTTTGTTCTAGCCCCAAACCCCTTGCCATGAGCAGGGACATCACCCACTAGATCAGGTTGCTCAGGGCCCCATCCAACCTGGCCCTCTAGATTTTTGCAGAGTACTCAGATATATGTTCATGATCAGTGAGTGCAGGCATAGGTATATACACACATTTTTTGGCTGGATTCAAGTTCCCACATTGGTTGAAAAACATGTCCTAAGGAGTCTCCCATGTAAACAGACATCCATGTGGGTCTAATTTTCACAGCCCTGTGAGTAATGCTCTGGGTTCAGCATCTGGGATTCCAAAAGTGGACAAAATGTGACCAGAGACAGTGATAGCACAGTTCCTTACAAAGAGATGGGGAAAAGGTCTGATTTATTATTTATAATCTAGGGGCAAACACCATCAAGGGGGCAATAAGATAATTTGTCAGTGGACTGCATAAAGCTGAAAGTGTCCTCTCAGTCTCTTTAAATTCCTGTGAGCTGAAAGTGCTCCCATCTCAGCAGCAGTTTTCTCCAGAAGCCAGCTAGTGTTCTCAGTGCCTTTTGCCAATAGCAGCTATAACGACATTAAAAGGATGATTTGCAGAAGCAGAAGGAGGAGAAGATGTGCAGAGCAATGTTACACAACATTGTAAGGAGTTTGCACACTTCTGTTGTTCCAGCAAACCTCTTACAATGACACTCATTCCCATTTTCTCTCTGTATTTTGGAGATAAGACAATTTTGAATTCTTTTGTGTGATTATCTGATAAATGCAGAACTTTGGCTAATTGCAGCCATTCAAGGGGAGCTTGATGACCCCAAAACAATTGTTTGCTATGAATGGCCATTGTGATCCCATAAAAACAATAGCACGGGATGTCACACATCCTTTCCTGAGCTTCAGAGAGGGATGCTCAAATACAAGAACTTAAAAATGAAACAACATTTCTTTAAAGTAGAAGTGACTGCAGTGTGTGTTGCCACTTCTCTTGGTGTTCATGTAAGTACATTTACCTCCAAATGCCATCCTTTCTCCCCAAGCCTGAGCTGTAATTAGAATTCTACCTTTAAATCTGAGTGCAATTTGAAGGCTTAATACAGCATCCAGCAGCAATAATGGCAGTAATTACAAATGTGTTCGGTGTATAGAACTAAAGAAAAATACACTAAAGATGAAAAATGCGATCACTGAAGAATTCTTTTGAAACAACACAGGCAGAAATGGGCAAGTTTGCATGGCTATAAATATCACCAGCACAGAGCTCACATTATTTAGGGCACGTGTGTGATGAGTGCTCTTCTGAAAGGCTCTGGGCAGCAATAAAGCTTGAGAGCACAGGCAACCTGGGAAATATCAAAATATTATAATCTGCTTTGGAGACACACTGCTTTTCTTTATGGCTTGCAAAAATATACTGGAGATTCCAGCTGCACTCTGCTGCAGGAACGCTGGTTTGTGGCAAAGGGAGAGGGAGAGTGTGCGGGCAGGTATTGCTAAAGAAGCTGGCAATGGATCAGCGTGAGCAATGGGGTAGAAAGTTGCTTTAATGGCATTGCATATCCTGTCCTGAGAGTCATGGTGAAACCTCTCAGGGAACAGCCTGTAACAACCTCCTTCCAGTCATCCCACATGTATCATCAGGATCCAAAACACATGCAGCGTGGACACAAGACAAACTGGTAGGGATCTTGGTTTTCACAAGTTGTTCCTTGGGTCCTTAGGAGAAATTCTGCTTGAATTTGGCAATGTCTTCAACACAAACTGTTCCAAATAAACCATCAGGAGACCTGAAGTACTTTGTTTTTTTTCATCTGCCCTCCAAAGAGCAGGAGAGCAAACTGAATACGTCTAAATAACAAAGTACTGTAGCTCATCTCCTTATTTTATTATTTTTCATTTATCCATTAACCATTTCTCCAAGTAGCTTCTCTCATATACTAATAAACTTGTACCATAAAACTGGGAGGCTTCCCATTTTTTCAACTTGTGAAATGAAGTATGAGAAGGCAGAACTTCTCTGATATTTTTATTTAACCCCAAGCTGCTCCTTTCTCCAGTTATCACACCATAAAAGTCCAAGCTGTGCACCCGAGAGGTGTCTGACTCCAGGCACTTGGTCTCAGCACATGCAGTACCACAAGGAACAAGCCATGCTATGGGACTTTTGCACTTCTTGCCTTCTGGAATTTCCCACTTATAGTTCCTCCTTCAGTCTCTCAGGAGGAAGGGGTGCACTGTTTTTGGTGTCAGCTGTGCCACCACCCTCAAGCTCTCTGTGTCTGCTGCCTGGGGAAACAAGGTCCTCAGCTGAAAACATGACAGATGGTGGTGGTGGTTAATGAAATTAAACCACAACCTTGTTCTGCAGAACCAGGCAGAAATCTAACATGTCTCTGCACCTTGGACAAGTCAAAATTAAATGTTTTCAAGCTCAAACTGCATGCTGGTACTTCTCCAATGCTGTTATCTGTTTAGGCATTGAGGTCAGAGGTAAGAGAAGCCTTTCTTGTGACACACAACCATTTCACAGAGTTGAGAGTGGGAACACAAAGTGCCACTGAAACAGCAGTCATCTCATGACTCTGCTCTGAGCACTGATGCTGAAAGAGCTCTGTCCAAGCTCACAGGGCAGCTGCTGCAGAGCCAAGGCTCCAGGTATGGGTTAGATGGAAAGGAGATGGGGCCCACCCAGATTATGCTCTGCAGTCCCCTAAAGGCTGCTTGGAAGGTTGCATCAGCTGTCTCCACAGGCAGCAAGCCTGGAGGAAAGTCCCCCGTTGAACACACCAGGTGGGTTAGCCATTCCCAGCCCACAGAGGGGCCTCAGGCCATCCCTTGTGTCCCTGAGAAGTTTGGGCTGGGAAGCCCCTGTGTGCAGAACTGGCCCCAGAGCCTGGTGGTGTCCCAGCTGCTCTCCTTAAAAGTGGCATTAGGCTCAATTTAGGTGCCTAACCAGCAGTGCCCGGTGCTATTAAGGCACCCTTTGGCCTTTGCTTCCTTACTGCTGCAAACTCTGTGCCTCTCTCATAACCATGGCAGACATTTCTGCTCACTTAGGGCATCCCACATGGCACAGAGTGTCTGTATTCCTGCTCACAAACCAGGCTAACAATACTCAAATCCTCACTTTTTAAAAAATATTGGTATCCACTACACAAGCTCAGACTTACAAGATACAATGCCTGTCAGTTCATGTTTCTGTATGCAGGATCCAGTGCATATGGATGAAGATATAAATACATGCCCAAGCTTATGCAAACTTTTAACCAGGAGAGCAGCAGCTTTTGCCAGTAGTTTCTGAATCTCATTTTCTAAATATACCTTGCCCGATTCACGGGACGAGCACGGTTTGGCACCTCCCGAGGGGAAACAGATGTTTGGCTCCCAATCCCTGGAATTTCTTGAACTTCTGAGGACAAAAGGGCAAAGGTCAGAGGTTGAGCAACACTATTTATTTTGACTCATTTTCTACCAATTGTTCAAAACCACGAACTGATAGGGCATTTCAAGACCCATGGGGTCTGCCTGCACAGCATGGCAAATTCCAGTCATTCCTCCAGGCTGATGGGGGCTACTCAAGCCCCACTGAGGTAAGGTGGAACCACCAGCCCTCAGTCTGCTGAGGAAGGACCTGTTCCAAACAGACCACTCTGTCCCCAGACAGACCATCCCATCCCCACAGCACCAGTCCTGTGCTCCATGGGGAAGAAATGCCAGGCCTCAGGACGTATCTCACCTGCCCCACAGAGACAGACCCAGGGAGGATGTCCAAAAGATTTCTTCCTTTTCAAGCAGGACCACACGAGAGAGGAGAGAGGAGACCCTTGCTGGACTTCAAATATCCCTTTTTATCATGCACCTAGACTTCAATTTACTTAAATTAAAGAGGGTGGTCAGGGCACTGGAAAAGGTTGCCTAAAGAATCTGTGAATGCCCCCGTCTTAGAAAGTTTTCAAAGCAAGGCTGGATGTGGCCCTGAGCAAACTGATCTGGTGGAAGATGTCCATGCCCAAGGCAGGGGGATTGGAACTAGGTAATCTTAAAAGTCCTTTCCAACCCAAACCATCCTGTGATTCTGTACATTTCAGAATAAAAAGTCTGCAGCACATCCACAAAGTAAAAGGTAGTTTTTAGAACTAGGTCCTCAGGCTTGAGGCAAAAAAACACTGCAGCCCTAACAAAAGAGCTGGGATCAGCACTGTCCCTTCTTGTGCCACTCTCCTGAGAGCAGGTGGCTGCTCCCACGAGGATAGGGACTGTCCCATAGCTATTTTCCCCAGCCCAAGCAGTCACACACATGGCTATCAGAGAGCATCCCAGGCCTGGGCACTCACTGGGATGGGCACTCAAAAGCTGCTGCTGATTTGCCCCAGCCCACAGGGAGGAGAGACCTACAGCTGCACTGAGTGCTGCACCAGAGGATCTACACTCACCATGGGGGGTGAGCATGGGATGGTTTCATTTCAAAAAAAAAAAAAAAAAAAAACCTAGAATTTTCTCCAGCTTCTTTTTCTGTAAATATGTACTGAAAACTAAACTGCAGTGGTTCCCTGAACAGCAGGTCAGGGTGGCATGGTTGCTGTCCCTGACATTATTGCTGCTCAAGTAATGGGAAAATACATCACAAATGCTGGCTCATCTCTCCATCCTGCTCCCATGTTACCTGGAAGGATCACACTTGACCAGTACTTGTCACGTGAAAATGTCCCCGGTTGGGAGGAAATTCCTATCACAGAGGTGGCACTCATTCTGCACAACTTTCCGGTATTTCTGTGGTGAAAAGAGAGAGAAATCTGAGACATCTGCATCCTCCAGTCTGTCCTGCTCACCCAAAGGCTTTTGAGACCAGAGGGGTTCATGCATCAGCTGCATGAGCCCTTATGCTGGCTCTGAATCACCATCTGGCACTGGGTGGTTTCCAGCACCTGGGAAACATGAATATGGATCAATGCAGCCTTTCTTCCTCTCCTTCCCCCTGCCCCTGCCTTGGGCATGCTCTGTGCTTACATCTGCAGCTTCCAGGGCTGCAAATACCAATAAAGATCTAAGCAAATGAAAGCTTCAGCCTGCATTCTCATTGAATGCAAACAAGATGTTTTTAGAAACAGCCCTATTTTGTTTACTTACATGTTCTCTGCTGAATTAACCTCTCACAGAAGTTTCTTGGGTTGAGATGAAGTGGTAACATTCCATTCTGGTATCTCCTCTCTTTTTCTCCCCAGCCCCCAAGATGGTCTCAAATACACTCTCATCCACCTTCCTACTGCAACAGGTAGAAGATCTGTTTAGAAGCAGCAGCAAGAACTCAATCTCCTCTGTGGTCATTCCTGCCATGCCTGCTCCAGGTCAGCACCACCAGGGCACGCCAATCCACCTAACCTGGGCTCCTACAGCAAGTCCTGAAGTGATCTCAGGGCATGGTGCAATCCAAACAGGTCTCCATGTGAGAGTTAAAGCAGTGCTTTGTCTTAACCACTGAATTAACAATTTTAAATTTAGATGTATCCGGGTCTCTATTTTTTTTCTGTATTTCTACAGTACTTAGCACAGCAGCACTCTGGTTCATCTGTGATGTCCCCAGGCATGGTCCCAAAACAAACAAGAAGTTGCAAATCAGCAATCTGAATCAGTAAAATGAAGAGGAGTGTGGCTTTGTTTCCATTGGAGCAGAAGCACTCTTTGTATCATTTCCAGATCAAGAAGCAGACTCCGGGAGGTCCAAATTCTTTGGCCTGGCTACCAGACCTCAACTGGCTGACTGTAGGGGCACAGTACAGCTGGGTTAATATTCACTATCCCTGTAAAGCAGTTTAGTCACCCAGTGCTGTTCATGACCCCCTCCCTCACCAGCAGCAGCCCTGTGAGGGTGTAGCTGGCACAACACCAATCAGCAGGACCCTGCCCCAGGCAGTGCCGGTGAAATTCCCTGCAGACAGCAGGGAAAGGCTGGGGACAGTCCTTTGAGGTCACATTGTTCATGGTACCCATGTCTGGAAATAAATAACCAGCCATTTGCACCTCCAGTTTGTCTTCACTTAAACTGTACATCCCTCCTTAGCACTGTACAGATTAATTTGGGCCCTGACTCAGTGAAGCATTCAAACGTGTGCTCCAGTTCAACCACTGCTCCTGGTGGAGCAGAGAGAGGGGGTGATGGCAGGACAGCTGCCAAGTTCATCCCTGTGTATTTGCCTGTGGACAGTAACCATTCCTGCAGGGAGATGGTGTCCCCTGCTCGATTTATCCCCAGGGGGAGAGCTGTGCAACCTCTGCTCTCCTGTGTCCTCAGTGCATTCTCCTCGTGCCTGCTGCCTGTCTTGGCAATGCTGGCAGGCTTGTGGGCTAGGCTGGATCTGCCCCAAAGTGCTGGTGGGGTCTTGCTGGGTTTAATCCCAGCTGGCAACTCAGCCCCACACAGCCACTCGCTCACTCCCCCTGCCCAGTGTGATGGGGAGGGTAAAATTGAGATAAAGACAATTTGATAAGGAAAGCAAGAGCTGCACACAAAAGCAGTGCAAAACAAGGAGTCAGTTTTCCCCTTCCCTTGGGCAGGCCAGGGTTCAGCCATCACCAGGAGAGCAGGGCTCCATCACACCTAACTGTGACTTGTGAAAGGGAACATCATTCCAAATGTCCCACCCTTCCTCCTGCTCACCCCACTTTACATCCTGAGCACGGTGCACATGCTATGGAATACCCCTGGGTCAGATGTCCTGGCTGTGTCCCCTCCCAACTCATTGTGCACCCCTTGCTGGTGGGGGGAGATGAGGAGCAGAAAAGTCCTCGATGCTGTGTAAACCCTACTCAGCAATAACAAAAACATCCCTGAGTTATCAGCACTGTTTCCAGCACTAATCCAAAACACAGCCCCATACCAGCTGCTGTGAAGAAAATTAACTCTACCCCAGCCCAAAACAGCACAGGTCTCTACCCAGGGCTGTTTGCCACTGCTCTTTCATGCCCACAACACTGTGCAAAGACAGGGATGGGGTAGGCTACAGCCCAAATCTGGGAAGGCCATGTCCTTTGTGAGTCTGGTTAGATGGAGTGCCACAAATCCAACAGGTCCACAAATGGCACCAGCAAAAGAGCAAGGACAGGTTTTTCTGGCCCACCCCCAAGGGAAAAGTGAAAGCAGGGGCATGAAGCAAACAGACAAATGCCTCAGTAGAAATTGGGGATGCCCCATGCCTCAGAACAGCTTTCCACCTCTGAATAGATGAAGTCCAAGTGCAAATATGGCCCTGCTCAGGGACAGATGATAAGGATTGATGCCACAAGCAAAGCAACAAGATCTTAAATCTCTTGATACAAGTGTGGGAAGCCACTCAGAGAAGCTAGAAATCATGCAAAATGATGGGGGCTATGAACTCAGGAGCTTAGCTCTGGTCTGCTGGGATTGCTGTCATAACTCCAATCTTAGCACATCCTCTGTTTAAGGAGATAGGAAGGGGGAAGGAGTGCAGGGCTGCTGTTGTGTATCAAGTGTACATACCACTGCCCGCAGCCTGTCACTGGACGATGAAGAGTGTGGTGAAGGAGCCACAGATCAGTGTGTGCAGGAAGAGGAATCAAAGGGACAGCACTGAGGGCTCTCCTCTGGACCACCAGGACTGGGGAGCAGGAGAGCAGAATGTCTGGACCAACCCTCCAACTGCCAGAAAAGATGCAAGGGAGAAGCTGTGATCCCCAACTGGGGCTGGGGGTGGCTGCTGGCTGTCAGATGCCTCTGTGTTTATATTCCAGCTGCCTCCCGTGGAAAGTGCGCAGAGTCTGGCATTTCAGAGCAAATGTAAAACAGCAGGGACTTTGATTCACAACTAGGATTTATCTAGGTACTGCCTGTAGTCTTTGTGGTAAGGCTCAGATTTTACAGTTCACTGCCCCAGGTTGTGATTCATTGTGAGAGAGGCCATTAAAGAGAGATTTACAGAAGATACAAGAGAACTGCCCAGATTATCCACTAAGGCTAAGCAGAGTCACTTCTCTCCAGCCAGAATTAGACACCTTGTCCTGCTCAGTCCCTTTTTCTTGCAAAAAAAAGATGCACAAAGGAGCTTTGTGCAGCCAGACTGTTCCTGTACCAGCAATGTGAGCAGAGAGAGGTCTGGGCCTTGGCCCTGGTGCTTCACACACCCCTGGATCATTCTGCAGGACTCTCAGCACAGACTCCAGAATAGCTTAACCCAGAGAAGAGTCTCCCCAAAGAGCAATCTCCTCATTTGGGAAGGAAGAGACACATCCTCATAGAAGTAAGCTGGGCCATGGTGTACACATCACAATAAGCAAACAGGGAGATTGCTGATTTATTTACTCATTAGTACAGGTACAACATCAGACACTGGAGATCTGGTTTAGGTTCCTCTAGATTCACATCTTCCATCACTGTGGAGGGTGCAAACTATATGATGTGGAGAGATAGGAACACACTTTGTTTCTGCTGCTGAAGGAGTTCTAGTCTTACAAAAACAGTCTACTTTTATTGAAGCAGACACTGGACACCTCATCCACCAACCCTTGGACTCATAGCACCTTGTACATTATAGCTATTGCTGGCCCAAAGAAGAATAAATTGTTTCACGTAAAGTGAAAGATCCACAAACCCCCAGCATTTAGAAAGCCCCAGTGCAGTATCAGACAGTCTGATAGCTGGGATGCTCTCTAGGGCTGCCTGAGAATCCTGCCTTTACCTCCTTCATCCCAATGACCCTATCCCTAATCCTGTAGGCACATGTCGACATTTGCTCTTCCTTACCCTGGCACTATTGGCCTCACACTTCACCCATGCCTCATTCTCCTCAGGCCAGACTCAGTGTCCCCCAGGTTGAGGCAGACAGCTATCTTTGTGCCATGCACATCCCAAAGGAGTCTCAAAGAGCTGTAGCAGCATTAGTGTCCCATTACATCACTGCTCAGGGACACGGGATCATTTTCATATCATACACTACAGCTAAAACCGTAACACGAACCCTTTGCTTCATGTACTGAGGAATTTAGTCCAGACAGAGTGAAGCTGCTAGACTGAGCTGCATGTCATCTCTGACTGGACCATGACTGAAGGACTCAAATATGTGTCCCTGAGGCAGACCCATGGCTCTGTTGCTTGTGAGGTTGTTGGGGTTTTTTTGTTTGTTTTTTTTTTTTTTACAGTAATATAATCATCAACCTAGATAAAGATGCACAGACAGTGTGGATTACATGAAAATGAGGAGGCTTGAGGAGTTACAAAGGGTAGACAACACTTTAAAAATCCTAACTGCTGTAAACACATCAGGAAAGGGAGAGGAAGGGAGAGGCTGTGCCTGTGGGAGTGGGGCACAGCTGAAAATACTCCTAAGGCCCATGTCTTGACCTTTACATGAGCTGAGTCTTTGATCTCAACAGAGAACTCTCACAAGCCCTGCAAGTACAGCCAGACATCAGCTCAGGGATGTGCACAAAGCTGGGCCTTCTCCCTCCCTCATTCCCACAGGGGAATAGCTCTACCTCTTCACAGGTCCTCACTTAAGGGTCAATTCTTAAAGTTTGTTTGTCAGCTTGAGTGCTATCTAATGTGTACATACAGGTTTATTATTATTATGATTTATTATTAGCAATTTCCATTAATAACACAATAAATGGTCATACATTTATGCTCTTATAGATGTGGGTTCAACAGGACAGAGTGGGCTGACCTCTCAATGCCAGGGAGGGATGCCAGCCACCCCCCTAGGTGACAAGGACACACAGATCCCTTTCCCTCCTATTCAGGAAGAGCTCACTCTGCCCCCAGGCTGTGCTGTCAGGCTGGACAAGAACCCCAGTATTTACATCTCTCAGTTTTCCAAAACAGGATTTAATTTCAAATCTACCCCTAAATAAGTCTTGTTTTTCAGACAAGAGAACTGGGACATGTAGAAATTAAGACCTGATTAGGCAAGTGGAATCAGTTTGAGTAGTCTAAATACTCCATCTTTCTCTCTTGGCAAATGTTTGCATCCCAGATTCTTGGCTTACTTTTTCTCAAGAATTGCATTTTCCTTGGGATTAATATGTGTTGGCATTGTACTTCCACCAATCCCACCTAACCAGCAAACTTTCTCTTTCACATCTTTAACAGTAACCCATTTGCCTTCACAGAATCACAGAATACCAGAACCACAGAACCTGCTGAGTTGGAAGGGACCCACAAGGATCATCAGGTCCAATTCCTGGCCCAGCACAGGGCAGCTCCCAGAGTCACATCGTGTGCCCAAGACTGTTTCACTCCTGTCTGTTCTACCAGAGAAGTAACTGCAGTGCCTTGCACATACTCCAGGGAAGTGTAAGACTGCACTGGGAAATAAAAAATGTCAAAGTCTGCAAAGGGGAAAATGTGAGTTTTGTTTAATTTCTGTCTCATTACAAGTGCTGTGTCCTGGTTCTGAGAAACATGAACCAAAGCTGAGTCGATTTTATTGTGAGTGACTAATGGACAATCCAGATAATTTACCAGGAAGCACAGTCCCAGGGCTGTGCAGTACACAGCTTCCAGGGAAAAAAGGCCATATTTGTGAACAGAAAGTGACACCACTCATTGTTGTGAAAGGCAATTCCCTATCTGAGAAGTGATGGAGCAAAGCCACCAAGCCCTCTTTAAAGGGAACAAGTCTACCAAACAGGAAGGTCTAAGGCATGACAACGTCTGGATAAGAAGATAAAAAAGTACATATATACCTTCCTGCCATTATGCTGGGTAAAAAAAACTAGTGAATATTTCATGCCTGTGGAAAGTCTGACAGTGTGCAAGCACTTTTGCTCTGCAAAATGTGGAACCAGGCCAGCGGGGACCTGCTTAATTCCACTGCACAAGGAGGGTTCACCCCTCAGCTGCCCTGCGCTCAGTGGCACAGTGGTGAAGGTGTCCACCCAGCATGAAGGGCTTCAAGCCAAGCAGAACCAGTGTGGCTCATGGGTATCAGCACTCACTGGTCATGTTGCTTAACAAAAGGGAGCACAGACTCTTCACTTTCCTCAGATGTCCACATGAGAGCCAGAGGGGCAGATGTAAAATGGCAAAATACTAACTTCTGCCAAATCCAGGGCAAAACTCCCACTGGATTCAATGGACCCAGTTATTTATCCTTAGATTTCAAGGCTGAGACTACTGAACATCTTGTCTAAAACTCCCATGAGCAGCCACAGCTCAACTCATCACCCCCAAATCTGCTTGTGAACCGCAGCAATGGTCCCCAGCTCCCCCTGTCCCTGGGCCACAGACACCAAGTCACCTGGGGGAACAAACATCTCTCACTCCTCATGGCCTCAGGCCTACGGTTTTGTTTACAAGGACAACATAAGCAGTGTTGTGTTTTGCATGACAAAGCTACTTGCTCATCGTGGATGGAAGGTTTCTGGTCTGAGACATCCCTTAGGAAGCTGTCTAGTCCTGCTTTGAATGTTCCAGGTAACCAAGAGCCCATGGATGCCCTCAGAAGTTCATTCAGTGGTTAATTGTCCTCCTCCAGGAGCATTCATGGGAAATGTTTTCCTTCCCCTGGCTGCTCCTGGAGCACGTGGTTTGGGTACTAATGCTGCAGGCTGGCACCAAGCTGCATTTCACAAGGAAAAATATGCAGCCCTCCATAAGCAGATTAGGAAACACAAACACTGAGAAATGGAGAACAGAGTGGGAAAAGAACTCTTATCCAAATAACACCCAGGGCAAGAACCAAGGCCTCCACTTGGTGAGGAAACTAGGGAAAACATGGGATTTAAAAGTTAAGCTGTTGGGAGACTGTTACTTTGCACATTAAAGTGACAGTGTTTCCTCACTCCTGACAGGCCCATCATGGTCCTGCTTGTAGCCAAGCTCAGTTCTGTATGAACATCAAAAGATGTCTCTTTTTCAAGTCAGCTGCATAGTGCACACAACATCTTCTGGGAATTCAAACACATCTGGATTGTTCAATGTTTTCATGGTCTCGTGGGTCTCATCATACATGAGCAAGGTGCCGGAGCCCACCAAGCTACAGGACACCACAACAAAAAGAAACCATTGCAGCTGAGGTGTGGTGGAAGCTGCAAGAGAACTCATCACCCAGAAGCTGGTCCCCACCAGTCTCCAGTGCTGCCCCATGTCTGCAGATGTTAGAATAAGGATCATCAGTATTGCATTGCACTGTGACCTTGCTAAATTCCCTCAGTCCTCTGAGTGCACTCTGCCCAAAGCATCCCCAACTCACACTACATCTGGATATTTTTCTGGGTTAATAAGTGTGAGCAAACTCTACTCCTACTTCCTCCAAATCTCTACTTTCTTTCCCTCTCTTCCCCTTTCTTTCTACCTTGGCCCTTTGACCTTATTCCATTTTCATTACTCTGCAGTGTTTAAATATTCCTAGCAAAACCCGGGCACTACAAAAAATAAACCAAATGCAAAAAGAAGGCAGAACTATTCAATACATAAACAGCTGGTTTGTAGGAATCCTGATGTCATTACTTCAAGAGAATAAAGGAGTATAAATTCTGATGCAAGTCTCCCACTCAGCTGCAAAATATGCTGCTGTATTTACACTAAATAATCATCAGACAGTTATGTGTTTTTTCCCAGAAAACTCTATCCTGAATTTGTTCTTAGAGAGGAAGTTGTTCATAGCCTCTTACCACCCCCATCTTTGATGCCTGCTATTTTAGGATTGTTCCACTTCTTTTTTGCCTCTCTCCCCATAAAACTGGAATTACTTTAGCCCACAAGGTTACTTCATAAAGCCTTCTTCTCAGCATATGAATCCAATTTTAGATTTTCAGGCTTAAAAATAAATATCTGACAAAACCCCCCAACCAAACAAAAAAGATGTTCTAAAGAGGGAGGGGAGAAAGAAAGCTCTGACATCCATTGTTTCAGTCTTAGCTATCTCCACTTTATTCAGCAGAGTCACATCCATTTTACTGTAAGGGATGTGTAATCTCTGGATGGAGCTGCTTAGTAAAGATTTAGTATTGAATGGGTGATGCCTGAAAGAATAGGAGTGTGACTGTAGTATGTTGCCCAGGGATGGCTGCTCATTAAGCTGCCCAGAGTAAACAGTGTACGCATGCAAATTAGAAAACTCTTGGGGAAAAGAGCCACTTACACAGTAATGGCCTAACTCTCAGAAAATCTGTTCTGTAAAATTAGTTGTTAGTGGAGACTGCACTTTACTTTCATACTTTCTATTAAGTGTGTAAAAATATATTAATGACCTTTTGCAAGTTATATTTGGGCAACATTTGTGGTCGATAAGGTCTCTCAGTAGCTGAATTAGATGTACAGACATGGTTTTAACACAGGTTGTTAGCTAGAACAAGGGGTCAGCACAAGCCTTCTGGAGCAAGCAATCTGAAATGCATTTGAGGCTGTCTTCCATGTGAGAAATTGTTTCAGCCATTCCCTAATATCATCTTCCTTCTCCAGACCAAGACCCTTCAAAGAGAAGGGGGTTTGTACGTGAGGTAGGTGTCCAGATTTCAAAAAGCAGTGAAAATATGCCTCAAAGACAGAGCAAATGTACCTTCCAAAACTCTGGTTGTTCCTGTGCACAATCCCTCCAATGCCATGTGTGACTTGGGAGTTGGTTTCTTCTTTTTTTCCCCACTGGGTTACCAGTTCAGCATTTTTGACTTGGTTTCCCTCTACCTTGGGCAAAGCCTGGAAAATATAAACTGCCCCCTAAAAAGGGACAAACACAGCCCCACTATTTATCCCTACACTCCTACTCTGTGCTTTCTTTTTTCCCCACAGATAGTAAAAATGAGACAATCCATAGCAGGCCTAAGTCTGATAGTTTGGCTGAAATCAAACACCAGTTTTCAAAAGGTTTTTGAATCCAGA
This sequence comes from Dicaeum eximium, assembly GCA_013396995.1. Taxonomy (NCBI): domain Eukaryota; kingdom Metazoa; phylum Chordata; class Aves; order Passeriformes; family Dicaeidae; genus Dicaeum; species Dicaeum eximium. Next base: position 1,598,617 of record VWZP01007621.1, on the reverse strand, counting down.
GAGAAATGCCCACAAAGCTGCAGAATACATTGGGTTGGACTGACAGCTAATTTTTCTCCCCACTTTTCTGTCTGTCTGTGCAACCAAGAAATCAACTATTCCAGACAAATTTCCAATACAAAACCTCTTTACCACCCTTCTGGATATGATGTCACTGGGGAACATCCTGACGGTTCCAAAAAAACTGGGATTCCTGCCTGATGGCACAATAACAGTGGTAGAAGTTTTAAGACTCACAATAAGTACTGGGAGAGCAGGGATAAACAATGATTGGCATCAAAATCAGAAATCAAATCTCCTGGCTTTCTCCTGGCTTACATATATCATGTGGTATTTTATGTTCCTGGCAAATAATTTATGGTAAGGTTTTTGGAAATGAGTGCTTTTGGAAATGAGGCCTTCTAAGTGAAAATGTAAGCACTGCAATAAATGACTTGATCTTCAAATGTATTCAACAGCCTATGGCTCTTTCTGAAATCAGAGCTGTGGAGTGCTCAGTGCTTTAAAAATGAGTCTCATTTTCTCTTGTGCTCAACTTTGGATAAAAGACTTATTTTAATGTTCAGAAAAGGAGGATTTGCTCATACTGCATAATCAATCTGTAATCCTTAGAGCTTCTAAATGTGAAGTGGTGCTGTTAATTCCCTTATTCTGGTGTGGTTTTGAAGGTGTTCAGTGGAATAAATTGCACATGCAACTTGGAACATTTTTCATATGCTTTGAGGAAGCAGGATCCAGATGACAATTGATGTGACATACTTGTCACCTGCAGCGGAAAACCCCGCCGAGAGGGAAGCCATAAGGCTGCTCCCCCTGCCCACAGCATCCTACGCGGTTTGTGGTACAACAAAAAAGTCTTTGCAGCCACGTATTTATTTGTCTTGTTTAGTGCCCTTTGTGCTACTCCCACACATCGGACTTTAAAGCTTTCTTTGGAAGTTTTATTATCGTTCGTATTTCGCAGCCCTCAGAGGCGCCGATGCCGCAGCCTGTTCTGGGGAACGGGTGGCAAAGGCTCTTTGTTTCTCTTGGGGGGAGACCTCAAAGGCCACTACAGCTGCTCAGAGATGTTTCCTTTTAAGGATGAGCTGAGGGAGGCATCCTGCTTTCATCCTTAAATCTTACCAGATGAGAGGGAAGCTGGTGCTGAGGACCAGGCAATGATGACCCGTGCTGAGTTTCCCCAGGCACAGGGGACAGTGGACAGGCATTGCCAGGGCGCTGAGAGCCAGGGGCTGTGCTCTGCCCTGCAGCTCTCTGTGGCTCTTCCCCAGCCTCTGCCCTGTAGAGCAGAACTGATCATCTCACTGGATCTGCTGGCAGGCTGCCCAGCCAGCCCAGCCATCGCTGGGGACAAATCAAATACTGCTGACAGTGTCTCAGACCCACATGTATGAGAAAGCCAAGCTTTTCCCAACGCCTCTTGCCATAACCCTTTCCCTACTGGGATCACTGCCATGTCTTATTTAGAGATTCCCTCTTTCCAAGCAGGAAAGATTTGAAACTGCATTTGAGAGAGGGCGTATTTAGATTATTATGTCCTTCTCACTGGAAAATTTTTTTAGTGACTGTCGTAGGAAAGTTGTTTTCACAGGCATAAATGCTGTGCAAGGAAATACTTCCTAATATGAAAATATGGACAAACTATCTCAAAAGCACATGGCTTGAGTGCGGGACTATGCAATGCTGAAAATTAATCATGCTGACATGAACCTCCACTGTAAAAGCAAAGTGTGTCACATTACCATTTTCAGCCCAAGAAATAAATATATATACTGCAACAATGAAAATAAATCAGAGTATAGCAATAAACAACCGTTACATTTCCTGTAGGGGCTGAAAAAAACCAACAAAAATGCAGGGAGTGTATGGGAGAGAAAAGGGGCAAAGAGAGAGATGGAGAGAGTTTTTACAAGGATATGTGGTGACAAGAAAAAAACCAAGAGTTTTAAGTTGAAAGAGGGTAGATTAAATTGGATATAGGGAAGAAATTTTTTACTGTGAAGGTGGTGAGGCACAGGAACAGGTTGCCCAAAGAAGCTGTGGATGCCTCATCCCTAGAAGTGTTCAAGACCAGGTTGGATGGGGCCCTGAGTAACCTGGTCCAGTGGAAGGTGTTCCTGCCCTTGGCAGGGGGGTTGGAACAAGATGATCTTCAAAAATGCCTTCTAACCCAAACCATCCTGTGATTCCAGAAGTCTAATATGGCAAAGGGTATCAGTGCAAAATATTGTTCTGTGTGGGCCATCACCCCTCAGTCCATGTAGATTCTTGCTCTCCAGGGTCACTAAAACAGCACGCCAAATTTGTATGAATTTTAGGATGGTCACTAGAAGCAGCAGCCTGATGATGTCTGGTGATCTCTCTTCTCCAGAGGGTCATCTGGAGTCTCCCAAGCACTGGCTGATCTGTGAGCAAATCTCAGCTCTCCCCCATGGGCTTCACTCCTTTCACAGCTCCCAGGTTCACACCTGACCTCTCTGTTTGTTGCCTGCCTGGACCCAAACACTTGCACTCCTACTGATATGAAGCCAAGATCCAGCAGGACAGTGGGACTCTGGAAACATCAGGGTGAGGGCAGAGGTATTTCAGCTTTGTCTCCATGATGGGCTATCTTATTCTCATCTGCCTCTTGTAGCTCACAGCTGCCTCTTCTCCTTCACCTCTCCCCATGTGTCTGGCTGCTCTCCCGATGCCTTCTCATGCCTCTGTTTCTCTTTTCCCTTCTCTGGCTCAGTCAGTACATGCTTCACATCTGATTCAGCTGCTTCCCCTGCCTCCATGATCAACAGCTCCTCCCCTGGTAATTTTTCTTCCTGTGGATCAATTGTCTTATTCAACATACACCTCAAAATATTTAGCTATCTAACATCCCCTCCATAGCCTCCTCAAAGCCCTCTTTCAGCTCCAGGATCTTCTTCAGCTTTGTCTCCCAGCTGCATCTTGTCTCCCACAGGTTCCTCAGAGGCTATTTCCCACCTAGAGTTTCCATTATAAATATCAGCCAGGATTATCTGCCTCCCACAGCCAGGCATCTTTGCTCTCTCTGCCTTTAAATGACTTTCACTGCTGTAAAAATTGCCTTTGTCTCCCCCGTAGGATCTACTAAAACATCATATCAAGCTTTCTCTACAAACTTTAGACAAAATCACAACTCTCTTCCCAAGTCAAGGCCTCCAGCAATCACTCTGTTTGGATTTTTAAGAGTTTTGCCTGAATCAGTCTTGTTTTGAAATAGTAACGATAACAGCTTGCAAAGTGCATACATTTACATACCTCACTTCATTCAAATTAAGTGGCAAAGATAAGAATCTCTAGCAAATTAATTCTGCTAATGTTCTAAACTGTGAATTTCAATCAAAGCTGAAAACCAAACCAACTCAGCTAAATTGCTGGCTCTTGTTACACTTTAAGTGATCTAAAAGCATGCATCAATAGGCAAAGCAACTTCACTTTGTGCAGCTGAGCTCCAGACTGATTTGCTGCTTTCCAGAATTGTCTGATAAAAAAAGCTGCAGTCAGCTCCAGCTAATAAGAGAAAATCAATCCAGAGCCAAAGAGCAATAAAAATGTTGTAGCAAGTTCAGAACATTTTGTCGCAGCTAAAATTGGTTTCCTATGAACCATCTGAAATCATATGGACTGCAAAGCCTTGCAGTTCACAACTTAAAATAGCAAATGCTCTAATGATTCCAGAAGCAAGCAAGAAAATCCACTTTTTGTCCCAGGATGAGGTGAAGAGTAAGAGAAACCACAAAGGGTTTGGAAATTAATTTACAACTCAGTACTCTGGGTCACTTGAATCCCAGTAGTTCAGCTGGAGAACCTTTGTAGCATTCAGACAATCTGCATTTCAATTTGGATAATTTAAAACTGGGCTGCAGCTTTTGAGACAAACAGAGACTTATAGATCAAAGATAAAAGTGGTGTAGAAAACTAAGAGCAAATACAAGTGAAAGGTCTGAAAACAACTGGGATGCTTTGTTCCCAGCATTCCCACACTGCCACAGTGGCCGGGTACCCCACAGGCTCTTATTTGGATTTCTAAATATAATTTACCCTGGTGCAACTAAATCCCAGAAGTGCATGGGGAGGGAAAAGGGCAGTGTTTACACACTTACAGATGCAAGATTCCTATGGGGATTGTGGATTCACTGTGGATATCCCTGCCTTGCCTGTGGCCAGGGCAATTCCCAGCAGATGGGTCTTGGCACTCAGGGCAGAGGGTGGAGGGGATATCACAAAGGGCTGCAAGCAAATAAACCAGCTAGGCAAGGAGCAGATCTGCCTGTGACAGTATTTGTGTGTCCTGGGAGGCTGGGGCTGATGATGACAAGTGCCACCTCCAATGAAAAGGTGCCCATACATGAGGGCATCCAGCACAGCCACAGCCTGGCTGCTGCTCTCCTCAGACCAAGGGCACCTCCTCAGCTCCCAGTCTGCCCCCTCTGAACCAGCAAGGACTTGATCTTGCTTCTACAACCAAGAGACTAAAATGTTTCCTACGAGGCAAAGCAGTCCCTGACCTTTTTTTTTTTAAAGAACCTCTTGTGTTTCCACGGCTGGTGGAAGCCAGAGCCCTGTGTTTGGCCACAAACAGGCTTCCCACGAGCAGATGTGCTCAGAGCATCCACCCACACAGCTCCAAAAGGAAGGGCCTTGGGAGGGAGCAAGCAGCTTGGTCTCCACCAACTCTTTTCACACAGATCAATTCACAGTCGTTGAACAGAAATGTCTTTTCATCCTCAGCAGCTGAGGCCATGCTCTGGCCTGTGACCCATCCCCTCCCAGCCAAACTTGAGGAGAACCCAGGATTTATGATAAAAGACTGCTTTTCTATGTGTGCTTCTCCCTGTGGCACCACACAGCTTGAGCAATGTAGCAGTTTCGAATTGTTTTAAAGCAGGTCCCTGCTTCTATTTTTACAGGAGCATCTCAGCCCTGTGAATTCTGGTGCCCCCTGCATATGGTGTGAATCATCCTCCACAGGCAGCACGGGGAATTAAGCAAACAGACCCCCAGCTCCAGGGGGAATATGATAAATATCTTCATATGATTTACATGGGAATGGTTTTCAGTGGATAGAGCAGCTCTGCTTCTGTGCCATCACCCCGGTGAGTGCATCTTCCACACACGGTGTGGTGAGGCTCTGAACCTGCTCCGTGTCACCCTGGCAGAGCATTCATCTCATGTGGTCCTCCTCATTCCCGTGGGCAAATTGTACATTTTATAGATTGTACATTTAATTGATTGTACTAGACATGTTTCATTCCTTGCTGATCATACAAGGTAAGTACCTTGATAGGACTATATATTTAAAGTGTTTGAATATTTTCCTTGGCATCGGCTAGGAAGGAATCAAGTGCTGTCCTCCCTGAATGCTGTGGGTAAAACTTCCTTTCCCTGAGCTTCAGAAAAAAATTTCTTAGCACTGTCAGACCTATATGTCACTTATCTTCTCCACATGATATTTTTTGTCAATGTGAAATGATCACACTTCCTTTACCCCCTTGTTCATTCAGACAGCTCACCCTTGGTGGAAGGATCTGTATTTCACAATGGTTTTGCAAAATGGTTGCTCTGCTTTCGCTCGAGAGCCCTCTGTGCTACTGTGATAAAATTGTGGAAGATAAGTAATGAGAGAGAAACCTGCAGGGAGTAGTCTGATGGCTTTTACACACACAAGCATCACTTTTATATTAATTATAATGCAATTTAACAGTTGCAATGTCACACAGGATTTTTTAAGTGGTATTAAATAAGCAGTGATTTTATACTGAAGCACAGGCAAGAAATGGAGCCCACAGGCAGAGCTAAAAAAGTGGCTTAGAGGAGGTTGGGCTTGTGCCTAACCTATTCAGTATCTCCCTAAATATCCAGTCAAGTTATTCAGGCAGACCAAGCTTTATCTTCATGGAAAGTTTCTGAGCAGACACTCAAACAGTAACAAAAAGGAACAAATATACTATCAGCAGTGAGTTTGTTCTAAGAACGAAACAGGCATAATTGTGGGGAAAGCAGACTGTGAAACACCATAGACACAACCAGGAGGGGCCACTGCAGTAGAAGAACCCAAGAAAATTTAAAATGTAATGCTGATTGTGTGCATCATGATAACTACATTCAACCCCACCCCTGCTGTGAAACGACAGGAGACACAGAGCTGGCAGAGAGAAAACAACAGGGAGGCAATGGGGAAGGCAAGAGCAGCTTCCCAAACCCCACAGCTCCATGCATGATTCAGTTTATCATGAAGCCCTAAATCCATTATTACTGGGGAGAAATGAAGATTGTAGCATTGCTACATCACTCACCCCCAGGCACTGCCTGCTGCCCTGCTCAGCGTGGCATGCAGGGACACTGGGAGCATGGAGCATGGCCCTGGCCAGCTCTGCCCATCTCTGTGCCTGCCATTGCAGCATGCAGCCCTTCTGCCAGCCAGCACCCCACAGCACAGAGCAATCACACTTACTGATGGCATGGCTTCCTCCCCAAAATCACATTCTTATTGATTATGATAACTAAAGCAGCCTTACAAGGAAAGTGCTTTGGCATTTGGGCTCTTCTGGCACTATTATTTGTCAGAAAATTAATGGCATCCTTGGCTTTGCTTTCCAGATGGACATTGCAAGTGTCTTCAGGCTCCCCCCTGGATTTCCCTTCTGCTGCTCGTTGTTCACAGCTGTGTTGAGCAAAGTCCTGGCAGGCTGGAGCTCAGCAGACAACCAGAGCAGGGAGATAAAAGTTTCTGAGTTTCAACTTGTGTCAAAATGTTTATTTGCTTCATACAGAGCTGATGCTCTTTCATAATATATAAACATGCTGTTGCTAAAACTTTAATGGGCATAATTACGGCTCTTTGAAAATTCTAATTATATGGATTATTAGGAAATAACTTAAGAGCTTGGATAAGATCAGAGGATTTGGATGGGCTACCAGTGATGCAACCTCTGTGCCTATAACTCTGTAAATTAATAATTTTCCATGGTTTATGTATACATTCCACTTTCCACTTAATATGACACTGCAGGCAATATGTTTCACCAGGCATGTTTCACATCCTGCCTTGCTCAGTCCCTCTAGCCCTGGCCCTGTGCCTGCTCAGGATTGTCACTGTCTCTCAGCAAAGACCCCCTTGTTGTACCCTTACAGACCATGCCATGGTCCCAGACAGCCCCCCAGCCCTCAAATACTTGTTCAGGCTGCTAATTTTGAGGTTTTCAGCTTACTCTTGTCTCATACAAGAAAGGTGTAATTCCTTTTTTTAAAATATCCACCTAGAGGACTTTTCTGAGCGATGATTTACAGGTTTGTGTTTTCCTGTTTTCAGATTTTATGTGTTTTGTAATCAGCTCTGGGTGATGGCAAGAGCCAGAGCTGCCGAGGAGTGAAGCTACAAATCCAGCACAAATCCAGTCTTGTTCATTGACATTTGCCTTAAATGGGTTATTACTCTTCCTCTTGGACATTATGGGTTGAAACCAGGAACTGAATTATTGAACACTGTGAGAAATCAGCTTGCCAGTTTATAGACTTATTATAATACTTGGTCTGAAATGTTAATCTGCTACTAATAAAATTGCTGACTGCTTGTATTAGCAGCTGTTCTTAGGCTGGGGCAGCATAGACCAAACTTCACCTAAAAATTTGGTACTCTCTTTGCACCCCGAATTTGTCTCACAAATAGACCCAGCCCTATGACTGGGAGGCTTTTTTCTTTTGGATTGGTCAAAATGTATTACAAATGGAGACAATGAAGCTTTTGGGCACTATTCAGTTGTCTGACTGCAGACAGCTATTTCTTTTTCTGCATGTAAAAATGCAGTTAATGTTTATTCTGCACAGACTCTCTGTGTGGAGCTGAGTGAGGAAGCAGACTCTGGGTGCTGTGCAGAATCATTGTTGCTGCCAGACCCCACCACCCATGTCAAGCTGTCCCTACAAACCTTGCTGATCCTCTCACTCTGTAGATGAGGTTTTGGAGAGGAGAGAAGGATGCTGCATTGCCTCAGGAGAGGGGAAATAGCCAACAGGCCCCATTAGGTGCTGCTGGTTTGGCATCCAACTGCACCCACTGCTTGTGGATATCAAGATCTGCCTGAGCAAAGTCTCCCTCCAGCCTCTGGAGAGGCTCAGGACATGTGGCTGGGAGGAGAGATCTGTGCCAGACCACCCTCCATCCCTGCTGTCCCTGCATGGACAGCCAGTGAGTGGGAATCCATGTTTGGAAACCTTCCTTGACCTTGACCTTCCCACTCTGCCAAAGCCCCCTGAGGTTTGTCAGCTGACCTACAAACCAGAGCAGTCCCAGCTGATGGGATCTGATGGGATTCTTTATGCAGAAACAAGCTACAGTGTTACATGAGCATTAGAAAGGCTCTCTCTGACTTTTTTTTGGGAGTTATAAATTAATTACCAGAGTTTAATTTAATTCCAGAGTTGAGTTTAATTAAATTTCTATGAAGACACGGGAAATTTCAGCCCGTGAAAAATTCTTGGTGTAAAAAGCCATCAGCTTTTATTGTGCGTGGCAGATTACTTATATAGGTATTTTTCTAAGATGTAAAAAGCTTGTGTGTTTAAGAAAGCCATTCAGGACAGTCCTGGAAAGGAAGCAAGGAGGAAAGATGTCGGAGGGGTTATTGCAGTTTCCCAAGCACAACACAAGAGGTTTCAGGTGGCCATGAGGTAAAAGTTGATGTCAGGGCCACTTGCCAGCATCGTCACTGGCTCCATGTTCTTTGCAAAGGAAAAAGCCCATGAAAGGTCACCAGTGCAAAGGAGAGGCTGAGTGAGGCTGGGAGAGAGCTGTGCACAGAACAGAGCATCATGAACATGTGGGATCAATGGCCCTGCCTGCTGTGATAGCAAATCCAGCCAGCAGGGCTGCCTCTCATCACACCCGTCCATGCTATGCTTTAAGTGATTGCAAACATTTCAAAGATTTTCATTTTCAGAAGTATTACATAAATAATTCTGGGATTTGACATGTTCTTTGAAACTGTCAGACAAAACACTGAAAAATCCTCCCCTCTCAGGAATGGTCCATTCTTTGTCCTTACGCAAAATACATCAAGCAAAGAACATTTGGGGTAAAGTCAAAATAAATGTCCAAGTTGAGCCTTCAAATAGCCTGAGCACACTGGTTCTTTCTACTCATGATGATGAATTTGGTTCTAAGTTCTTTAACATTAAAGTGCTAGTGCCAGAACTGGATGAGTAATTCATAGGGAATAATTTACTCATTAACTCAGCCATTTTTCTGCTCTCTTATTTTTCATGAGGAGATTGTAATATTCCCACATTCATTCCCTCCTTGAATGTCTTCATCAAATAAGCTCATCACTTTATTAACTGCTTGTAGCCCTGCCTGGATCCCACTGGAGCAAGACAGGATGTGTTCAGGGACACACAGTAATTGCCAGAGAAAAAAAGGCACAAAGATGGGGACCCCTTTTCTCAGAGAAAGGGTGATTGGGAGACGAGTGGTTGAAGCAAACAAAATAATACAAGGGTAAAATGATGAAAAAGTCAGTTATTTTTCCTCTCATAACAAAAGAAAGAGGGTATTTTCATCATAACATAAGAAAGAGAGGGTATTCAATGAAATTGCAAGCCAGAAACTACACAATGTCAAAAAAAAAAAAGGCAAAAATAAACCAAACCAAACAAAAAAAAATCAAAAAAATTACAACGTTGGAATCCACTTCACATGACAATACCAATGCCAAGAGCTTAGCACAATTCAAAGGAGGATTAGACATTTACATGGATAATGGGAATAACGGATCTGAGAAAACCATTTTAAAAGCAATTTAAACCCTTTTGTTTCAGGGCATTTCCAAGTCTTGCAAGGTCAATTCCTCACAAGGGTTTGCATTTGAAATTCAGAATATGAGCGGTCCTGCTCTCTCATGGTCTAAGGACACAGCTTGCACAGAGTATTTCTGCTCCTTGCTGGGAGAGGTGGAAACAAACTGGGTGCACAGTTTATACACAGAGGCTCATCAATTTGTTTTTTTACAGCACTATCTGCAGCAACATCACTTACCCCAGCGTTCCCAGCGGTGGGGAGGGCAGCCAGGTCATCAGCTGGATTGCAGGCTCTATTTCAAGAGGTCATTTCTGGAGGCTTTGGAAGCTGATCTTGTTCTGTGGCATCAGCTGAGTCTGCAGGGGAAGATGAAGCCAATTCCCATTTGCAAAGGACCAGGGAAGGAGGAGGCTGGCAGCTGTGGCTTTGCTGGGAGTAACAGGCAGCACTTGGAAAGACGTGGAGAGATCAGGGAACACCATCACCTTCCAGCCTTAGTCTTCTCAAAGCACTTAGAGTTTGTATCAGATAATGAAGGAGGGACAACTCAAAAAGACACCAAGAGGTCCCCTTCCCATTTCAACACCTAAATGTTGTGGATGTCAATGCATTCAGTAACACATTTCCTCATTTTTGATACCAAGGGTTTTGCAGCACCAAGAAAAATTGAAGCTTTTTTATAGGTGGGGAGCTGAAGGTCTTTTCCAGATCCTGTTTTGTATAGATTTCAAACCTTTAGAAATGAACCATCAGATTTTGTCCTTTAGATTCACCACCTTTATGAAATTTTCCCTCTCTTCATAGCACCCTCATGTCCTTTACTGATGTGGTTTGTGAGAAGGTAGGCATCTAATCAGCTTAGGCATTAAATAGGCCCTGGCACAAGAGCCTGGACAATGCTTCCACAGTCCCAGCTCCTTTCAGACCTGCTGTGAAAAATAACCTCATGTTCTGTAATGAGAACAGTAAATTACAGGAAAGCATGCAAAGTAAAAAGGCCATGAATCTTCCATGGTCCCTGATGAGACCCCACTAATTAGAGAGGTGAGAGAGGCTTTTCCTGGAGCAGAGCCAGAACTGTGCCTGCATCACCCTTTCACAAAGTTACTTAGTGGTTCTTGTCACTGGGTTTCCATTTCTCCAGGGTATTCCAGTCCTCCCATAGAGGCTGGATCTGGATGTGTTCTGCTGATGCTCATTTAGTGATGTTAGCCGAGGCCATGGCTCAGGATTCCTCAGGGGAATTTTTTCTGTTCTGGTTTCACTATAAATAAGTGAATAACATTGTAAATGCAAGGCTCCTAACCATCTGGACTCCAAGAACAGTTTTTGACTAATCTGTTTCTCTCTCAATCATTTTGTCTGATATATCCTGTCCCTTTGTGTACCACACACACACTTGGAGGCCCAGGTGCATCTGTGCTCCATCCTGAGCACAAATGGCATAGCCTGGCCTCCACCATATTATTTAACTCTCCTGACCTCCCAAACCTTGTGGCTACTTCCAGGCAAGCCCATGGGAGTGGCCTCTGACCCAAGTCTGAAGTCCCTGCGGTGCTGCCCAGGAACCTTTGCCCAGCACTGGTTACTATGAGGCAGATTCCTGGGGAAAAAAAAATAAGGACTGTACAGGCTACTGCCTGGCTCTAACAGGCAACTGAATGCCATATGGGAGGATAAAGTCTGACTTTAAAAGTCCACATTTTCTCTGGGGCAAGGAGCACAGTTTGTTCTGGTTTGTTACTAAAAAAAAGCAGAACTGCCAAAATGATTTAGGACACTGTGATTTTCCAGTCTGCTCACCACACCCTATCCTGGCTGGTGCATCCCATGTGAGGCTGTCTAACATTTTGTATTGTTGCATCTCAAATGCCATCCACCTGTGGGAACTCAAAAGAAATTCAGCCTTTGACCAACACAGAGTATTGAGTCACTGGCAGGGAGTAAATATCCTTCCTGTTAGCCAAAGATAATATTCATTTTCTCCATCAGCCTCTCAATACCCAAACACTGTCACTAGGAACTGATCTTAGAAATCTCTCACAAAGACCATCCTAGACATTAATGAAGTTTCAGGAATATATTTTAAAAATCACTTCTATAATTTTCAGTCAGCTCAATTATGTTTAAATAGTATTGTTGACACACAAAATAAAACCAGAAATTTGCCAGCTATCCCTTTCTACTTCCTCTTTTTTTTGTTTTCTGTTAAAGAGGACCTACTACATCAAGTTTCCTTCTCTTTCCCTTCTTAAGTAACATCAGTGCACTTTGTGGAATGCACCCCCTGCTAGATCACCTACCTGAGTCAGAGAGCCAAACCACCCAGAGACCAGGGAAATCACCAAAAAGATGGATAAGTGTTGCAGCACATGTCACAGTCAAGACAGCCACAATGCAGTGTCACCATACAATTTCAGAGAGCTTCAGCCCATACAGAGTAACATCCTATTACTTCAGAAGACTGCGAGCATCTGCCCTTCTTGTTCTTTGGCCCAACTTTCATACCCCTCATCATTCATGCATTGCCCCTGTGTGCCTTCTGCTCCCTTTGGTGACTGGTCAGCACACCTGGGCACTCCATGTCTCATTCCTTTCAGTGCTGCTCACCTGCTTTTCACAGCTGTAACACATCCCATCAGGGATGAGGCTCAGCTGCAGCCCCACTCCCAATTGCCACACTGTGTAGCTACAGCTAAAGCCTCTATAATAGTCCAATTGGTGGATTTAATAGCCTCTGAAATAGTCCAATTGATGTGATGTTAAAAGCACAGGCTTCACATGAGGCACAGACACAGCATGGGACCCTCATACCAGTGCCACACCACCAGCTCAGGGTCCAGCCTCGCACCACGAGCAGAAGGAGCCATCACAGTTCCCCCCACTGACCACCAAGTCCATCAGTCTACTTGTGGTGGAGAGAGAGGGGAAAAGCCCATTTTAAGGTATCACTACTGCCTGCATAGAGAGCTGGCAGTCTCATCATGGGATTACAGCTCCCAATACCATGGAAGCCCACAAAGCTCCTCTGCTCTCTCCCAGTGACTCAGGCTACAGGTGAGGAGGTATGAGGATTGTTGTAGGGTATCTGTCCTGTTACCAAGGTGCCACAACAGAGAAAAATCTTAAGAGTTCAGGCTGGGACAAATCAATCAGTCTGGCTTGGTTCCTTTGGTGTCCTTCTACTGGAAATTAAGGGTCAAGCCAGAAGAAAAGACTTGTGTCTTGTAACAGACAGACTGCTCACAGCCCAGGCACTCCATACATGCAAATAAATATACTGTATGTAGTCATTGTGGATACTTTGGCTGGCACGTTCTCTGAAGTTCTTGAAATGTGTGTGCTAGGATCCAAACATGCTTCCTCAATTCTAAATCTCAGGGTGTGCTTTGGAAACGTTGCTAGTCCTACTCAACACACTGCTTTGATGTATATTCAAAATAAATCATGTTATTTGTAAAGGGTGTGATAGACCCAGTGTGAACACTTGGAGGTATGAGGTGCAGAATGCCAGGGCACCAGACTGGGCATGGGAATTCAGTTTTCTGTTGGCAGAATTTTCTTTCCATTTTCTTTTTTCTGCATCTACTACTGTCTCCCACAGAGTGCTCAGGAGATAGCAAAAAGCAGGAATAATCCCCAAAAACAGTCTGGTTAGAGCCACACAGCTCTGGAGGTGAGGAGAGGTCTATAGCTTAGATCAGGGTAGCCAAGCCAGCCTAACTCAGGGCAGAGGCCAGGTAAGGCTTGCCCAAAGTCCCCTGGATACCAGAATTTGGTTTCTCTTGGGCTTATTTTTAGAAATACAAGGCTGAGAAGGGAATTTTTTTCCTCTGTCACTTCATCCAGCCTCTCTACTCACTGCCAATGCCGTCTGCAACAGCCCAGTGGTCTGCACTGCTGTAACATTTGTGTTTTCTTGCAGAAAAATCATGTCCTCCTTGAACATTCAGAACACCTTGCAGACACCTCCAGTGGATTAGAGACACTGCTGGCACACCAACCATAATACAGTGCCTGCAGGGATGAAAGGGAGGGCATCAGCAAGGGACCATCATCCTTAGATGGCCTACAGTCACAATCCTTCCCATTCCCTTGGCTGTGAGCAGAGAAGTGCCAAGATCACCAAAGGTTTGAAAAACATGCTTACATGCCTTGGAGCAACTGGGATTCATATGCTTTCTTCCTCTGAATTCCTTCCATTTGCCTGATTAGGTGCTGTAATCAGAGAGAAAAGAGATGCAGTCAGACACCATCCCTCTCTGTGCTGCCCCAGGCACTGGGGGGACAATGGGGGTGTCTCTGCTCACCACAGCTGGCACCTGAGCTGGAAAAAGGATGATGGGGAGAAGGAAAGAGCTGATCACACACAAACGTGTGTGCACAGACACAAGAACAGCAAAGCATAAGAAGTGACCTTTGGGGAAGAGCACAGAGGAGCTTTGTTGTTCTTCCATTTGGTATCAGAACCCAACATGTAAAACAAGGGGGGTTTAACTTTCATTTTCATTCATGAGTGTCTGCTATACAGAGCCTAATTAAAGCCCCTCTGTTTCCAGATCAGTGAAAATATGCAACCTGTATGTAAAAGCTTTCTCTACAAGCTGAGAAGCCAAAATAATGTTATTCAATTCTACTTAAAAAACAAGCAAATTTTAAACCTGGAGCAATCTCAGAAGTAACTTCCAACTATAAAACAAAGCAATGTGGAAACACAGCTTTTAGAAAACATGGCCCTGCTTCTCATTTAAACAGACATATTTATTGATGGTAAGACATAATGCATTTCAATACCAGCTGAATAACTCACCTCAAACGTTTTGAAAGAGACACAAATCTATTTTGAAAATACATTTCCTTCTGTAAGCATAAAAGATGTCCAATTTACATTTTTCAAGTATGTAATCTTTTCTGAACAGAAAAGCATATTAAAAGGTGAAGGCAGAAGTCTGCAAACTCTTCAGAAGATGTGTTTTATTTGTGACCCTAATAAATAAACCAAGGCAGCATCTAAGAAAATTAAGAGCTACGCAAAAATGTAGAGGAAGGTCTGACAGCAACACAACACAATATTAAGAATTATTTATATCTAAAAGTGAGTTTTGGGAGGGTTTAGTGCTTTGCAGTGTAATGTGCTTAAACAATTAAACCCAAAGAGGAGAAAGGAATTTGGGCTACTGGATTCATTTGCCAGGAAGAGAAATCTTCTTGTTTTTTGATATCAGAAAAAAATATATAACTGACATCAAGGCATCGTCCTTAAAGAAGACCCAGTATATGGATTCTGCTCTGAGCAGCCTTAGCCTTCCAGGAGACCTCAGTTTTTACTCCCTTTCCCTGCAGTACTGTGTAGCACTAGGAAAAACAGAGATCCCCTTCACCATCTGAAAACAGCTGAGATGCATTTTCACTTCCTTGTGACATTTAGTCATCTTTCCCTGTCTGATTTTCATGTATTTTACATGCAGTAAGGATTGAATTTCAAAGCAAGTGGTGGCCTCACGGGGTGGGGAGGGGGTTTCCTGGGAAGAGGGGCTCTGCAGGGCTGGGCAGCCCACGCTGGCAGCTTGCAAGGACCAAGCTGAAGCAGGTTTCCTCCTGCAGGATTCACCTGCTCACAGATGGCTTTAGGCTAGGATTTTACCATTTACATCTGGCACTACAACTTCAAGGTTGATATCTGATGATCAGCTGCTGGGAACAGCACCAGCACCTCCCCAGCCATTTCCTGGGGGAGGAGGTGACAAACCTGACACTGTGGCAGCTTCCACTGTGGCAGTGTGGGCACTGTTCCACAACAGATCCATCCCTTCCATGGGGATGGGAGGCAGGGAGCCCCTGGCATCCTTAGCCTCTGCTAAACCCATCTCTGCATTTATCTGTTACTAATGCCCAGCAGTTCCCTGTAACACCAGCGGGGACATTTTGGAGAGGAACATGTGAGAGGACGAGATGCTGGCACAAAAGCTGGGAAACATTTCCTCCTGCATTGCACAGAGAGTCTGAGCCCCCATGCTCCTGTGTCTGCTGATGCAAATGTACCAGGCAGGACAGGCAGGAACTGTGGCTTGCCCATCTCCCAACTCTCTCAGAGGCACCCACGGGCCATTTGCTACCCCAACTATTTTTGCTGTTTGCTGAGATTCTGTGAGGAGCACAATAAACATGAAACAACTAGGCCACGTTCAGGTCCTCACAGCAAATATTCTCAAGTATTTGACACCTTGAATGTGAAGAAAAAATAACTTATTGAAAGCAAATATGTTGAATAAGAGCCCTGAAACACAGCTATAAGCACTGAGGTGTCCACAGACATGTTCCCATTCCTCCATCCCTCTGTCCTTCCATCCCTCCTTCCCTTTTTCCCTCCTCTCTCTGTTTCCCTGAGGATGAATCACACCACCCATGCACCATGGCTTCTTTTTCCAGCAGATGCCATCCTTTGGCACTTCTTCCATGCAGCCATTCAGGAGCCATGAGTTTGCTGACTCTGTGCTGGCCTCCAGCGAGCACAGCATCTGAGAGCAAAGCCTACACACTTTTGTAAATTTAGGTTCTAATCATGCTGTGGCTGATTCCCTGTTTGCAAAATGAGCATATTAATCCTTCCTTTATCCCACTGTTTATCAGCCTTGACTCACAAGATTGTAAATTCTCTCTGGCAGGGTAGTCTGTTAGAATGTGTGCTTGCTTCAACAGAGCCTTGAAACCCCTAGGAGTTTCTAAATGCTGCTGTTCATGTATTACCATATTATTCATCCTGATTAATTTCTGGGTTGTATCTTTAAGCAAAGACTGCTGTTTCCCAAACCTTCACTTCAGAGTCCACAAGCCAGATTTATCCCTGCTGTCGTGCCATTAAGTTACATTACTGTTAATAATTCCTTGCTCTGAACACACTGGCTTGTACTACCCCATTTTGTGCTTCTTCTACAAGTGATAAAGGATAGCTCTGAGGAATTTTCATTGCAAAAGAAATCAATTCTCAGCTCGCAGGGGAAGATAGCAAGGGCCATATAAGGTGATCTCACACCACCACCACTCCCTTTAACAAGACTGTAATTTTTTTGCAAGCTGTACATCTGGATGCCAGCTTTCCAAGCACTGGGGCTGATCTATCAAACACTGCAAAACAATCTATCTTTAAAATGAATGATGATGCAAATTGTTCTCAGAAAAGAAATCTATCAAAAAAAAGAAGAAGGATATAAATTAAGGACTGGACATGTTGGCAGAGGAGGAATGCTATATGGTTTACATCAAGTTAATCCACTGCCAAAACTTTCTCTGATTTATAAGCTAAAATGGCAACCCTAGACTAAAGGTAAAAGGGGCACATTGCCAAAACAGAGCCTGTTTCTGCAGAGGCTCTGCACATGCCTAACTCTCTGTGTGCTCCTTGGCTGCTTGGAGGAAGAGATTCTTACTCCACCACCACCTTGGAGGTGCTGATGTACCTTGGATGTACCTCCCAGCAGCCAGAGAAGGAAGAGCTGCTCAGCTGGAAGCCCAGGAGCTACGAGGAGGAGTTTAGTGAGTGATGGCATCTCCTCCACACCCAGCAGGCCTGGACCCAAGCTCAGCCTTGCTCCCACCACTGGTGGCTTATGCAGGCAGGGAGGGCTGTCCTGGAGGCCCCCTTGGTCCCAGGACCTCCAGCACAGCATTGGCAAGTCTCAGCTGAGAGGCTCAGGCTGAGCCCTGGTGCAGTGGCTGTGGTCCTGCTCACATCCCTGTGGATCCCAGACTGGATCCAGGGCAGTGTGCTGCTCATTAGCAGTGAAATCATGGACAACTACTGAGCTGTCCCTGCTGTGACCCTTTCAGCCACTAATCAGAGTCTCCCCTCTGCAAAGGGGCTCAGAGCCAGCCATGCAAGGTCCTGCCTTGCTCCTGGTCCTCGCTCCTGCAGCAAGCAGCTCCACACTAGGGAGGACAAGGAGCCCTGTGGCTGGATATGGAGGGTGGATGTTCAGTGGGACCCGCCAACCTTTGGCCTTTGGATAGGGGCACAGCAAGACTTGTTCCTGACTGTAGTTACACTGTGGCATAGGCACTGCACAGCTGAGACCCTTCCTCTTTCTGTGGCAGGGGGGGCTTGGGGGACATTTAGTACTGTCCATTACGAACAAATTTTGATTGCATGAACACTGAAACTGCAGCATCAGGCACTCATGAGCTGAGAAGTGCCAGAAATAAGATTGCTAATCTGTCTTTTATTTAGTCTACTTTTCCATGTGTACTTGATAAGGTCTTTAATTACAGGATCTCATGTTTGCAGTTGTGTTATAAAACAAACACAAGGAAGACCAAATCAAGCTGTCCAACAGCTCAAACAAGGGTTTTGCTAATTTCCAGTTTTTAGTGTGAGTGAGAGCAGCATTTTTGTCCATCAAATTCTCATTTGCCAAACCTGTTGTGTTCCTCCTGCAGTTCTGCTATGCAGCCCCTTTGCTGATATAAAGGCAACCAAAGCTATCAGGAGTGCTGGGAAGAGCCATCAGAAGCCACACGTGGATTTGTCAGCCCCTATTACAGGCTGAGCAAGGTCCCAGCTAATTGATGAGACAAAGCAATTTCTGTGATTGAAAGTCTATATAGAGATAAAGCCCTGCATTTTTATCAGGTGCAGCTTTGATTTTCTTTAATTACTATACTAACTTTGGAAGGAGGGGGGAAAGTATTTATCCCACATAAGGCCAAGAAAAATCAAAGAATATACTTGGCAGAGACACACTGTATTTGTCTGGGATGAAAAACAGGACATATCTGCTGGTAGACAGCTATCCAGGGAGGTATTTTTCCCCTGCTGCACTGTTTCTCTTGGCAGCACAATGTGCTAACTTTAGAAGTGTCTGAATGCCTTTGCTAAACTATTAGCACAAAATAAGCTCCTTTGTGTGTCACCCATTCATGCCTCTTAATTTATGTTCTGGCATCACTTTTCCTTGTATTGTGCAAGTCAAGAGTCTGCACATGAGGCCAAAATGTGTCTGTGCACAGGCAACAATCAGGACAAGTGCCCTTGAAGTCAATACCACTGCACCAGAAAGCCAGACCCCATCGTGTCTCTTATTTATAATGAAATTCACACATGCCTACCTTGAAATCTTGCTCAGAAAGTAACAGTGTACCTTCCCCTGCCTTGGTGTTGATGATAGGCCAACCAAAACCAGGAACAAGCCGTGGTGCATGGGGCCAGAGCTGAGCTCCCCACTGTCGCAGGTCTGGGCTCCCTGTCTGCCCCAGGCTGGCAGAGCCAGAGGCCACCATGAAGTCCATCAGCAGAGCCAAAACATGCCTAAAGTGAAGTGATCCTTCTTCTTTTGATTAGTGTCTGTGTTACAGCAATGTGTTTTATTGCCTGGGAAAGAGACAATTTAAAAAATCTGCAGCAGTAAATAATGTGAAACAGGATATTCGAGAACAATAATGCAAAGCACTGCATGAAGTGAGGGCCTTTCTCTTAAAACACTGCACACTGCAAGTTCCCTGGGGCATCAGAAACCCATTCTTTCATGTTCTTTATGGAGCTAAGGGATTGCTGGTGCTTGACCTATCAAGAAAATATATATTTTGTAAAGGGTGATACTGAGCCAAGAAGTCTAATGCTCTGAAGCTTGACTGACACAGTTTGCAGAAACAGCTGCATCCCAGGAAGCTTAGAACTTCATTTTTCCAAACCTAGAGTAATTCACGCCTTCCCAGTGAGAAGGACAGGGAAGCAGAAGTGCTTTGGGTGCATTTACTTCTGGGGAAGAAGTGAAGGCAGCTCCCAGGATTGTCCCTAAGGCAGGCTGCTGAGCACTGGGATGGGAGCTCACCTGAAAATCTGGGATTCTGGAAAAGGCATGGCCAAACGCCAGGTAAACAGGCTGCTGATGCCTGTCTGGGACCCTTTTAACAGATGGGGAGCAAAAAAAAGAAAAACCCATTTAACCGGAGCCTCCAACTTCCTTTGCTCAACCCATCCTTGCCCAAACCAAGCTGCAGCTCTACCAGTTTGGAGGCCTGAGTTGGGCATGGGGGCTTAGAGCTGCAGCTGCCTGACCCTGCTGCCCCCACACCTTCAGGGACAGCAAGGGACAACTGATGTCTTTGAAGCCACCAAAGTGGCATCCCCAGAGAGCTGAGCTCTGACACTGACATTTTCTCTCACACATGTGTCCTGAGGCTGCACAGCTGCCAGAAACCATATGCTGAAAACACACTCCTCCATCCTGACTCCTTGAGGGCTTTTTCTCAGATTTCAAGCCCTATTTCTAGGTACTTTTCATGCTTAACTGTGCCTTGTTCTACCCTCTTCACAAGAGGATGCTCCTGCAAGATCTGTGGAAAGCTACAACTCCAAAGCAAAGCTCAGCTCACACAGGCAGCTCAGACCACAGATGACTGGGAAAGAGAGAAAGAAGGATGTAAAGCAAGAGGAAAAGCAAGCACCAGTGCACCAAGTCTTGTTTCAGCCTTCTAACACAGCCAGCACGAAGACAGGATGACTGCAAAGCTGGCAGGTAAAAGTTAAATAAAGGTACCTGCCAACTGGAGGGTGAATGTGATGCTAAGAAAACATGGCTAAGTGCAACACATGGAGTGGTCCATGGAAAACAAAATAAGCATCTACATTATCTCTTTTTGAACTGTTTATAGCTGGGCCTGATCACAGTCCTATTAAGGTCAATGGACAGATTCCAGGTAGCCAGGGCTGAAGCTGGCTTTGGCTCCATGTCTTTGGCTCCATAGCTTTGGCTCCACAGCTTTGTCTGGGGATATTAGCAAATATATTTCGTGGTGTCAATGGGTAAAAGCACCACTGCTGCCTCTTGGCTGCCCAGTTCAGAACAAGGAGCATGCTCAACAGCCCTGGAGCAGAAAGGCAGCTCTGTCTGCTGCAGGAACACATCCCTTGATTCAGATGCAAACTCTAATTTATGCAGACAGACATACTTGTACACAGACAAACACGCTGGGTTTTCATCCCAGCACATGGATGAGTGGGCTAATGAAAAGAGATGACATCTTTCTGTTACACACACGCAGTCACCTACACAAAACCATGCTAAAAATATTTTGTAAAGGAAGCAGTCAAGTACACTGAATAGAGGACAGCAGAATTAAGACTGCCTATTCATTTTGATGCAGTTCTAAGAATTAAAATTAAGCAATAATAGTATTGTCCTCAGTGTAGCATTAACAATTCCTGCTCTATTTTTTCTGAAAGTACATGCCTTGTATTAAAAATAGCTGCTCTTTTTTTTTTCTTTTTTTTTTCCTATCTGAAGTCTTGGGGGAAAAAACAGGAAACAAAATCTAAGTCTTTATTTGTAAAAGTTTCTGGAGAGTTTTCTCAGGAAGAGCAAAAGCAAAACCACTGAGATTACGAAATGTCAGAGCTAGGGCTGCCCAAACATGGAGACACTTCTGATTTACTCCCATGTCCATCTCCAAATAAAGTGAACCAGAAATGCACAGCCAGCCCTTGCTTTTGAATTACTAACTCTGTGACCTCAGGGGCAGTCTTTTAACCAAAGATATCTATGCATTTAAATTCTGGGGGGAGATTCCCCTATTCATTTTTCCAAAAGGAAGATGAACCCTGTGCCAGGGCTGTTCCCCCACCTGAGTCGCTGGCAGTGGTTGAGGCTGCCACACCCATCTAAGAGCAGCCTGAAGGAGACACTTCAGCCACGTGTTTGGTGAATAAGCTCTTACATCCCCTTCTTCACATCCATTCCACATTGAGCTGTGCTGTCCTTTCCCCTCCAAATGTCCCAGTTCCAGGCCTGTCACAGATTTCTTCACTCACTGAAGTCCCAGGATCCCATCCTGCCAGCCATTTCTCTCCTTCCCACAAATCTCACTGCTCAGCCATCCTCGGTTCCCTATTTCCAGACTCTCTGCTATGCATTTCCAGTTCTCTTTTATTTTCCACCCTTTCTATCCCTCATGTCTCACCACCCCATTCATCTCCTTCTATTTCTCTTTGAATTTACTTCAGACAGCAACATCCCTCCTGCCTGGGCTCAGCGGGATTTGGGGACAAGGTGAGGCCAAGCCCTGTGGTCCCAGTGCTCTGCCATTCCCAGCATGGTCCTGAATCTCCCTGCACTGGATCATGCTCTGTGCAGATACTCCACTTGGAGTGCAAGTTAAAAAGTTCCAGTGAGTCACTGCTGAGCATGTGAAAATAAGAATTTTTCCTAAAGCTTAACACCAAGGCAGATTTTAGTGACTGCTGGAATTTGAGGGAAGGAGTAAAAACATGTGCTGGATATGGGATCTACCTGTGCCAAGCATACCCTCCCCATCCAAAAGCAGGGACCCTCCCATCTTTGGTACAGACAAACAAATAATTTAGAATCTTGGTTGTTTCAGGAATGATTCAACAGTAAGAGTTTTTTACATTTGTGTAGTATATCTTAACCAAGGCTTTTGGACATGGCTTGTAAGCCTCAGACAACTCAATTCTCCCAAAGGGCGAGAGGAGGATGGATAAACAGATGGAGAATGATGAACAAACCATCTGTGCTCCCACAGCAACCCACCAGCTCCTCGGGTAGCCTGCAAGGACCCTCTGGGCAGCTCCCCAAGGGTGGGATCTTTCTAGATTACACCTTAACAGTCACCACATCTAATAAATGGTGGGAAATATTAGGTGTGTTCCATGCTTATCACCACACAATTAATTATTTTACCTAAGCACAACACAGAAGCACATGCAGCTTAATGCAATGCTGAGACATCTATCTCCTGCTTCAGAATAGAACATCCATTTATTTTCTTGCAGGAATAAACACAAATGCTTGTCTTCCCTGATATAATTACCTCCCTTTGCTAAGGCAAGATCACTCACAGGACTTCTCCCCAGAAAAACCTGACCCTCCCTTTCTGCACTCATGGATTCTGCTCAAAGAGGTTCTCATACAGCTCTATATGAGCTGGCTCCTAGATAATATCTGTTCTGTTCCATGCTTACTTTTCTTGTTGAAAGATAGGAAAAAATTGCTTTCTTTTTTTTTTTTTTAATCATCCCCTGGACATATATATCATCACTTGGACATATTCATCATCACTAAATAGTCTATTGGAACTTGCAGACATGAACCACAATGGCATAAACTCAGTCTGTGTCTGGAAGGGACAGAATGGGTAATTTATCAGAAAACAGGTAGAAAAAAAGGTGCCTTTATGCTTTCCAGTGTCTAGGAGATATCCAGAACTCCATTTCAAATCATATCTGAAAGGTAAAAGTCATAAGGACTTGAAAGACAGCACTGAGTCTTTCCAGACTACCCACCTACACTGATTTTACCACTTGGACCTGAAGAGCCTGAACAACACGTTTTGGTTATTAGAGAACTTCACCAAAGCAGGCAGGTGCTGGCATGATTTTAGGGCTGCAGGTGAAGTTCTCAGAGGAAAAGTTGTGCTCAATTTGCCAACCTGTCTCCCCAGTTTATTTATTTGTGCAGTCATAACTAAGGAAGTTTACATAAAGACCATGAAATGCTGCTAGGAAATGCAGTAACATAATTTGGCTCTCAGTAAATGCCAAGACAGAGGGTGGGCGGAAAGGGACTTCTGTTGATGTGTGATGAATTTTGGGGGCTGGTGAACCACAGAATTAGGATCCCAACCAAGGATTTTCTGAATTTTTATAATTGAAAAACTGAATCCCGGAGTCCTACAAGGTGTTTGTACTGTTTTTATTCAGGTCCTCTATGGAGTATAGAGAAACAATTCCTTTTCTATTCACACATCACTGGGCTCAAGTTGTGCAGCAACAAATAAGTTTGTGATTCCTACTGCCATCCTTAAGTCTGGGTTGACACATTCACATCTGAGGTTTCTCAAGATAAGATATATGTCCACATGTGCAGGAAGTCTGCAGCTACCATGGTGGGAACACCAACCTGCTCCTTCCAGCTGGCCTGAACACATTTCATGGTGACTCTACACATCAAACAGCTACAGACACACCATGCAAGTCCACTGCTCCCCAGAATTACAAGTGTACTGTACCTGCAGTGTGCATCCAATGCCCAGATGTGCAATAAATCCATCCAGCACAGTGGGAGTGGAGCCTATGGCTCAGGCCCATTGCAGCAGGGCAGCAGTGGCACAGTGACATGAGCTGCTTTCCAAAAGCATCAGACTTGTGCACACACCACGGCCAGCAAGAAGGTTTCTGGACACATGGCAGCCCAGACAGATCTGTTGCCTTTTAACTCCAAACTGGTCACTTAACATCTAGAAACTCTGAACAAGTATAGAAAATACTCAAGACTTTCTGGGTAAGGCTTTGGTCAAAAAAGTGATTATGCCAGTGGTAGGGAACAGAACATCATGGCTAAATTACAATTTGACACCGAGAGCCACTGGTATGTTCTGCCTGCATCACAGGCTGATGCACATAAGCCATGGGCAAATGACTGGCTGCATAGTTTATAAATACTTTTTTTTATTCTTTGTGAAAGAAGACTTTGTTTGAATGCACATTGTGAGTGAAGCAGAATTACTTGCGCTCAATCTTTTGACTGTCACCTATGACAGATCTACAGGAAAACATCCTTTTAACTAAACATGTGACTGTTGGGCATATTTGATGAAAATATATTTCAAAATTATCAAAGTCAACTGTCAGAGAAATTAGATTAGTCATTATTAGTCTTCAGTAGTTCCCTTGAGAACCTTGAACAGTTGGTGGCTCTTCTTAAAAGATTACAGTAAGCCTTGTAATGTGTCGTGATGAAAATGGTAAAGATTTGGAATAAAGGGCAGACTACTGTCTTTATTTCTGAAAGTAGATGATTTCTAATTGAGACTTTTTATTGTACTGAATTTTATCAGTTTGTGATACAGAAAACATTGAAAAAAGACTTCTATCTTTCCATGAACTGCTGGAAAGGGCATTTTAAATTAATTCCTCTGAAAGAATCTGGTTACTAGCAGCCAGTGTCAATGCCAACAGATATTCTTATTTCCACACCATTTCTCCTCGTTCTCCTGCTAATGTCAAGATGAGAAACTATGCTGATATGTGTTCACAGGACTAATTATTACACACTGACTCCTGCAGTCTTATCAGTGAAGCTGAATCAAAATTGACAATATAATATTCATGACCTAAAAATAAAGTTGGGGAATTTCACAGCAAAATGAGTTGAGGTTTTAGCTACCATGACTGCTGGTGTGCAATATTATTTTAAAAAAATTATTCATTGACATTTTTATTCCTTTCACAACTGGAAACTTCTATGATGTGTAACACAGTATGTAAAAATGGAAAGCCTATAAATTCAAATAATAAAGGATATCACTTAAGTAATATTTAATCCAAAGAGGTATTCAGATAATCTAGAATATCTGAGAACAATGATTTCTTCAAAGCATTAGAAAAGATTTCTCTTTGAAGCGGCTTGTTTGAAGTCTTTTTGCACAGACATAAAACAAAAGACTCTCTGTTTAAAGGATTACATTTAAGGACCCCTTTTTTCCTGTATTTATTTGTTGGAAAATGCTGACTGGAGAGACCCCTAAACTGCAATGGAGAGTATTATGACTGTCATTTCAAAGGAGACTGATAACTTCTTTAGATCTTTCTCCAACAGTGAGGTAATCATGCATCCTTGTCCTTTCATTATGATTTCTTAGCCCTAAATTTATCAAAGAGCAAAATTTTATAATGCTCTCCTTTAAAGAGCATTTTGATGTTCTTTACTGTCAGTGCTTTCTTTTCAATTTTTTCTCTTTATCCATCCCTAAAGCACATACCTCACATAACACAAAAGGACTTAAACCCTTAAAAGTATATAACAGCAAGGGGTTTGTAAAAATCGAGGTACCTGATGACCAGGTTTTCAGACTCCTTACTTATGTGATTGTCTACGTGCTGTTTTGGCCATTTTTTCATTATATGTGAAAAATCATAATATTACCACCTCACAGTTCTTTCTGTGCTGAGTGGCTTTGGGTTATGTGGGCTCCTCATGAAAGCAGCTTTTTTTCCTGATGTACCCAGCCAATGCAGCCCCTCCAAAACCATCACAGCAACAACAGCAATAACATGTTAAGTCTCTACAGACAGGGGGTTTTAAGGAGAGAAGGGATTTGTGGGGGCATTTTCCTGGCTGCCAGTGGCACAAAGACCATGGAAATGTTGCCCAGGGTTCCCATGGCCAGCCCCTGGTTGAACCAAAGTTGTGGTTGGAATCTCACCCAGCCTGCACACGGTTGTTAGTTGTCCAGAAAAATTGCAGACTCTCTGTAGTGAATCTGTTTCCAGGCTTTTCCCAGTTGCTTTTCCCAGCTGCCCTCCACAAACCCCACTGGAATCAGCCATGGTGTCCTTGGCTGCACCAGTTCCAGTGAGGTGGTGAGAACTGGGATCCCAGCTCCGGTGCTGCCCGCAATCCCTCGCACCACTTGACTTCTAGCACTGAGTTTTGGCCCTGACCAGCCCTTCCAAATAATGCTGAGGCACTGTCTGGGAGACAGTCAGGCCAGAGAACATTCCCAGGTGGTGATTATGGACAAGGCTTCCCTGTTTTGGGAAGGAAAGGGGATGGACTCCAGCCAGACGGATGCAAAACCAGGCCGTGTATTTCTTGCCCTCATGGCCAGCAGTCCCTGGGGTTCAGGAATTTCCTGAGTCAGACTTGGAATCTTTTTGGGAGTTTGACTGTTTTCAATTATTTTATATTCCATGAATTTGTCCAAATGCCTGTGAGATCCATGGAAAGCTTTAGCATCCTTCACATCCTTTGGCAAGCAGTCCCACAGCTCATTTCAGTGTTATTAATACCATACTTAAATGTAAGTGATAATAAATCTATCATGCCTTGGCAAAATCTTCCAGGGGTAATAGTTTTAATAACTGTTAAAAAGGTTTGCTGGGCTTACTGTCTGAGTATGCCTAGCTTCAAATTTCAGCTACTTGGTTCCTGTTAATGCCTTGTCCATTAGCTGGTAAAAAAGAAATATATTACTAGATACTTTCTCTGAGTAAACTGTGATGAAACCACTGCTTAACCTTCTCCTTTATATAATAAATCAGATGAGTTCCCAAAATCTCTCCTAAAGAGGAATGCTCTCAAAACTCCAATAATTGCACTAAATATGCTGAGGCATGACTTTTCTTTCAAAAAGGAGCCCTTTTTGGCTGCATAAAACACACCTTGACAGAAATAAATAACATTCACTCTCTCTTTAGTTTTTGACATTATGAAAATGTTACAGAGAAACCTTTGGACAGTCTCCAGGCCCAATAAATAATTTCACAATTAGCATCCCAGAACATCCCCTTATGAGCAAACTGTGCTCCAAAATAAAAGTGGATTTCAGTCCAAAAATGTTTGTCTGAGTTCAAAGTGTGCTAAGGAATATAAACAGCTTATTCAGCACTGTATTCTTTGGGAAATTTTTCCATGGAGACAAGCTCTTTCTGAACACAAGAATGGCACTAATTTGTTCATATGCATATAATTAACTTCATTCCACTGATTTTCTTAGAGATTTGTTAGAAGATGAGGAGTGATCTTTGTACATCATACCATAAAATGTGAAACAGCAGATCTTCTTACAAGATATGTATTGCCAAAGGAAGAAAAAACACATCATTACAGTTCTATTGATTTGCCAGTAGAAATACTTAGTGTTTCATGTTAGATCTGATTTTCAGGTGCATTTTTTCTCACATCCCCATATTGTTATCTTGTATAAGACTGATGTTGAAATGTGATCTTCTGGTTGAATGAAACGGTGAAAACTGAAAAATAGGCATGCAGTAAATTTGTTTCATATTGATTATACAGTGATGATCACTGCTGGAAGAATTAACCACTCTTTCAATCTTGATTTTCAAGTTCATACCACTCCTTAGACTTCCAGGCACATACTGTAGGAATGAATCCATCTTCTCAAATGCTAATCTTTCATTTTACACATCCACCTTGCCAAATCTTATGACTCAATTTACTTTGCAGGGATTTCATTTTCTGTAGCACTGATGCTCAAAGCGCTCCCTGCACGGAGATGTAAATAACATTCCCACTCACAGTATTTCCAGAGCCCTCACTGAGGCAGGAATGACTGCCTTTTGAGCAAAAGCTGGTGAGAGGACTTCCCAAAACAGACAGCTTGGAGCAATGTTACAACAGAGAATTATTACTCCATAAGTAAAAGTATTTTTTCAAACTCTCCAGAGTGCCCCCACAGGTTCAGACAATGTGCAAGTAAAATGTGTGGCATTGGGAGCTCAGAAGGAGCTGTTCATAGCAGAAGATCCAAATGCACATGAGAAATCTGTGTAACATTCTCTGCTGAGAACTGAGACCTTCAAAGGAGCACAACCCTCACACTTGTGCATTGCACCAGGTTTCAACAAAGCCCTGCTGGAAATCAGTGCTTTCACATGGTGAAAAAAATTGAGTTTCTGTCTTTATGGCTGAATGAACCTGAGTCCTGAATATGAGCAAGATGATTCTCATTCTTCAGAGGCACACCAGATTTCACATGTTAAACATTTGAGCAGACAGCCAGTTGATTCAGAGGACTGATAAATTAAATTCCTACCACAGTGGATGTACAAATCAGGCAAGAGACTGCCATTTTGCTAATTCTCTCTTCATTTATTAAAATTTAAGTTTAACATATTAAAATCCATTTTGGTATTTACTGCAAGAGAAACAAGACCAACAACAGCTAAAAAAAAATTCAGGTACCTCAGGATGGCCTGAACAGCATTATTATGGGAATTTCTAGGTTGCTAATACTTTGATAGCACTAATCTTGCTTTGCAATTAACATCCAAACAGCTGCTTGTGTATTTCAAACCTTCTTTTGAAATTGAATTCATTATCATGAGGTTTTCCCTCACCTCGTAGGCTCTCTCCCCCATGGTGACACAAGCTAATCTCAGGGGAAAGGGCTCTAAGCTCTCAAACAAGTCAGGCTGGAGTGTGATTCCACTTACCTCTTCTGTATTTTTTTTTCACACCAACTTCTCTCATCATCAGTTTCAGCTTCCCTTTAAAATAGATTTTTTATTTAATTTTGCTTCATGTCTCCAGCACTGCAATTTAATGTCACCCTCTTTAATTTAAAAGAACACTGTTTTGTAGGAGAAAGCCAGAAAGCAAGCAAGCAAGCCTTTCAATCTTTCTTATGTTTTTCTCTGGAGGGCAAATTTCTTTTAATCACTTTCCTGAGCATAATTTAGCACATGTAATTATATCTCAAAACAAAAGGAAGTGAATCAATGCAATACTTTGATTTTAGGAAATACTAAATATAGTCCATCTACAGATTTCTCACTACCTTTTTGATACAGTTGTCATTGCCAAGGAGCAAAGTGCTTCTGAGCAGAGAGTAAATAAGATGTGGCACTTGTTATAGAACAGCCTTTCTGAAATGCAGGATTGGTGTCTGGAGGCATTATGGCTCAGGTCTAACCTGTCAGCCTGATGCAAAATAACACACACTTAGATTCTGGCACACTGCTGCAGTTCTGCTTTATGGAAAAATGATTTTTTTGTTTGCTTTTTTTAATATCACAGTCATCCTAGATCACACTGATATCCTAAACACCAGATCATCCTAAACCGGTGCAACTGCTGTTATGCACAACAGAAAGGATGTTCCCTGAAAAACAAGCGATCCTGTCCCCACAGAGGGATCTCCTGGGCAGCAGAGTAGCAGCCTGCAGGTCACCACACTTATCTCTGAGGGCTTCCTCCCTCTCTGGCCCTGGTTTTTACACCCTGGTGCCCCCCCAGTGTTTCACACCTTTGCTACACCCTTTGTGGCTGATGAAAGCTGGTTTGCTGTGCTGCTCCTCACAAGGGTCACTGTCCAGCTGTGCAAGCATTTCTCTGCCACTGGTGACCCATCATCCTGACTTTGCAATGCCCTTATTTATTTACAATCTTTATTAATTTATCCACTCTCACTTCCTAAGGTACTGTACAGCACGCTCTGAGAAAACAAAGGAAAATACTAATCAGGATTAATAGCACTATTATAACCCAGCGAATTCAATAGAATTGCAACTGCTAAGAGGGAACATTAGATTGCAGATGAAGAACTCATGCAGGAAACACAAGATGCTGGACATGAACATCTTTTTTTCAAGAGTTATTCACAACTAAGCAGCTGCAATAGATCCTTCATGTACCCTTCACTGTAGCTGCAAGCAAGGGCAAAATGAGCTGAATTTTGCCTTTGGCTGAGGATGTCAGGAGGATGAAGGGGGTTTGTACCAAGTTCTCCATTTTCTACAACTTGTGTGCCTGTCATATGCGCTGGGAACTGACATTGTCAGTAGTTCTGGTGAAGAGCCAAGTAGCATTAAGCCCTTTTGGAGCCTAAATCCACTTTTCCAAGGAGACACAGCACTGGGATAGGCCCCAAAAGGGCGTGGGCTCTGCAGCACTGAGGTGCTCAGCAGCCATTCCCAGGCACTCGCTGTCTCCAGCACCAGGGCGGAGTGGGGCATTTGGGCTCCCTAAGCAGAGTTTCCTGAAAACAGGAGCCACAAACCAGCCCAGTGGGCAAGGAGCCACGTAAGCCAGTCACAAAGAAATCCTGAGGTGGTGTCAGGCCCCACCCCACCCAAGGGTGCTGTACTTGGACGGCATTCACAGCCCCATGGGGTGGAGAGCCCATTCCCACCCCCCACTCAAGTGCCTTTTTCCCATAATACACAACCCCAGGATGCAGGAAATGGGAGTTCTCATCATTCCCTGGCCTAAGGAAGTGTCTGCACATCACAGAGCTGGTTTCAGGCTTGTATTTTTTCCTTCAGGGCAAAAAAGGAAGATGCAGAGCATCTAAACTGCAAAACTTGCCCCTGTGAAAAGCTTTTCCAGTTCTGGTTTCGTCGGGGTTTTTTTCAACAAAGAAGACAATAAAAGGTAAAAAGAACATCAAGTTCTCGCCAGAATAAAAATCTATTCTGAGTGAAAAAGAAATTTTCCCTTCCTCTATACCATGAAAGCTACACAGTGGCTCTTGCTGTTCAAGGAGTAACTTCATACATCTCTAAAGCTCCTCTGCCTCTTGGGTAAAATGCTAGGGATGCATTAGAAACAGCCAGCAACACCTTACCAACCCTCTGCTAAAAGCAGTGGTGATGAAACAGCCACCAAAACCGTGGTCTGTGGTGGAAACAGGAGCTCTGAAGGGCCTGGCCCAGCACTACCATGTGCTGCAGCCCTGTGCCAAGGAGCATGGCAGAGAGGCTGAGGATTTCCTGCTGGGAGAGATGCTTTGGCAGCCTGTGGTCATCCAGGTGAAGCCTGCTCCTCCCACCAGTCTCCCCAGGATCCACCTTCTTGCTGCTCACTCCCAGCAATGTTCTACACCAAGGAAAAGCACAATAAAGCCAATTCCAAGTGCCAGCCCTCCATGGATGGACCCAGAGCCCGGTGTCCCCACGGCTGGGGACGGTGCCACTGCCCCACAGGTACAGGCTGAGTCCTTGGCTGCCTGGAGCACTGAGGCAAAGCTTGGGAGGTGGCTCTGCCTCTTGTCCCACTTTGACTTCTTTCTTTGAACCGTGCTGGAAGTTTTCTTTTTCTCGTCTGTAGTTAATCGGCTCACAAAGTCGCACAGAATATGAAATTTAAAATGTGACAGGCTTTTTTTTGTTGTTGTCTGCTTTTTGACAGCTTTTGGAAGAGAAACCAAACTTCTGGTTTTTTGCCAGGAGGATTATGTTGTTTCACTTATGAAGAATGCATTTTTCATAAGCAACTATTTTACATTGCAAACTCTGGGCTCTTATTCCAGACAGATAGACTACTTTTATTAAAGTTTCCTCCAAGATCTCTTCTGGCTTTTAAGTCTATGAGTGCTAACCTAGAAATACTGTAGTTAGAGAACTGCACACATAGGTATATTCATCAGGTCTGGGGCTGCTCTCACACTGAAATAACCCTTTAGAAGTTAAAAAAAAATCAATGCGTTCATAAAAGTGAACACTTTTGAGTATAACGTACAATTACAGAGAGCCTGTACTTGGTCTCAGAAGGCTGGGATTGTGACCTGTGGTTGTGGTTGGGCAGGAAGCACTTTTCCTGCCTTGCAAATATTCCTGGGATTTCAGAAATTACTCCCATTTCCATATGTAGAAAAAAGAGTTGTTTTACAGCTTTCATTGAAATGAAAGAGCAGAGAGACAGGCAGAAAGCCCACAGGGCTGTGATTAGGGCTCTCACCTAGGATGAAAGGGATTTAGGATCAGATTAGCTGTGCTTGCTGTGGTTTGCAGAGGGGACAGGGCTGCTGGGCTCTCAGAGGCACCAAGTGCTCATTAGGCTGCTGGCTTTTTCAGCTCTCTCAGCTGAAGATTTTCAGTTTTGCACAGATCATTAACTGTTCACCAGATCGGGGACTTGAAGCTAATTAACTCCATGGGAGACTGATGCCAAACCTATCTGCTGTAGGCACCAAGCAGGTTCAGCAGGACAGGTACCAGGAGATGAGGAAGGTCCCAAGGTGACTCAGCTGCCCCAGCTCCTGCCACAGCTGCACCTCTGGGTCTGTCTGCCCACCAAGGCACGGCTGAAGGGGCACTCTGGGAGTGGGGATGCACCAAGAGCCAGCCCAGGGGACGGCTGCTGGCTGTGCCACACATCCCTGAGGTGCAAGCAGCAGGTCCTGCTCCATGGGACCTCAGAAATCTGGGCAAGTCCTTCTGCACAGCATCTTAACCCTGCACCCTCACCCACATCAGCCCTCAGAGGGACAGGATCCAGCTCCAGGCTGGAAACTGGGCTAAAGTAGATGGTTTCTGTCCCTCATAGACAAACCATGCCACTGCTGTGCTGGAACTCATGGGAGTGGAAGAAAAGGTGACACAAGCTGGGTTCAAGGTTGTCTCCTGAGAAAGAGGGCCCTGTGACTCTGTCCCTGAACCCTGGTCAGTGGTCACAAATAAAATCCTCCTTACTCCTTTCTCACCTGTTCTTTTGAAACCTGTATCATGCTCACTGACCTATATTATGCTCACTGGGCCAAAGGAAGGCTTTCAGGTTTCTCCAGCTCAGGAACTGCCCTTATTTAAAAGATTTCCTAAGTTTTATGTAGATTGCCAGTGGCATGGGAAGCCAGCCCAGAAGGGAATCTCACCCAGTCTCCTGCATATCATAAGAAATTAATTCTCTAACAAATTCCCCAGCACAGAGGAACAAAATGCTACATTTCACCATTTGTTTTTTTTTTAATCCCTCATTGTTCTTCTCTGCTTATTATTTTCTTTCTTGGAAAAAAAAAAAAAAAGCAAAAGGAGGGTGCAGGAGAGGTAAAATACGAATGGAAAACTCCTGCTTGAAACATAAATTGTTACTCTGGGGAGGAGAGTAAAAATGGAACTAGAAAAAAACAGGAAAGAAAATATTTTCTACATTCATTTTTTCACTTTCTTTGTGAGAGTCGTTTTAATGTCAGGACATTTGCTTTTACACAACCCTCTTGCTGGGACCAGCCCTGCTGTGGGAGCTCATTCTCTATAACATTGCACATTCTGTAACCCAGACACCTCAAAAGGGGTACCCAATTCAGGGCTTAAAATATTCCTCATCTTTTCCTGGAGCTGCTCTGGAGTGGGGCTGGTGACAGGCTGGCCAGGAATACACTTGCAAGTGAGTGCTCTTGAGGTGACAATTAATGAGTGGAATTTAACAGTACATGATTTTTGATGCCTCTCACTAAAGAAGTCAGCGTTTCATGTTGAGTGTTTCAGGAATATCTTTAGGATGAGTTATAAACCATGTTGAGTGTTTCAGGAATATCTTTAGGATGAGTTACAAACATACAGAAAGTCAGACAGCAGGTTACAGCACACAGCCTGCACAGATCACCCCTTGACTCCATTGTGGCCCCAGGTGCTTATCGTGAAACAATTTACAGTTTCTTATTTGCCACATTTCCTCTTTAAAGTCTATATTGCCTGGTTTCAAACTCACTGTTGCCTTGTCAAAAATGATGTTCTGTTTAAAGCAAAAGCAAATTATATCTCAGAGAACCAAGAGAAGACAGCTGGAAAGGAAGATACCCTGGGTGTGCAGGGGGATGAGAGTTGCCCCTCCTGGGACAAAATGATCTGTGCATGAGCACAGGGACCCTTTTCTGTCCTGGCCAGCTGCAGCTTTGGCCTTCACCTCCTCCCTCTCACATCTGATTCATCTGTGAATGCATTTCTCTAAGGGCTTGACTTTGGGTTTTGAGCTTTCAGAAGAAGTTTCCATCAGTGGCCAACATGCTGGGGTGAGTAGAGACTAAATGAAATGGAAGAACCAGAATTTAGCCCAGTGATGGCAACCCCAAGAAACTCCATATTAATAGGAGCTGCTGAGAATGGTGTTTTGGTTGGGATTAGTTCTGAAATCTTCAAACATAGGTTGGTCTTGGACTTTCACCTTTTTCAGAAAATCCTGGCCAAGACACTTTGTAGAGATGCATAAGGTTAGATGGGTAGACAACATCCAAAATAAATTTTAAAAAAAGCCAAAAACACCAGGAACTCCCCTCTTATGCCTCCCCTCCATTTTATCTGAATTGCTCAAAGGCAGCAGGGCTCCTGCAAGGAGGATTATGTGGTGCCTCACCAGTCACTGCAGAGCAAAATGCAAGTGGGGAAAAATTAATGTCTTTAGGGGATGAAGTGAGTCTCACTCTTTATTTCCATTAACTGCTCTGTTCTTCCCAGGCATTCTGCAGGCAGCAAGAGAATAAGATCCATTTCGCATGGTGAAAAGGACATCTTTGAAAAGAAACTCCTGAAAATGGGTGGCTTGAGGTACAGCAGGTACAGCAGCTGTAAAATTATTCTGCGATTTAGGGTGGAATTCTAATTTTTTTTTATCTGCCTTGACACAGAGTTTTCTTCAATGTTTTCAGAGAAGATCTTGTAGCTGGAGTATAATGAGCAAAAAGCAGAATGACTTTTTTTGGCTTATGATTTGGGATTTTTTTTTAACCCTTGCCCTTAGTCCCAATTTTGGCTTGAGCACAGTCACTAGATGGAGGACAGACTGTGCACACACACAAATACACACACACAGAAATAATCATCCATCCAAATCCACTCTGCCTTTTCTTCAAATAGACAACATTATTAGCTTTACCCTTTATCCTTCAATTACCAAGAACTTCAGGAGTCTTGCAGCACTCCTTCAACTTCAGAGCAGCATAGTGCTCAAATAAACAAACAAAAACAAACAAGCAAACAACTTCCCTGGATTTCCATGCATCCTGATGATACAGAGCAGAGAGAAGACTGCAAAGTAGGAAATATGACTCTTAGAGTTCAGTATGGATTTTAGTTCTCTTTGCCCTCGTTTTGGGTGCTTGCATGATTTTGAGGTTTTTTTTGTAATGTAAAGGTGGTAAATCATGATTATGTGATTCCTTCTGTTCAGCAAATCTTATTTACACATCTATTCTGTAGAGTTTTACTAAGGTGGATATCACTGACCAGAACAGAGATGGTGTGAATGGTCTTAGAAACGTGACAGGTTTGAGATCTACCACCAAAGTCACCCACAGAGATAATATTCAGGTGTAGTTTCATGACAGTTCCTACACACTTTATGAACTCTAATGTCTGGGAAGTGCAGTGAACACCCTTCCTTACCAGCAGCAGTCCCGTAACTCTCCAGGAACTGTTGCATGGATGTGCAGTGTGAGACTGTGCTTCTCTCTCAGGTCACATCCGTGACCATCTCTTTATCCACTGTCCCTGGAGTTCCTTCAGTGCCTTTGGAGCTCCAGTAATTCACATGGCTGAGAGCTCAGCTTTGAGCTGAGCATGTCCTCCAGGATCTCCCTGCAAGTACAGGACAGACACTTCCCTACCAGGGCTTCACAGTATGAAACCTGCTCCCTTTTGGGGGTGACAAGAAACATCTTCACTGTACCCAACAGCATGGCTTTCATGTTTGAAACCTCTTCAGCTCTCTGAGCTCCTTTCAAACTCAGAGTGAGTAGAATCTGTGCATTGGCATATTCTCAGCTCTGCTAAGACCCTGGAGCATTTGTTTGAGAAGATACAAACACCTTATTCACGCCATGGTGCTCACCTGAAGATCAGTCAGGCTGTTCAAATGCTGTCCCAGTAAACCAAACATGGGCTATGCTGAGTGAAACTACCATTGCCCAAATGGCACACTCAATGGCAGTGCAGAAATCTGTAGGAAATGTGTAATTAGACAATAATAATAATAAAATTAAAAGAACATATAAGAATTGTGGCAGAGAGGGAAACATTTGACTGAGATCTGAAAAATTATGGCAGATTTCTCTGCAATGTGTTATCCAGTAGTTT
Source organism: Dicaeum eximium (assembly GCA_013396995.1). Classification (NCBI taxonomy): domain Eukaryota; kingdom Metazoa; phylum Chordata; class Aves; order Passeriformes; family Dicaeidae; genus Dicaeum; species Dicaeum eximium. The sequence continues at coordinate 1,562,480 of VWZP01007621.1, read as the reverse complement.
ATTAAAATACCCAAAAGTAAAGGGCTTCTTCTGACTGAGGGTGTTTCATCATCCAAAACGTTTCCACATTTAACAACAGCTTTTGCTCAACTTCAACTGAATTCTCTTGCATCACCCTGGCTGTGGACGCAGCTGTAAAATCACTCCCTTCCCTAGTCAATATAAGGCAAAATATTTATTTTAATAGTGCTGGCTAGGCCAATTTCATTCATAATTGAATCAGTGGTTTCTTTCTAGGTGTTTTCACTGACCACCCATTCGTCACTTTTAACCACAGGGTTCAAAGAGCTGCTGGAAGGCATAATCTTTTCAAAACCCAGCACAAGAGGAGTGTCCCAGCCCAAGGGCCAGGCTGTCAGCCATGCTCTGCCACCACAGCCCATCAGCCTCCACCAGGACCCTGCAGCAGAAAGGCCACTCCAGCAAGGATCTCTACAGCCATTGGCACCTTGGGGCATACTTTCAGTGACAATGGAAAATGCACTGTTTGAGTCAAAGGCAGCCCAGCCCGAGCTCATCCCACTGTTCTGGTGTCCCCTTAGAGCTGCTGCTGATCCCAGGGGAGCAGAGTTTTTTGGGGCATGTGGTCTTCAGCAGCGTGTGGCTGCACATAATCCATCACAGCTGCACACTGAGCTCATGCTCTCAATTTTTTTTTCTGGTGAAGGGGACCAAGGGAGCTGCACCTACTTTCTTGTTCTATTGCACACCTACATTCTTGTACTATTTCAGCTCCTGTCCTGCAGACAAGGATTGCCACAGTGCACCAAAGCTCCCCCTTGCACACCAGTGCAGACCTCATGGTGCACAGACTGATTTTCAATACCTCACATGTCATAAGAGATCTGCAGAAGATTTGAAGCTAGGAGCTTTAGACCAGAGATGGATCTCAAGGGTGTCTTGCAGCAAGGAGTTCCATGCACAGCAGCACAAAGAGGAGCCAACCCCTTTCCTCAATAACTGCCTTGTGCAGGTAGTGAAAGCTAAAGCTCAAAGAGTCTGTGATTTGGAGCAAACACCAGAGACACCAGACTCCAGTCCCTGCAAGCCCAGTCCCAGCAGGCAGTCAGGCTGACACCTACCCAGGACAGCTTGGTAACATTTTCTTTTGGAGTCCTACCTTTTATGTCTTCATATTCTATAAATTTTTATACTTCCCTTTCCAAACAGAATGTTTCACTCTGCTGCCTCTCATGCTTCTGTCCTTCCCAGCTTCACTCAATTCAAGAAAACCATTTTTTTTCAGCCAGTTCTATACCTCTCTCTTGTAACCACAGGTGGCCATTTCCAAAGTGTCTCAAATTATCAATATTCAGATTGAACAGCCTAATTCTCATATTTATCTCCAATTTTATATGCACTCTTGGTGCATATCTCCAATATTTGCAAAATGATACTGCTATTAACTGGGCAAACAGCTGATGGAGAAGTTGGATTACCACCACGTTTAAATGACGACAAGAAGAGAAATACAGTTTTTCCACAACAATAAAAATTTCAGAGTCACCAGACCCCAGTCTCCTTTTTTGGTTTCACATCTTGCAAATATTTTGATCAACTTTCCACTCTCTCCTCCAGCCACTCCTGCACTTCAGGTCAGCTGATTGTTTCATGGAGCCAAGATCTTTTGATTCATGGGAAATTTGTCCAGCACCCATTGCTAAAGCCAGTTGGAACACAATTTGCAAAAGGAGAACATAAATCAAGTGGTAAATTTGTGATTTTCATGCAAACCACACAGAGGTCAGTGAGCTACTGGCTCAGCTACACCATCCATTCCTCTGACCAGCCAAGTCTGAGGCCTTTTTCTCTGGAGAACTATCCTGGAAAATCTTCAGATAATCTTGGTCTCAGGAGAGGATCTTGAGCTGGGCAATATTTATTTTAGTTGAAAAAGTAAATATTCTATTGTAGATTCTTAGATGGAAAAAATATCTCATAAGAATGAGCAGAAGGATGGGTATGATTTCCACTTTGATGACATATTGATCAAGATAAGAAATAATTATGCAACTCCTCTAAAATATTATACAAATGGAAAAAATTATTCTATCTAAAAAACCAGAAATATGTGTCTTGGAACAAATCCAGATGCACCAAATGTCTACTTTTTAAACTCAGTGACAATGCAAAGAAAGCTGCAGTGATTAGTTACAGCAGCTTTAAATAAATATAAACTAGGAATGGCTCTGACTGGATCTGGGCTAACTGACCTCCAGAGCTGAGAAGTGATTCTCAGGTTTCAGGAGGATGTGGAAGGGGGAGACCTGCTTGGAAGAGCAGAGCCTGAGGACTGTTCCACGATGTGATTTCCAGAGAACTCTTGGGGAACCTTGTCCCAAAAAGTGCAAACACCTGTAGTGTCTTGCTGTATGAAATTTCCCATGGGAAAATTTGGTGCAATAATCTATGCAGGAGACAGTCCAGCATAGGAAAACAACCTCGGGAGTGTGGAAACAGGCAGCAGTGATGGTGAGGAGCAGCCACCCAAACCCTTCATGCAGCGTCCTGACTCCTGCCTTGTGTGCGTGCCTTTGCTTGCAAGAGCCATGGAATGCTCACTGTCCTAAGAAACCACAGGGGACAGCAAGAAGGTGACAATAGACTCCATGATTCAGAAGGCAAAAAAGGCCTTATTATTTATTAATAAAAATTCATACTTATAGAGAACATCATGGAGCTAAGACTTGGTTGATCTTCAGCAATACTTCTCACACCGTTGGTCAATCAGAACAACACCTACTTGTAAATATCTTTCACAAACACCAGGTGTAGGGGATAAGATAATAATTGTTTTAATTCTTTCTCTGAGCTTTCCCACAGGACGAGCCTGTGAAGTTATCTTTGGGTCTGTAATGCCCATTGCCCCATTCCTGTGCTGCCCTCAGATCACATTTGCACCTGTGGGTGCTGCTGCCAAGCACACGCCCGAGCTGTGAGACCAATCACACTAAAGCCTCTTTATTCCTCTTGGGTAAAGGTATTGTGAATACAAGCCCTGAACTAAATGCAACAAATCCTCAGGAATTTGAAGTGCAGATGACACATAAGACTCAAGGCTCAGCCAGGTCTTTTACTGAACATTTTGCACAAGCCATGTTTCATCAGCCCAGAATGGCACATGCTGATGAATGCAGGGGCACAAATGGCATTGAAGTACTGCCTGTGCATTGCACAGAATTGTCAGACTAAGCATGGCAACAAAGCAGGGACTCACATAAAATTAGATTAAAAACTTTAACTCTTGGTGCATTATGCGCGGTATTTCCATGGATCTGTGATTGCCCAGGGAAAGAATTTGCAGTGGGAAGCAGAGGCTTTCTCTGAATTTGCAGCAAGCAGTTCACTGCTGCTCAGGCTGCAAACACAAGCTATGGACAGCTGACATCTTCTGAGTGCACATCATCCCCAGCTCTGATTTATGTCTGAAGCTAAAGAAGGATTTATTTTCAGAGCCAGCTTAAGGAGTATTATGGGAAAAGGGCATGAATAAAGCAAGAAAGCCATAAATTTCTCTTCCAGTAGAAACATTTGGACACTCAGTAACCATGCAGTCAAGAACTGAGTGGAGCACATCAGTGTGAATGCTGTGATCAATGTTAAAAACCTTCTCTAAATTCCTCATTAGCATTCCTTGCTAATTCCTTGCTGGGGGGAGCAGGTGTTTTTATATCATGAAAGAATATAAATTTTTAAGTCATCTACTGTTTTAAATCACTTCCTCACTCAGCCCCCAAACAAACAGAGAAGCAAGTTAGGATCTGGAGAGAGACATGCTCTCCCTTTGACCAGACTCAATGCACAGAACACCTGGAGCTAATTCTGCTTTCTTCTGGCATAAAGGGGATCAAACTTGGCAAATTGTTTTAAATGTCCAGTGTGATTACTGGCAACAGAAAGGTCCTGTTCGAAACTTTTTTTTTTTTTTTTTTTTACATTGAATAACACAGACAAAATGGCAAAAATTGCTGGATAAAAACCTAGGCTACATAGTGCTGGTTTAATTATATTTTCTGTTTAGGTCTCATTCCTAGTGATAAGTTCTCTCCAACTTATTCTTGTCCCAGATTTCTTCCCCCTGTGCTTCAGTAGGGTATTAAAAAGGCATTCTGCTGACAGACCTTTGTAAAATTTAGTGGAAAAAGTGAAGAATTGTCACTGACAGTAGCCCTATGGCCACAAATATAAAAAAACTTATCCAGTCCCTCTGCGAAGTGTTGTCTACTAGTAGAAAGAAAGCACACAGGAAAGCAACAAGGATGCTGAACCTACAGAAACTGTAAATGAGTAATCTTTAAAATTTCGTTCCTTCCCTGCGGGACAAAGAAGGTAATAAGTAAGGAAAATCCAGCTAAAGGGGTAGAACACTCCTCACATCCATGCATGGGTGATGCAGGAAGGACAAACTTCAACAGAAAATGCTAAAAAGTCTGCACATTTCCTGGGTGTGACCCACTGTTAAATTCACATTACTCAAGTTAAACAGGAGCACAGAGGTTTATTTAGGCAGAATAACAGTTCTTGTAAACATAAACAATAATGAAGAAGAAAAGTAAATTCACCTGGGAGACAACAGAAGTAGAAAAACAAAAAAAGAGCTTATGCCAGAGCCAGGCCTAAGCCCAAAACCTGTTCTGCCTCCAAACCCAAGAGCACTGATACACAGCTGACCCCTGTAAAATTCTGGTCAGGTACTTTTCAAACCCTTGTGCTATGGAAGATAACAATTTACAAGCCTTCTGGAAATAAGATGTGGAAGGACAGCAACACTGTCCTCAGTAAAAGCTGAGTGCAAACTACACCAAAACTCAACAAGCTGGATGCAAGTACTTAATCTCTTCAGCTCTACTTTATATTTATTTAAAAACATATCTTTTTATATTAGTACTGATTAACTAGAACTCAGCAATCTATGGCCTATTACTAGTGTGATGAACCAAGGCAACGGGAAACAACAGACTAACAACTTAAAATTAAAAAAACCATAAAGCACAAATAGATGCTCTTTCTATTGCCCGTGGCCTTATCCTGCAGCAACATTAATGTGTCCCCAGAGAATAAATAGGGGCATATAATGGCAATTATTGTCATGGGCTCATTGCAGACATGACCTCACCCTCAGGACTTGGAATCTGCCCCTGACTGGGCTGGAGCTCCGGAGGAATTTTAATGATGGGCTGTGAGGGTCAGGCTGTGACATCTCTTTTGCATAATAGAAACCCATCTGATGGGGCTGACTGAGGCTGATTGCTATCTGAGCTCCCCTCAGGGTCTCCAAGGAACACACTGGGTCAACAGGTAGCTGAACACTCACACCCAGTGCTTTAGTTACTATAAATCCCCTGACAAAAATATTAAAAATTTTCTATGGTGCAGCCTCAAATTTGAACACTTGAGAAACCTCTGGTTTGGAGTAACACTTGCTTTCCTCATGGATCTGGAACAGCCTTTGCCTATTGTACCCCAAACAACAGACAAGGTTGTCTTGTGCTCTCAGCTTTTACCCCTCTGTAGTTCTGTGTTACCTGCTCGGGATGCTCACTTTACCCAGAATATTAGAAAGGCATTCAGCAGCACCCAGGAAACTGGGGTGAAGTGTGAGCTGGCAGTGACCTGTTACACTACAGACTGCTCACACCTTCACCGTTGGGGGCTACCAAGCTTGGTGGGAAGACATGTCTGCTGTAATCACAACCTTTCTCAGCTAACAGACATCTCCCAATTCCTCTGCAGAAAGCTAAGTCCTGCTCCCACTTGGCACCAAATCTCAGTCCCCAGGACTCTGTTGAAATGGTGAATGGAGCCTTCACTTTGTCAGTCTATCATACCAGTCCATTAACCTCAGTGAATTACCTTGTAGTGCCCATCCATCAAAGTGTCTGTCTACCTGATGAAATGAAGAGTTATTTCTTGTGTCTGTCACTGTGTGCCAGCTCAACAGCTAAAGCATTTATTCAATATGATTAATCCATTATATCCTAACTGTGGTATCTGCTCTGTCAACCTGAAGACATGGCCAGAAAAGTTCCCAGGAACATCAGAGACAACAGCAGGTGACAAATCTCACGTGTATATGGCATGCCAGGGGCATCCAGAAAAGGATAAATTCCCTCCACTTCCCATACTGGTGTTGGAACACTGCTTCATTTGAGGAAACTGAACTTCAACAGGAGGCAGAAAGGGCAGGAACAACTCAAGGGGCAGCAAGAAGGATTTCACAAATAGTTCCCAGTGCCTAAGAGAACTGAAAAGATTTCTGGTAAGAAAATTGCTTTCAGGGTGAAGATAAGGGTGTTAGATCTCATGATGAGCATCAGTACCCAGAAGTGCCATTCCTCTCACCTGGTGAAATGTCTGGGATATCACAGATCTGTATCATCCCTTTGGTGTCTAGGCTTGCTACACCAGAATTCCACCTCACAGCCTGCAGAGCTGCAGGATCCCCACAGCACTGACCAAATGGAGTAAGTCAGTCATAGCTGACTGGTACCTGCCATTGCCCCTAATCTCCATCCAGGACATGGCCAGCTACTGCTTTTATTGCTTTTATTCCTTCACTGTCATCTAGTCTTTGAACCTGGTTCATCTGACTTGAAAGAATCTGAAATACTGCAATACCTGAAATACTGCTAACAAGGAGCCAGCTGTGGAACAAATGCAACAGCTCTGGTGACAGAAGAAAGCACTTAGCACAGAGCATATATACCAGGGTGATTTACACAGAAGGATAGGTGGGTTCTCACTATTCATTCCTGAATATTTACTGGGCTTGCTTCCATTACAAGGCTTAGTGGAACTTCAGATGTATGAAGCAAAGTATTTTTCTAAGGTCATGGGCAGTAATTGAAAGATGACTTTGATACTCACATTAAAAACTACTGCTAATAGGGAACAGCTCTGAAATCAGCCCAGCATGATGCCTTTCAGTCTTGGTAATAATGAATATACAAGCGATTCATAACAGTCTACTTGGTGGAAACAAAACATCATTTGGCTGGTCATTTGCTTTTGTTCGTCTTTTGTTGAGGGAGAGGGAGGGGAGACAAGTCCTGTGGCAATGGCATTGAACAGCCCATCTCCGTTTTGAATCTGCTGAGATTAAATATATCCTTTCAACAACAAAGGCTGAACTCTGATCAAAGCCCCACCAGCAGCACGCCCTACAGTGGGATACACCAGATCCTCATTCCTGCGAGTGCCCCAGGGGATGTGAGTCTCCAATCAGTCAAGTAAGACAAGGACAGGAGAGAGCACTGTAATTTTCAGTTCAGCCCAACAAACCCTGCAGCCTCTTGGCTTGCAGTAAGCTGGAATGCATCCTGCAAACAATTAGCGAGATGGCTTTTCCAAGCCCATCAACACCGCATGACTCTTCTTTGATATTGTTTTGTTCTTCTTCCCCTCCCTCCCAAGAGCTTTTTCAGGAACCCCACACACACATACAATTGGGAGTACAATTATAGGACAACGTGTTCAAGTCAAAATTCATTCAGCATGTTTCTGGGATCCCTTGTTTTTATGCAAGGGCCTCTGTGCCTCTTCTGCCTGCACCCAGTGTGAGTGCAGTTCTATGAGCTGCTTGGACAAGCACTTACCCATCATGTGCAAATAAAGGCTCATTTTTTCAAGCAAATGTATGTGTGCAAAAATGTACAGTCCTGTGCTGTAATTGTCTAAAATACCATTGTGGCACGACAGTGAGTTACAACATGCACAGGGATAGCTTGTCTCTAAGTAATTACTTGTGTTCTGCACAGACCCTCCCAGGAGCTCCTCTCCAGCTGTACTGCAGTCATTTATGTAGGACAAACACTGATGTTAACAGACTGAATGGAAAAAAGTATTTTTTGTACTTACAACTCCTATTATAGCTCAATTATAGCTTTTTGCAGGATGAAAATGGGATGTGCAGCAGCCACTCACAGGCAGGCAGAGTTTAGCAGTGGACAAGTGTGTCATTTCCACTCACACCTTGCTTGCTTGTCCTTTGCTCCTCCTCCTGCACTCAGCAAGAGCAAATCTCTCCCAGCCTTCTGTGTTACCCAAAGGACCGTGCTGCTGTCAGCAGCCTACCAAAAGTTTCTGCTGAGAAATTACCTCCCAAGTAAGGGCAAGTCACTCACAGATAACGTGTCTGAAAATGGCAGGTTTGTCTATTCTGTCCTCTGTCAATCAGGAGAGGGGGATCCTGCTGCCAAGCTCTTCTGCTTATGGTCACTGCATGCAAAAGGCAGGTACAAACAAGGGATAGTCCCCAGAATCACTAAACATCCAGCAGCTCCTACTTCCCTGCTGCTGGGGGTGAGGGTACAAGGAACAACAGCACAGTCCAAGGACTATGGGTTGGTGAGGTGGGTTGGCCACTTACTGCCCCAGAAGGAAATATGGCTTCAAATCTAGGCTGAGCTATAAATGGTCTATGTGATGTTGGTCAGAGTTTCATCTCCTCTCTTTCTCTCTTCCAAGATAGAATCAGGGCTCTAGGAGTCTGTGCAAGTTATCCTAAGTATGTGGTTTTGGGAAGTTGATGACTATTAATCTAAATGTTTCCAAGTCAAAATTCTCTGTCACACTTTGAAATACTTCAGGAAGATGGAACCACCCACTCTAAGTCTGTAGCTTTATTCTGTATTTGTGATCCAGAAAAAAATTGAAAATTTCCTTTTCTATTTTTAGGAGTGCAATTATTTTAAGAAACAAAGTTGTTGGGGAGGTGCATTTCCATGTATATTGTACCATCAGATCTGAAAGAGAAAACATTAAAACAAAAATACTATCTCCTATCTGCCCATTAGCTCTGAAATATAACCAACCAAGCAATCAATACTATCAATTCAATCACAGAATCATAGAATCATTTTGATTGGAAAAGACCTCTAAGATCACCAAGCCCAACAGTTAACTCAGCAGTGGCAAGTTCACCACTAAACCATGTCCCCAAGTGCCACATCTACACATCATTTAAACACTTCCAGGGATGGTGACTCAACAGCTTCCCTGGGCATGAAGAGAGTAATAATGTACCCCTGAGCTTTCCTCACCCTCAGCTCCCTCAGCTGCTCCTAATCAGGCTTGTTCTCCAGACCCTTCACCAGCTTCCTTGCCCTTTTCTAGGAATGCAAGTCACTTTTATATCCATTATTCAGCAACTGGACTTAGCTGCTCTGTAAACTTCCACTGAAATCCATAATACATAAAAATCTGTGTGCTTTATCAAACAGGGATGGAGTTACCTGCAGAGCTACACTGCACTGCAGGGAAGAGGGTGCATGGGCTTTTATTTTCTGTGATCCTGTGTTTATCTGTAGGTCTGTGTATTCCCTTTGTGCCTGACAGCTGCCTGATAAATTGCATGGCCACTGCAAAAAGAGATAAACCCTGCTGCAGCAGTTTGCTGATAACATCAGTGTTCAATTTAAGGCAAATGCTAAATCACGGAAATCAACAGTTCATGCAGAGATCAGAGATTACTGGGTTTCAGAAGCTAACCAGCAATGTGACTTTGCTCTGGAATACAGGAAATCATAGTTCAACTTTCCATACAAGCATAATAGTGGAAAGATGCAGATTTGGTAAAGCGCTTCTGGGAATTTGGGGGCAGGAAGAAAACTTCTTTTGACTTTAAAAATTTTGCAGCAGTAGTTATAATAATATTTCACATATTTTCTTTTCAAACAGCTCTTTCCAGTAGAAACAGCTCTTTCTATTAAAGGTGGAGGGGTTTTTGTGTTCAATAAACACAATCTCAAATTGGGGGCCCACAACAAATGGCATATTTGTGATCTCTGACTGTGTAATAGTCATTCTCAGGTTCATATTTCCTGTGTGAGATTCATGATTATGAGCTAAAAAAATGACTTTATGTGCATGATTTGTAATCATTGGTTAAAAGCAAACAATTCCACAGTTAACTCATTCTGCCAAATACTCTTATAGAGGAAATGTAAGTGGCTGTAACTTAGTCAAGGCAAATCCAAGGCTGTATTCAAGCAGAATCCTCTCTGCATTTCTTCTAAACTAACAGCTCCATCTGGGTATATATTTTTGGTTTTCAATGCAAAAATTGCTAGTAATACCATGAAGGGATAAGGTCAGTTACTTTTTTAGCTAGGCAAAGCTTAGAGAACAGCCTAACTGCTCATATTTTCTTACACTTTGTTTGTCTGTTGGTTGTTGACAGCATAAACTGTAGTCCCAGGCAGAGATCCTAGCCCATCCTGATCTCAAAGAAATTTCATTCTGTTTCAAGAAAAAGTAGGATTTCAGCTTCATTGATTCACTTGGATTCATACTGCCTAATTGTCATGAAAAACAAAAGCTTCATATCACTTCATATCACGACTCCTAGTGCAAATCAAAAAGGGAAATGTTTTTGTGAATGTTAGTCCTACAGAATTATCTGTCATCTGAAATGTCTTTTTCTCTTTCATTTCAGCAGAAAGCTTTTGTGTTTTTTCTCATACTCTTTAACTTTATGGATATCTTGGGTGTTTTCCAAGATTTCTAAGCATTGATGTTTCCACTTCTAAAAGATTTTTTCTGCCCAACTCTTTATACCATCATCAGTCTAAATCCTTGGCTTTACAAACTCCAGCTATATCTGACAGCCATAAAAATGCAAAGAAGTGCATAATTCTGAAGAGTTCATACTCACATAAAAGCAATTTTCTTAAGAAAAACGGAGTCATGGAAAGATTAATATCAAGATATTCCCAAAGTTGGTTTCTTCAGGTGTAACTGTCAGTGTCAGGAATGAGTATCACACAGATCAAAGGATGCATCCCACTTCAGCTGGGGACCATGTGCAACCAGCCCAAACACCAAAACATCTGAGACTGCTGTTCCTTGTGGCTTAGATATCCTTGGTGGCCTGGAACTAAGCAATCAGAAACTCTAGGCACTGACCTAAAGGCCATCTCCACTTTGCCCAGACCAGACAGACAGTGGCTGCAGTAGAAAAAGGCCTTTATCACCCTGCATTCTGCCTAATCATTGCCTAGCAATTGATTTTACTCCAGATCTGACTAATTTCTGTACCCCAGTGTGTGTTCCTCAAGAAGAGAAGCAGCTTGGGAGGGTTTGCTGTATTCCCATTCTGTACCCTACCCGTGTGTTCTCACAGGGAATGGGAGGAGCACAGCTTCAGGGGAATTCTTCTTCAGGCCAACTATTGAAGGGACAGAGGGAGAGGTAAAAGAACCACTTACCCAGAAGAAGGAGTGCACCTACCAGTTACTGTTGAGCTGCTCTTAATCCTTAAAATCCTATGGGAGCAGGATTCTCATGGGGCTAAAAAGCTCTGGCTCTTAGCTAGGGATTTAGGGAATAGGACAGACAGTTGGCCGTCAGTGGCAGTAAAATTTGTAATGCTCAGGAGCACCATTGTTTTCCTAGGAGCTGCATTTCTCCAGTTAGTGATACATCCTCACCTGGTGCTCTCCAGGCACTGGTGAGCACCGTACCTATGTACAGGGGTAAATTCCAAATCCACACAGACCATTCCAGAGCACAGTGTCATTAATCAACTGTGTTTTCAACAGAGTTCTCAATATTGCACAAAACTCATTGTTTGCTAAGTGAAACCAGAGGGCTGTTCTTTTCCTCCAGCAAGCATTTCCCTTGCAAAATCCAGAACTATTCCATTTAAGTGTTCACAGTTGGCTGATGGAAAGAACTTTTTTTTTCCTTTTTTTTTCTTTTTTCTTTTTTTTTCTTTTTTTTTTTTTAAAGTATGTGGCAACCAAAACCAAATAAAATTTTCCCTGAGAGCTGGACAATGTACAACATCTCTCCAAAGTAAGAAATAGCTGCTTGGTGTCTGACTAAAACCAAATCAGAAATCAGAAAAATGCATCCAGTTTTCTAAAGCAATCAGTGAAACATGCCCATGAACTTAGGCCTGGAGGCTACAGACAGACCTTAGTTTAGGCAGTGACTTAGGTCTTCCTTCAAATGCTGCTTGAGAGATGGAAAGAAGAAAAGAAGGACAAATCCTGAAGGAAGGATGGGTGGGT